>CM050936.1:42252972-42852972 GCA_027789145.1 Solanum arcanum
TGCAAGACTCCCCATGCTATGAGTCTTCCTACTCAGAGCATCGGCCACAACATTGGCCTTTCCTGGATGATACAGAATGGTCACATCGTAGTCCTTCAACAACTCAAGCCATCTCCGTCGCCTCAAGTTCAAATCCCTCTGGCTAAAGATATACTGAAGACTCCGATAATCAGTGAAGATCTCACAATGCACCCAATACAAATAATGACGCCATAACTTAAGTACAAATACCACAGCCGCCAACTCCAGATCATGAGTAGGGTAGTTCTTCTCATGGGACTTCAATTGCCTAGAAGCATAAGCAATCACTTTCCCCTTCTACATCAACACACCACCCAAACCAACTCTTGAAGCATCACAATACACAGTAAAGTCTACACCTTCCTCAGGTAGAGTCAACACAGGAGCAGAAGTCAACAAAGTCTTGAGCTTTTGAAAGCTCTCCTCACACTCATTAGACCACTGAAAACCCACATCCTGTCGAGTCAATCTAGTCAATGAAGCTGTAATAGTAGAGAAACTCTGGACAAATCGTCGATAATAGCCTGCCAATCCCACAAAACTCCTAATCTCAGTAGGTGAAGTAGGTCGCATCAAGCATCTAACTGCCTCAATCTTGGCCGGATCTACTCTAATACCCTCCTTGGACACCACGTGTCCCAAGAATGTCACAGAAGTAAGCCAGAACTCACACTTTGAGAACTTGGCATACAACTTCTCTTCTCTCAACCTCTGAAGTACAATCCTTAGGTGTCGGACATGGTCCTCCTCAGTGTTAGAGTAAACCAAGATGTCATCGATGAAGACAATCACAAAAGAATCAAGGTATGGTCGAAACACCCCATTCATCAACTCCATGAATGCTGCAGGGGCATTAGTCAATCCGAAGGACATCACTAGAAACTCATAATCCCCATACCGGGTCCGAAAAGCTGTCTTAGGGATATCTGATGCCCTAATCTTCAACTGATGATACCCAGACCTCAAATCAATCTTGGAGAACAATGATGCTCCCTGTAACGTATCAAATAAGTCATCAATACGTGGAAGAGGAAACTTATTCTTCATTGTTACCTTGTTCAACTGTCTGTAATCAATACACATTCTCATAGTCCCATCCTTCTTCTTCACAAACAATACAGGGGCACCCCAAGGTGACACACTAGGGCGAATAAAACCCTTACTCAATAAATCCTCCAACTGATCCTTCAATTCTTTTAACTCTGCTGGAGCCATATGATATGGAGGGATAGAAATAGGCTTAGTGCCCAGCTCCAAATCAATAGCAAAATCGATATCCCTATCGGGAGGAACACCTGCAAGATCAGAAGGAAATACATTGGGAAACTCCTGAACCACGGGAACAGAGTCCATGGGAGGTGGTTCAACACTAGTATCCCAAATAAAAGCTAAGTAAGACAAACACCCCCTCTCTTCCAGTCTCTGAGCACGGATAAAAGAGATGACCTTGATAGGATAAGAACCACTAACACTCTTCCACTCAACCCTCAAAACACCAGACATTGCTAAAGTCACAGTCTTAGCATTACAATCAAGGACAGCATGATAAGGAGAAAGCCAATCCATACCCAAGATAACATCAAAGTCCACCATCCCTAGAATGATTAAGTCTACCCAAGTGTCATACCCAGCCAAAGAAACAAGACATGATCGATACACTCGATCCACCATTTAGGGCTTACCCACGGGTGTAGAAACACGAATAGGTACAGTCATGCTATCACATATCATATCAAATTTAGCAGAAAAATACGTAGACACATAAGAGAATGTAGAACCTGGATCAAACAACACAGAACAGGTCGATGGCATACTTGATGATACCTGTAATAACAGCATCAGAGGTCTTCGCCTCAGGTCTCCCAGAGAAAGCATAGTAGTGGCCTCTTCGTCCACCTCAATCCTGGGTGGTACCTCTACCCCCACTCTGTTGAGCTGCAACACCACTACTAGAAACTCTATAACCTCTACCTGACTGAAATCTGCTACGACCTCTACCCTGCGGTGCTGGTGGCCTAGTTTGGAGTGAAGAATTAGGTCAAGGCCCACCACGGCCTCTTTGAGAAGTACACTGCCGCATTAGATGATCGGGATCTCCACAAGTGAAACAAAATCTCTGACTTGGGAACTGCTGTGTGGACCCTGAAAATCCACTATAATTTCCTCGCCCTGTAGGTCGCTGTTGTGAACTGTACGAGCCCTGACCCGGGATATAAGAACCCCTAGATGTTTTTCCACCCTCAAGTGTCGGCATAGATGCATGAATAGGTCCCCGCTGCTGAAAAGAACCACTCACTCTCTGTGATCCCCTACCTCCAGATGAGGCACCATGAAACTGGCCTGATATACGGGCCCTTTTAGGGTCCCCAAACTCCTCTCTCTCTATCTATTCCGCCTCTTTGGCGGCGCTCACAATGGACTGGAAAGAAACCCCCTCCCTAGATGCCCGAAACACAGCTGACCTAATATAGAAAGTCAATCCCCTCACAAATCTACGGATCCTCTCTGTCTCATTTGGAATAATGGCCAACGCATGCCTAAACAAGTGGCAAAAACGCGCCTCATACTCTGTAACTGATAAACCATCCTGCCTCAGACTCTCAAACCTCAAGCGACTCTCCTCTCTCACGCTCCATGGGATAAAACGATCTTGGAATGCCCTAGCAAACTGCTCCCAAGTCACTGCAGGAGATCCAACTGGCAAAACCCCCGAATAAGTCCTCCACCGCTTCATTTCGGCCGTCCACTTGGTCGGGATTGTAGCATATTGAACCCCATGTGACTCAGCTAATCCAACCACCTCTAGTAACTCTTGGCAGGTAGTTAGAAACTCATGAGCGGCCTCGCTCTTCCCACCCTGAAACTGAGGTGGGTCCATCTTTCGAAATCTCTCATACCTACGATGCTCATCCTCTGTCAGAACAACCATCGATGCAACTTGACCCCCAACTGTTGGTGCAACATCATTCTGAACCGCGGCATCTACTGGTAGTTGCCCCTCCGCATCCTGAACAACTGGAGCTTGTTGTTGCTCTTGGGTCCGAGCCCCCTCTCTAGTACGAGAGTCATGTGGTGTGGCGGTCGCACCACCACCCTGGAGAAAGCCCTCTAGCACACTTAACACTCTCAATAGTGTATCCTGAAGCAAAGGTGTGACTACAGGATCTGGAGGAACGTGGTCCTCTCTGCCATCAATCTAAGTTCTGGAGTGACCTCTCTAGCATGACCTCTCTCCGGTGCTGCTCCACGTCCACGACCTTTGGCTACTATCGTACTACTAGCACAGCCTCTAGCTCGAGATCTACCCCTACCTCTAGCTGGGGCCTCAACAACTGCCTCGGGAAGTGCCTCCCTACTACTACCAGTAATATTAGTTCCAGTCCTCGTCATCTGTCAAAAGAGTATACAACAACTTAGTACAAAAGAAGGTGACTACGCACGATGAGAAAGAATGAACAAAAGGAAGTTTCCTAAAAGTCACTATAGCCTCTCGAAGATAAGTACAGACGTCTCCGTACCGATCATCGAGACTCTATTTAGACTCGACTTGTACACACGTGTGACCTATGAGCCTGGAGCTGTGATACCATTTTGTCACGACCCGAAAATGGGTGTGATGGCACTCGTCTTATCCCACCAAGACAAGTTAGCCTAAAACCCAATATATAACAAAGTGCGGAAGTAAATGACAATCCAACAACAATTTATATTATGAAACCAAGTCATATTAATTTAGTTTCCCAAAACCAGGTTGTCACGTGCACAAGCCTCTAATGTAAATATTAGAATTGAAATAAAATAGAAGTCTAAAATGAAGTTGTCTTTCAAGTAAAAACAAAGTCATAAACCGGAGTATGAAAGCTCGCTGAGATGACAAGCAGCTACCTCACAATCCTCTACAAGATGCCTCAAAAACAAAGAGAATGGAAGGTATCACAAAAATCCGGGCTCTTAACCTACAAAAATTTGTAGAAGAAAGGGGTGAGTACCAAACCACGCGGTACCCAACAAGAAAACCTCTAAACACAAGTTAAGTGGACAAAATACGGGTACTCTTTACGCCCTATCTAAACCTCCACGCTACAGCCTAACAGTTTACCAAACACACAACTGAATAACCACACCCTATCAGTTTACACATTCTCAATAACAACTCAATATTCAACAGTCACAAGCTTCATAGAGAAACAATTACAAGATAAGCAAAACACGTATTCAAGTTCATCAATAATAAAATGTGGAATTCCATGAGATGCAATGTCAAATATCGTGATGCATGTCTTTCTTAACGATATACACCCGCTGGCTCTCAGTCCGGGACCCATGAGGGACATATCTGTCCATGCATTTGTCGCGGCGTACGACATGACCCTCGATAATAGTAACTATCGCGGCGCGCGATACGTCCCTCGAAATATAATACCATCGCGGCGCGCGATGCGACCTTCGAAATAGTACATCCTCTTATCACTTAACTCTTATCACAACCATGTTTCAGATACAATGCAATCGACATGCTCAAATGAGAAATGAGGAGATAACCATTTTGATAACAAGCATAATTTACAGCAAGGAATACAACACTAACAAATAAGCAACAAGTCTCCAAGTCACTCTCAATACCACACAAGAAAATACACGAATTTCATACGCTTAACAAGGGTTTAGAAATCCACTTGCCTTAACCACTCGAATAATCACTCTGGGACTTGAGCCTTCCCTTTCCGTTGAGCTTCCAAATCGATGCAATCTATGCAAGTATATACATTCACAGTAAGATTTCAGAACTAACAACACTCACACTTTTTATGTGTTTAACCCTAAGCTTAAAAATTCACCCAAATTTATGATCAAGGTCGTAATTCTTGATGCCAACTAACATTTCAACTTCATTATTTATTTTCTCAAGTTTCAAGTCTAGGATTGCATCCCAATTTTCCAATATCATGATTCAAATGGTACTCACAAAATACCTTTCCTCTAATATATATATATATATATATATATATATATATATATATATATATATATATATATATATATATATATATATATATATATATATGTATATATATATATATATATATATATATATATATATATGTATATATATATCAATATTTCAAAACTTAACCATAATATAATAATCAAAACTATGAAAACTGCACTACAATGGATTCACAGTAACGTGTAAAAGGTGTTTTGGCTTCCCTTTATTTTTTTACCATTTCCTCCCAACCAATGATTGGCTAATTATGGCCAATCATTGGTAATCATGAAAAAATTCTTTTTTCTTAAATGTATGTGCCCTAAATTTCCATAACCTCATCACAGGTCACTTTTGCAAACATAAAACATACCATAATTTCCATTTCACTATTTTGGCACCTAATTTTTTTTTTATATATCCTTTAACATATATTATTTCCTTCCATTGCAAAATTTACAATTTGTCTTTCACATATCCCTATGTTATCCCCACTATTAATGACCCACCTTACATCATAAGAGCATTAACTGCACCGCCCAACAAATTTTCTTAAATTCACACACACTATATATATATATATATACATATATATATATGTATATACATATATACATATATATATATGTATATACATATATACATATATATATATATATATATATATATATATATATATATATATATATATATATATATGTATATACATATATATATATATATATATATATATATATATATATATATATATATATATATATATATACATATATATATATATATATATATATATATATATATATATATATATATATATATATATATATATATATATATGTATATATATATATATATGTATATATATATATATATATATATATATATATGTATATATATATATATATATATATATATATATATATATATATATATATATATATATATATATATATATATATATATATATATATATATATATATATATATATATATATATATATATATATATATATATATATATATATATATATATAATTAGCTATAATCAATCAAGCATAACCAATTGTGACAAAGCATTAGCGATTGTTACCTGCAAGGTCGATTTCTCTTTTCCTCTCGTGGCGTCGGCTCAGGTAAGTTTCTGCCTCCTCTTCTTTTCTAAATTAATTGTTTATTTAACTGACCAAACCCACTAATTTATTTATTATTATTATTGTTATTTTTACATGACCCTAATAGTGTAAGGTATTAAATAATGATCACTTTAACCCACTTACTCTCTATTAATTCCATTATTTACGCTTAACCATAAATAAATTAACTCAAGTTATACGAATATTTGAAATTTCCAAAAATTACCTTCTGGGTCATTACATAGAACAGGCTACATTGCGACATACATGGATGGAACACTGAATTTCTCAAACATGATTTCAGTCATTTTCTCGCGGTTTACTTTGGGGTTAAGTGATACTTCCATCAGAAGAATGAAATGCTCCTTAGGAGCATCACAGAGTTCATTGTAAAATATGTGATGGTAGATTTTCTCCATATGGTCCCAATTTTTTACCATGCCATGCTTAATGGGATATTTCTTAACAAAAATACCTCTTTTACGCTGAGCCTGGTAACCAACATAAGCATCTTATTGTACCATACGAAGTATGATGCTGGTATAACGAGGAACACCAACTACACTTTCGAAAATTGCCTTTGGAGCATCATCCCCAGAAAACCCAGACTAAAGAAACAAGTGTGTGAATATCCATCAACTAGCAACACAATGAATAAAACTAAAATTGCATGTGGTTTGTTCTAACTAACCTTGGATAGTGCAGTTCCGTTGTCGATAACAATTGTTTGAATATCTATCACATCAGCAATCTTGTAAGAACTTTAAAAACTATTTTGCCAAGTTAGTGAGAAATATCTTCCTTTATGCATAATTTGATACAATTTTCATATTTCCAGTTGAAATCACAAGAAAGAGTAATTTCATGGCATTGATAAGAAAAAAAACAATATATTGATTATTACTAGAAAATAAAAATCAATTTTGTGACATAAATACTCAAGTCTCGAACTGAATCAAAAAGCAACCATAATGAAATCATATTCTATAACGAATTAAACATCGGATCATTTGCACCTTAATAGAAAAAAAACCAAAGGACTTTTCCTAGCTTACAAAAAAATCAATCCATTATATTTATGTACAGAGAGAGAGAGAGAGAGAAAAATTGAAACTTACACAAATCATTGTCGCTACATAGATTTGAAATAAGTGGAGTCCTCACCTTCAAAATTTTTTTTTTTTGGAAAATTAATATGTCATATCTTATATCATATTATATCATTATATCAAATCTTATCATACATATATCATATATTATTAAAAGTGGAAAGTTTCACAGTGAAAAGTGAAATTACCATTTAATCCTTATATTAAAGAAAAATTTAAAAATTAATCTTAATATCTTAATAAATAATAATATTTTAATGGTATAAAGGTAGCATTAAATGTTTAACAACTACAATTTTAATACATAAAATTTATTTATAATTATTAAACCAACAAAATAATATTAGATGCACTGAAATATAGTAAGTAATAGATATTTCATTTATAACCCCACCTCGTTCATAATTAGAAACCATAAATGTTTAGTGTTAAAAATCAAAGAGAATGTGACACATATAAATCAACGACAATTTTTGAAATATAATTTCACGACAACTATTCAAAAAATTGAGAATAATAAACTTGAAGTTTATCAAATAATTTAATGAAATGAGCGAAAGAGAATAGAAATGAAGGAAAAATGAAGAATATTGAATGAAAAAAAAGAGATAAAAAACATTAATCGAAATTGAAACACTTTTAAGGGGTCGAATAGGACTAGGCTGGTTTAAACAATCAAAATATGAAAAATACCACGCACAAGTATGCATGTACAATACATTATAAAATGTACCACACACAAGATGCACCTACAACGCACACGATGCACATGTAATGAAACAGATGCACGTACAACGCATGAGATAAACCTGTTGCACTTTTTTTCCCTATATTTCAAACATCAGATGAGAAATTATAAAAAGTTGGACATGCATGAGAAACTAATAGAAGTTGAGACTAATAAAGAAAGGTAACTTTGTCATGAAATTATGCTTACTAACATTGTAAATGACAAACTATTTCATTGATTGATTATCTGATTCTTCTATCTCTAATCAATTGCTATCATTTTTTGAGCACATACGAAATATGATAGACCAAATTACTATCTAATAACAGGGAAAATATATGTGATATTCATCGAAAAAGAGCGCTTAGCCCCCAAATGCTTCCAATAATATTGCCACGACCCAAACAGAGCCATGAGTGACACCCACACTTAACCTTCTATATGGGCGAACCAATGACTTCAACCCTACTTATATTTTGTCATTCAGTTCATAAATACTAACCATAATGCGGAAATTTAAATCTCATTAGTGTAAGAAACAAAAATCCATACCCATAACGCTAAAGTCATCACATAAAGGACATCTAATATTCAAATACTAAGTCTAAGTGTATCAAATACACAAAAAATAAAATAATAAAATGGTACGTGTTCGAAAACATAGGATATCATGGAACCTGATATGCTGGATAATGCCTACAGCTGAGGGAAAGTCAAAGTCGTTTGTACACTCACTGCACTCCATAAAAGAAAATCAAAGAAAGCACAAGTAGGGCTTAGTACGAGGGAACATGTACTGAGTAGGTATCATAGATCAACCCAAAATAGAAACTAATATAAAATGAGTAATAGTATAAAATTAACTATGACACTTAACAGGTGGCGAAAAACAAATACTATGAACAAGTGATAACAACACAAAAGTAAGTATACAATCAATGACAATATCAAACACACATAGGAGGACTCATGGCTCCACACCATACTCATTTGGGGAATGGGTTCTGTAATATTGAGTTCATTAAGTTATTTCAAATCATTTAACGTAACCTTCGGAGCTTGACACTCCGATCCAATTATATAGTGTTGGAACGTGACACTCAAATCCAATAATACTATGTCGGTACGTGGAACTTCGATCCATTTATACTGTTGTCATTCCCCGAGCTACCCCCGAGATGCAGACACAGGATCTGGAACCACAAATGATCCATAAATAACCATGCTGGCATGATCATGAGCATACTGAAAATAATAAACTGAATGCGGAAGCTAAATCATAATTTAAACTCAAAAGATGGGAAATACCCATATTCTATAACAGAAATATTTGAAAAATATCGAGTTTAATACAAAGAAAATATCAACTCAATACTAAGGTGAAACTAACTATGTCTAAAAATAGCCTCAAAAACTAAAACTAAAGGACTAAAATACTAAAATGAAGTTATGACTATTGTCCTCGGAGAATGAGGGCTCACCACTGATTATGCTGAACTGGAGATTAGGAGTCGATATAAGCGTGATTTGGATGTTGAGAACCTCAACCTACATCACAAGAAGATGTAGCGCACGTATGCATCAGTACTTGAAGGGTACTGATCATGTACAATAGAGTTTAATTGAAATAAGAATAACTGAAAAAGCACCAAAAAAGTATAATATTCTGAACATGATATACTAATTCTTATATAACTGGATGCAATGACCAAATTTATGACATGCTGAGACTGAATACTAACTAAAATGCACATATGGTCAATGTAATAGAGTCTGTCTGAATTGTGGGAGTTACGTGTAACATCCCAAAATCACACCTTAGAAATTAGGGCCAATCTGGGATTGCAACCTTCGTACTTGAACTCTCGAAGGTCTTGTACAAGCCTTTTCCGTATCGTTCATCGCATATACATAATGAGAAGTAGTGCAGAATTAAAATGTTTCACAAAATATTAGAATATGTTTAATAACATCCTTCATTAGAAATAATAGTAAATACTAAGTCTCAATCTCATCAAACTTAGACACGAGAATACTTTTGCACACGACCCATACTTTTAAATATAGATGTTACGCCTCGAGCTACCTCTCAGATGCGTACACGGAACCTAGGACCACAAGTGATCCCAAGCTAACCCTGCTGGCATGATCATGAGCATACTAAAAATAATAAACTTTTACGGAAGCTAAATCATACTTAAAATAAAAAGATGGGGAATACCCTTATTCCATAACTGAGATATTTGAAAACAATGAGTTTAATACAAAAGAAATATTAACTCAATACTAAGCTGAATCTAACTATGTCTTAAAATAGTCTCTAGACTAGACCAGAAATACTGGGACAAGCCCCAACTAAATCTACCAAAGACTGAAACTAAATGACTAAAGACTGAAATGAAACTCATGACTGTTGTCCTCAAAAAATGAGGACTCACCACTGAATCTGCTGAACTGGAGATCGGGAAATCAATCTATGCGTGATCTGGATGCTTAGAACCTGAACCTACATCACGAGAAGATTTAGTGCACGTATGCGTCAGTACTTGAAAGGTACGGAGCATGTAGGATAGAGTAAAGCAGAAATAAAACATAACTTAACAAGCATAAAAACAAGTATAATAATCTTAACGTAATGTGCTGATTTCTGAGCTAACTTGATGCAATGACCAATTTATAACATGTTGTAACTGAATACTGAATATACTGATAAATGTTCAATGTAGATAGTCTGAATGAACTGTGGGAGCTACTAATAACCGATAATAAAACCACATGAGCTAAATGTGGAGTCCGATGTATACGCCCCATCATGAGGACCCAATATACCATGCAAAAAGTATAAAGGCATGCTGGCGTGATCACTAAACTTATTGCCCAGAAAGGAGACTTACAACCTACATGGCTAGTTTTCTGGGACTATTGGGTACGCTAAACCCTAGTCCAACTCGGTATTATGTTACTTCAAATGAATTTTGTAAGTTAACTGATTAAATCTGAATTTTTTTAATACTGGATAACTCAAAACTGAACATGCAAACTGAGAATGCAACAATTAATCTACTAATTCATGCGATAAATGAGGCATGTATATCTGAAGTGTCTGAAATATATGACCTAGCATGCATAATTAAAGAACTAAAGAAATACAAAGCTAGGTTTCTGAAATTCATGCGGTAATCTAAGAAATAACATGATAATCTGATTTGGAACATATATTTAATAATTTCATGAAATTATATCAAAGTTCTAGAAACCCTAGGTTTAATCTTGATAAGAGAATCAATAACTGACTGAAACTAAGGATCCAATGGGTGAAAGGAACCCACTAGTAAAATCCTACATACCTACTGATGAAATCCCCGGAAAAATACTTAAGTTTTGGGGCTGGAACTACTGGAGCTTGTGGCATTCTTAAACTAGGGTTTTTGAGATTTTTTCTCCTCTTTTGCTTCTAATTTTCTAAGTTTTGATTTAATGATTTGACTTGGATGTGTTTTAATTATGTTCAAGGCTTTAACTGACTAAAATCTGATGATTTAAGGTCAAAACGGTGTAACTTAGGGTTTAAATGGAGTGGAAAAGGTCAAAAAGACCCCTGGAAAGGTTGATGTAGGGCCTCACGACGGCCAAGACTGACGGTCCATCGTGCGCCGATGCCCCGTCGTTGGGTCCATCGTGCGTCTGACGCCCCGTCGTTGGGTCCGTCATGAGGGCATGTTTGACAGCCTTTACTAAAATGGGCATAAATTTTTACTCGGAGGTCTTATTTTAGCAAGGTTGGTGGCTATGGAAATATAATTCAATTATATATCTGTGAGTAGGTCATGGGACACCTAATTAATTTTGTGATAAGATTTATGATCATTTTAAATTTACCCAAGTGCATTTCATCTTAACTGGCTGAAAATTTTCCACCTACGGTCAGACTTATAGACCGTAGGTTTACCTACGAAACATGTTGGTCATCAATAGCTCTTCTCAGAGAGTGGTTGAAGTGATTCTTGATTGACGGTTACGGACTACGAACTGTCGTTTGACCTACGGACCGTAAGTCCGTCTGTCGTCGAAGACTTAACCAATTTTTCTAGGCTTAAATTTTTGAGAGTTTCTGATCCCATTGACGGTTGTGCATTACGGGCTTTGGTTCAGTATACAGTCCGTCGATGCCACCTTTGGTAGCAACTGGAGATTTTCTGAAAAACTAATTTTTTGTTTATTTTGGCTATGGGGTGTTACATTATCTCCCCCTTGTGAACATTCTTCCTCGAATAAAAACTAAAATAGCTGAAATAGAGGGAGAGAATGACTCATCCACAAGTTTGTACTTCCCAAGTAGCTCCCTCTACGGACTGGCTCCTCCACAAAACCTTGACTGAAGTGACTTATTTGTTTCTTAACCTTCTAACATAACAGTCAAGAATCTCCACTGGTACAACCTCATAAGAAAGGCTATATTTTACCTCCACACTCTCTAATGGCACTATAGAGGCTGGGTCATCCATGCACTTCTTCAAGAGTGAGATGTGGAAGACCGGATGCACTGCTACTAATTTTGCTGGCAACTCTAGCTCATATGCCACCTTGCCAATCCTTTTCAATATCTTGTAAGGGCCTACATATCTAGGACTAAGCTTCCATTTCTTTCCAAATCTCATCACCCCTTTCATAGGTGAGACTTTAAGAAAAATCCAATCATCAACTTGGAAGTCTAGTTCCCTTCTCCTTACATCTGCATATGATTTCTGACGACTTTGGGATGTCTTAAGTCTGTCTGTAATGAGTTGCACTTTCTACATAGCATAAAGGAATGAATCTGGCCCTATCAAAGCCGATTTACCTACTTCAAACCAACCAACAAGAGATCTACATCTACACCCATATAAAGCCTCATAAGGGTCCATCTGAATGCTTGAATGGTAGATATTATTGTAAGCAAACTCAATAAGAGGAAGGTGATCATCCCAACTACCTTTGAAATTGATCACACAAGCTCTCAACATATCCTCTAAGGTCTGAATGCTACGCACTTCCTGCCCATCCGTCTGTGGATGAAATGTTGTACTAAGGCTAACTTGAGTACCAAGACCTTTTTGAAATGACTTCAAGAAATGAGAGGTACACTGAGGACCTCTATCTCAGATGATAGACAAAGGAACCCCATGCAACCTCACAATTTCAGTAAGGTAAAGCTTGGCATAGTCCTCTGTCGAGTATGTAGTCTTGACCGCCAAAAAGCGAGAAGACTTAGTCATCATATCAACTATCACCCAAATTGAGTCATGCTGTCTGCGAGTGCAAGGTAACCCTGTGATGAAATCCATGTTGATTACATCTCACTTCTAAATAGGAATATCGATCTCTTGAGTCATACCTCCTGGTTTCTGATGTTCTACCTTGACTTGCTGGAAATTGGGGCACTTACTCACAAAGTCTGCTATATCCCCCTTCATGCCATTCCACCAATAGACTTCCCGCAGATTGCAGTACATCTTAGTGGCACCTGGATGAATAGAATACCTGGAGTTATGAGCTTCCGGAAGAATATGCCGCCTCAACTCTCCCACATCAGGAACACACAATCTACCTGGTTGCGAAATACACCATCTCCCTCCCCCTTGGGAGAAAACCTCAACTCTCTGATTGTTGACTGCACCCTTTAGTTCAAGCAAGATCGTATGACTCTTTTGCTTTTCCTTAACCTCCACTACCAAAAACGATTCAGCCCCATTCTGAACTGTTACACCGCTGTCTGATATGATCATAAGGCGAACTCCCAACCGAGCAAGACTGTGAACATCCTTCACTAGATCCTTTCTTTTTTCCTCAACATGCGCTACACTACCCATAGATAATCTACTAAGAGCATTGTCCACTACATTCGCCTTTCCAGGATGATAATACACACTCATATCATAATCCTTTAGGAACTCAAGCCATCTCCTCTGACGAAGATTCAACTCTTTCTAGGTGAACACATATTGAAGGCTCTTATGATCGGTGAACACATCTACATGAACACCATACAAGTAGTGTCTCCATATCTTGAGTGCAAACACCACTGCTGCAAGCTCAAGGTCATGAGTTGGATAGTTCTTCTCATGCACCTTAAGCTTTCTAGAGGCATAAGATATAACCTTATCTCTTTGCATCAACACACAACCAAGGCCAACTCTGGATACATCGTAATAGATCACATAACTATCTGAATCCTCTTGTAGAGTCAAGACAGGAGCAGTAGTCAATCTAGTTTTCAATTCTGCAAAGTTTTTCTCACAATCATCTGACCACTGGAACTTGACCATCTTCTAAGTCAACCTAGTCAATGGTGAGGCTGTGGATGAAAATCCTTCCACAAACCTTCAGTAATAACCTGCTAGACCTAAGAAACTTCTGATATCTGTGGAAGAGGTAGGTCTGGGCCATTGTTTTACTTCCTCTATATTTTGCGAATTCACTTGGATCACTTTGCTAGATACAATGGGACCAATCCATGCCTAGAATGACATCAAAGTCTACCATTTCTAACTTTACTAGATCTGCTGAGGTGACTTTCTAAGATATTGCGACAAGGTAATTTCTGTATGCCCTTCTAGCTATAACTGGATCACCGACTGGAGTAGATACTGAGAAAGGTTCTGAGAGATTTTTTGTACTAACATTGAATTGGAATGCTATACTGAGTTACAAAAGACAAAGTCATGCCTGTTGTCTTTCCACTGAGTAAACCATATGTGAGTCACCTCCTTTGGTATGTAGGATGCCAATCTCACCTATCACTAACAGTTATTGACATCATACCAAATATTTTCTTGACCTCATCAATGAACTTCTGTGGGTCCTTACCAAGATGCGACCCTAAAAACGTAGACGAAATCATCCTAACAAAATTAAAAACTTTGGCTGCCACTGATCGATCATTCCTATTATTAGGAACTACAACCTGCTAATTTTTTTGGTTGGTAATACCCTGAGCCAAAAGCTGAATTGGCATTCTGAAACTCTGCATTTGAACTTTCTAATCTGATATTAGAGGAATTGCGCTAGCATTGCGTGCATTAGAATTTCATGCCTAAGCTATATGAGAAGGCATGATCTCAAACGTAGAATGTCATGTTTGATTGGAATAAGATCATATACTATGCACAATAAGAGTAACAAGAAACTGAAGTTTTCCAAAAACACTTTATAGCCTCCCTAACATTACATGTAGTGCACCTCACACCCATGAAAAGGACTCTACTTAGTGCGGCTTTTTCAGACATCCTAGGAATCTTGAACCTAGTGCTCTGATACTATGTTTTGTCATGCCCCGAGCTACCCCTGAGACGCGGACACGGAACCTAGGACCACAAGTGATCCCAAGCTAACCCTACTGGCATGATCATGAGCATACTAAAAATAATAAACTTTTGCGGAAGCTAAATCATACTTAAAATGAAAAGATGGGGAATACCCTTATTCCATAACTGAGATATTTGAAAGCAATGAGTTTAATAGAAATGAAATATTAACTCAATACTAAGCTGAATCTAACTGTCTTAAAATAATCGCTAAACTAGACAAGAAATACTAGGACAAGACTTAGCTAATAAAAACTGAAACTAAATGACTAAAGACAGAAATTAAACTCATGATTGTTGTCCTTAAAAAATGAGGACTCGCCACTGAATCTACTGAACTGGAGATCAGGAAATCGATCTATGTGTGATCTGGATGCTTAGAACTTGAACCTACATCACGAGAAGATTTAGCGCACGTATGCTTCAGTACTTGAAAGGTACTGAGCATGTAGGATAGAGTAAAGCTAAAATAAAACATAACTTAACAAGCATAAAAACAAGTATAATAATCTGAATATAATGTGCTGATTTTTTAGCTAACCGAATGCAATGACCAATTTATAACATGTTGTAACTGAATACTGAATATAGTGATAAATGTTCAATGTAGATAGTCTGACTGAAGTGTGGGAGTTACTAATAACCGATAATAAAACCACATGAGCTAAATGTTGAGTCTGATGTATACGTCCCCTCGAGGGGACTTACAACCTACATGGTTAGTAGTTCTGGGACTATTGGGTACGCTAAGCCCTAGTCCAACTCGGTATTATGCTAGTCACACTGAATTTTGTAAATTAACTGATTATATCTGAATTTTTTTAAATATTGGATAGCTCGAAACTGAACATGCAAACTTAGAATGCAACAATAAATCTTGTAATTATGCATTTATAACTGAGACATGTATATCTGAAATATATGACCTAGCATGTGTAATTCAAAAACTAAAGAAAGACAAAGCTAGGGTTCTGAAATTCATGCGATATTCTGAGTAATTGATACGCTCAAACTTACTTCTCAAATAAGAAATAAAGCGGTTGTATCATGTAAAGAACCGAACTAATGAGGTTGGGATCGTTCCCACGAGGAAAATCTATTATTACTATTAATTGGTCAATTATTTCCCTAGAAACCAAAAGACAATAAAAGGGGGATTTTTATTTCTAAATGAATTAAAGTAACTAACTAAATTAAAGGAAACAACTAACAGATTCAAATATTGGAGTTTAATCAATTAATAAAAGTAACAAGGGTTTAAGTGTTCCCTACAGGTTCCTAACTTGATAATTCTAACTATAACAATTCTTTCCTAGTATCTTGCATGCAAAGTAATAAGTTATGTATTTCTAAATCCTTGGTTCGGCATCTAGAAAATTTCACTTCGCACCTTGGTCCAGCTACGTGTGTTGTTGTACTAACCCTTACCTTTACCCATATTAAGCATTGTATTCGATATTTGACTAAGTTATTACCTCGTTCAACACAACACTAGCCTATTAGATAGTATACACTAAATCTATGTTGATAATTCTTTTCCTATTATGTACCTCCTTGGCCCGGCAAGTAGCATTAAGGCGAGTTCTAACGTTGGACATCTGTTAAAAAGACTTCTAAACAAAAGAATTATCAATACATGCAAGCCACTAATCTAGAATTGTTATTTTGGTTAGATTTTACTTCATTATTCACCAATGATTCCCACAACCCTAGTTATGGAGTTTAGTTACTCATAGTCATAATCACAATATTCATATTATTAATATAGGAATTCATGCACTTACTTTGATGAAAAAGAATAACTTCCAGAATTTCACTTGATTAATCAACAAAATCACCAACAATCAATTCCAGAAAAGGTGTAACAATGAAAAAGTCTAATATCAAAGAGACTACTAACAAAGAATCTAACACCAAAAAGTCTAACCCCAAAAACGAGGTTTTTCAAACTATTTATAAAAAAACGAAAACCTAATAAAAGAAGGACTCTAATTACTGAAAAAACTTTCAAAACGCAGCTAGGTCGACAGACCTCGTGACGGACCGTCTTGGTCATGACAGGCTTTCATGGCCTCTGTCATCCCATACTTCACAAATTCTTCTATTGCTCTCTTCATTGCCCTCAACGGCAGGTATGAGGGACCGTTCCAAGTACGAAGGTCCGTCGAGGGTCTCCGTTCCATAACACTTAAACTTTTTGGAAATTGGGTACTGGGACTACTCTCTGATCATTGTGACGAACCAGCAGGACGGACCGTCGTGGCTATGACGGTCAGTCATGAACTTCCGTAATCCCACACTTGGTTATACTTACCAATCTTCCTTCAGCAACTTCACGACATTGCTACCAACGAACCGTCGCAAGCTCGAAGGATCGTCATAAGTTCCGTAGGTGGTAACTTTTCTGCATTTCTTGCTCAAAAACATTCGAGTTCATCTTTGGATAGATTTCCTGCAAATAAAGAGAAACTTAAATAAAAATCAATACAAAAAGGCTTTTGGACACACACTAAATTTAAGGAAAAAGTATTAAAAATATTGTGAAACCACGGTATATCAACACCCTCAACTTAAATTTGTTGTTTGTCCTCAAGCGACGCACTATGACTCACTACAAAATCTTTGTACAATGGTATCCATATTTTAGATTTTGCAATCATTTGGCTATCAATCCCGATAAGTCTCATCATATTTATGCATGTTATTACTATTAGGCTTGCATTATGTGGAATTAGAACATGACACAGACTCACCACGCACTAACACCTATCCTCTTCAATTTCTCATTGAGGTGCTAATATTTCTGGCATTGCAACTAGTGTCTTCACTTCAAAACAACATCCTAATTTTTCACACAATGATTTCTGTTTGAGTATAAGGATTACTTTTCAACACTCACTCTCAGAAAAAATTCACAACTCATTCTTACCTATAGTCATAAGCTTGCCCTTATTTTCACTGCTTTAAGTTCGCTATACAACTCTTAGGATCACGATAGGACTTTCTTAGATTGTAACACAGGCTAAAGGTCAGGTAGGGTATATTAAGGTATATTTTAGTACTTTTTGCCCTCCTTGACATATAGTCTAAACATACCACTTGTTATCATTTTATTTCGCCCATTTCTCATATTCTTTCACCTTTCTATTTTCCCTTCTTTCTTCATTTGTGTAAGTGACTCTCTTCTTTTCTTGCTTGTATTTACTATTTTTTTTATTTCACTTTTCTTTCAACTGGTTCTTGAGTCACTTTACTTTTATTCTTTCTCTCTCTTTGTTCTTTCAACCCCACTTTCCAGAGCATTCCTCATCATAGCCATCCTCAACTCATGGCTTTGCCATGAGTCAAAGTACACAATACCCAAAGTTGGTTCAGGGCCATAAAAAGGTTTTTTACTGCATTAGCCACCCTCAACTTATGCTTTTGGCATAAGCTGAGGTGCACATGTCCAAGGAGAGACCAGGGCCAACACATTATTCCCAGAAAAGATCAGTTGGGGTGAAAAAGAAAGGTCTAGTGAATGCTCAAATCATTTGGATCAAAGAGGTATTAATTTCATTCGTTTTTTTATTATTTAGTCTAAAAATAGGCTATATTGAACAAGGGCCTATGATCCTTTCCTAATTATCTATATACAACTTACTTTTAGCAGGACTAACCAGGCAAGTTCTAGATGAGTTCAAATAGTGCGGTATTCAAATCTTCTTCTTACTCACTTTACATCTCATTACTCTACCAGATTATCAGACAACGAGTTTGAATTTTAGACTTAGGGTCATGCAGTGGTGTATCTCTATGTCATGCTTAGAGCCACACATTTATCAATTACTATGCCTAGTCATGCATCATTTTCATTACATCAGGATATCATTTTTGTTTTAGCCGTCATGCTTCAGAGTTATACTATGTACACAAGATATAGACATGTCGGTTCAATTATACAAATAATCAGTCTCTTGGGGGAAAAGAACACAGGCAAGAAAACCCCAAAAGAGGTCGTGAATTGGGCTACTCAGACTTCACCCTAGTACTCACTTTCCATTTACCCCACCCCTAAAAAATATATGCATTTGTCCCCAATGCATAAAAAAATGAGATACGAGTGGTAGGTGAACCAAACCTGGGGCGTAAAGCGTCGACGATCAGCAAGCTTGGTGGGTCCAGTTCCCCGAAACCTACTACCTGTGTAGTCTGGACACCCTCATTGGTGTCCTCATCAGCAACAACACTATCAGTAGGGCCTCCCGCGGTCTCCACATCTCTGGAGCTAGATGACCCAGCAGCTGATTCTACAGCCCTGATCTGACGCGCCTCCTAATCAACAAGCGAGGCTCTCCTCGCAGCCTCCATCTCATGGTGATCCTTCATCCGTGCTCTAGCCTCATCCTCCTCTCGACCCTTGCTCCTCTTGGCATGCTCTCGAAGGGGAGGTGATGGAATCTTAGAAGTGGCGAATAACGCAACTATGACTTTGTCTTCAGCAGTCTCTACAGAAGGAACCTCAGACTCAGGAACCCTAGCCTCTAAGATCATATCACTATCCTCTCGCAGAATCTCAACCGCAGCCTGGACGAGTCCACCTAAGGGGCTGGTCGGTCTAGCACCCACAACTCAAAATCATCTAAGCGCTGATGAACCTCAGCAATCTTCCGCTCTGTGTGATGGACCATTTTACGCTCCAAGCGCTCTTCACCTCAGCAATATACCTCTACATCCAAGGTGGATGTGATGCACAAGTGTGTCCATCTGAGCTTCCAGTTTTCGGACCCTAATAAGGGGGACCAGAAAGAGAAACGGGGCAGAGCGAGAGGAGCTAGGGGCAGTGCTTCTAACCGGGATAGCCTCGACCAAGGTAGTGTCGTTGGTTTTAGAAGAATCCTGCATAGACGTTCGACCATGTGCTACCATATAATCTAGATTTTCACCAAGTGGAGGCATCTAGGGATGGGTCCCTCTACGTGTGGCCAACTCATTGGCCTCATCCCTGATAAGGCCGACATCAACAGTGCCCAATAGAGTGTTGAGCGGATCAATGTGCCATATGGGCACACATATGGACCCGAATAAGGAAAATATCATGCACGAAAATAGGTAAGTAGTTGTGACCCTGAAAGCCCTCTCGTGCATGACCACCTGTAGAAGCCAACCGAAGTAAGCCTCAAACCCGGCTATCATCGCCGCCGTCAGAACTGTGCGATCCCATGTGACTATATTATCAGCAACCGTGGGGAAAAGGCAATGGCGGACAATCAACCATAAGAACTTAGCCATAAAGGTTAAGTTAGACTTCTAGATGGCTCCTTTCGTCTCCGTTATCCAGTCAGGACCCTCTCCATCAATAGACAAGTGCAAACATTGGCCATCTTTTACAATTTGCCACCGGTAGTCGAACTCAGTGTTGAGAGGGGTCCAGTTTGCACCAACATCCTCATCGTACAGATACCGGTGGATGGCGGGTAGGGGGAAGCCGACCTGTATGCCGCGTACTTGTACATGCTCAAGTGGGGCCTGTTTGGCCGGGGCAGCCCGCCTATCTATTTGTGATTGGAGAGTAGCCACATAATAGGCGTTAAACTATCGGACCAACTCCTCACTATAGCGGCCTTAAGACCGAGCTGTCCACTCTAGACGGTGTCTGGTGAAGAGATTATGGATCTCTGGCATGGAGGGGAAACTTCCCGTAAGGACCCGCCTCTCCAGTGCAAGGGTCCATGTCCTGACGCCTTTATCATTTAGAAACTTGGCGTCTGAATACACTTGGAATTGCCCGTCGACAGACCACCGGTTGGGCTGGTCGGCAACCGGGGGTGATATCACCAGTAGGTGACCTTGACTGGGATCAGAACTGTTAGCCTCATCAAATGAGGCAGACTGTGTAGCTGTGGCGGGTATAGGGACTTCTACGGACGCGTAGGCTTCCTCCGACCATGAAACTTCTAAGGATCTAGACGCTCCTTCATCATGTGTAGCTGACCTAGAAGATGTTCCGGTCAGTGTGCGCTCCTCATCAGATTAGGAGGCAGTGACTACACCGGGCGCCACCTTTTTGGGCGTAACTCTGGTTGCACGTGCAGCTCGTGATTTAGTGGTAGTGCCTGGGGCACGTACTCAGGATCATGCTCATCATCAGAGCCTATGACGAGTTGGGCAGACGGGGCGACAGACTTTAAACGCGTACGTGCGTAAACTTGATCTTGTTTTGGTGTTATTAGAGATAGTATCTTTAAAGAATAAATATTAGTACTAGAAGCAGTAAACAAGACAAGCAAAAAACGACCCAAAATAAATATAATATCAAAGTTTTAATGACATTTCTATAGTAACAGTGAAACACGACGGACCAGGTGACCGTTTATCGTGAGTAAGACGTACCTTCATGAGGTCCGTCATGTCTTACTTAAAACTATGTTTTTGTGGAGACCTAAAGGAAAGTGTCTTAATGTTATTACGGATAAGCAGGATGGACCTTCAGGATAATGATGGTCCGTCATCGATGTCAGTCGTGGGGCACTTAGAAAAAGTATGGAGACCCTTAGGAGAGGGGTCTCTGACCGTCATGACGGTTTGTGCAGGACGGACCATCGAGGGTATGACGGTCTGTCGTAGATGTAAGTCAGAGGACACTTGGAGAAAAAGGGAGACCCTTACGATAAGATTCTCTTACCGTCATCACGGTTGTGCAGGATAGACCGTCAAGAATATGAGGGTCCGTTGTAGATGTCCGTCAGAGGACACTTAGAAAAGTTAGAGACCCTTAGGAGTAGCATCTCTGAAAACCAGAACGGTTATGCAAGATGGACCGTCGCGGGTATGATGGTCCGTCTTAGATGTTCGTCAAAGGACACTTGGAAAAAGTTGGAGACTCTTTGGAATATGGTCTCTTACAACCAGAACGGTTGTACAAGACGGATCGTCGTGGGGACGAAGATCCATCGCATGTGTCCGTTGGTGGACACTTAGAGAAAACAAACAATGGGGTGTTGGAACAAACCCTATGACGGTCCATCGTGTGTATGACGGTCCGTCATCTGGGTCTGTTCTTTCATTTAGTGACAGAACTGAGGATGCCACATTCATCCTCTGTGACTCACATGGAATAGGTAGTGTTAACCTATATGTTCCTAAACCAAATACCTCGAAAACTAGCAATGCTAAAGTACATATTTCTCGAGTTTTAACAAGGAAATTCGAGGATTCTCAACCTAGGTTAGACAAAATTGGGGCAAAGAATGAAGACCCACCAAAAAGGAATAGGCTAATATTAATTAGAACAAAAATTCAACGTAAATGGGTAAAGATCAGATACACACACCTGAGAAGAGTATAAAAACAAGAAAATGAGGCACTTGATGATCAAGAGAGGAACCACAGCAGCACACTCCGAACAGTAGAAAGGAGATTTCCGAAATTTGGGGATTTGGGGAAGTGATTAGTTAATAGAGAAGAGAGGTAGGAAGATGGAAGTTTGAAAGGGAGGGAAATGAAATAAAGAGGGAAGGAAATTGATAAAATGAAGGGATAGGGTTTTTTAAATGTTGACAATTTATAAAATACCCCTACCGGGTCGGGTCGAGTATGCTGGGTAATGACCCAACGAGTCCCCGACGATGGTGCATCACAGATGTGATGGTCCGTTGTGGGTTCCATCGTGTATGCCCTAATTTTGAAAGTAAATTAAAGAAATACCCGGCACGAAAGATTCATGCGTTGGTCCATCGCCTACGTGATGGTTCGTTGATGAATCTGTCATTGACTGTTGCAGAATGTTTTCTACATAATTTCCTGGTGATGTTCCTGCAAATTTAAAACCCATTAGTAGAAAATGTTACCATTACTAGAACGAAAACTATAAGTATTGGGTTTCCTCCCAACCAGCGCCTGATTTAACATAGCGGCACGATTGAAGACACATTCTTACTCAGACTTCATCAAGATGGTATGCCTCGATCACTTTATTTGATGATTCAGCATGCCTGAAATATGTTTTTATAGTTTTCCATTTACCTTAAACCGCACACCCTCTTTGGTTTCCAACTCAACTGCTTCCTGGGGGAATAGTTGGGTAACCAAGTAAGGGCCAGTCCATTTGGACTTAAGCATGCCCGGAAAAAAATGCTACCTAGAATTGTATAAAAGCACCAAATCCCCAACCATAAAATCTCAATTTTTTAATTTTTAGGTCACGGTGCTTCTTCATCTTTTCTTTATAGGATATAGAAGATAGCGATTGGACCTTACAACTCTGCCTCATGGACTTACAAATGTTGACAGTCGCTTCTTCATTGTTCAATTAAAATTTCATCTGCCCCTTTTCCATATCAACTAAGGCTCTACCCGTAGCAAGGAATGGCCTCCTAAGAATAATAGGCACTTAAAAATCGACTTCACAATCAAGAATAACAAAATCTGCCATAAATATGAACGAATCCGCTTTTACTAGAACATCGTGGAGTATCCCTATAGGCCTTTTTACTGTTCGATCGGTCATTAGTAGCCGCATCGCAGCGGGCTTTTGATCACCCAAACCAAAGTTCTTGTAAATCAAGAGGGGCATGAGATTTATGCTTTCCCCCAGATCACATAATGCTTTCGCAAAATGTAATGACCCGATTGTACAAGGATTAGTGAAAGCACCCGGATCTTCTTTCTTTTGTACTAGAGATCTTGAAGCAATAGGACTACAATGCTGCATTCTATCATCATCCTCAAAAGTGCCTGATTTTTTCTTTGTAACTAGATCTTTCATAAACTTTGCATAACCGGGCATTTATTCTAAATCTTCTGCCAAAGGGACATTGATAGAAAGCTTCTTCAACATTGTCATAAAACGCCGATATTTACCATTCTCCATCTTTTTCACTAATTTTTGAGGAAAGGGGGGGATCTAGGCATGGGAATTACCTTTGTAGGCACTTCAACATCTTTTCCAGTGTTATCGTCTACTTCACCACTAACCTCTACCACTTTATCATTATCTTTTATCACCTTTTCCTCATTAGACGGCATAGGTGGGTCAATGGCTTGGTTACCACCCCGAGTAGTGATTTTCATACAGTGTCCATCATTTTTTGTATTTTGGATAGTGTTGCTAGGAAGAGTGCCCGATTGCCGTGTGTTTATAGTCGCAGATAATTGGTCCATTTTCAAATCAAGCTGCTTAATCGATGTTGCATGTGTATAAACTTTCTGCCCAATACTCGCTAAATCACTCCTGAACTCTTTAAAATGATCATCACTAGCATCGAACCTCCTCATCAATTGTGCAACATATCCTCAACTCACACCATACTTTCTCCACCATCCCTAGGAGTAACTTCACGATTTTGAGGAGGGACATAGGGCCCATTCCTATAATTTATGTTATCATAGTTACCCCTGTTGAAGTTGTTGTCGCGGTTGTTGTTTTGATCTCGTACACAACCCTCACGGTTATGTTACCATAAATCTGACATTGGTTTCCTTGATCTTGGCGCTAATTATCCTTATTTGAGCATTGGTCACTTGGTCGGAAACCCCCCGTCTGCCCATATACCGTATAGGAACCCTTCCCATAATAACATTCATCATTTGGTTGTGGTGGTTTAGACAAGTAGTTAACTGCATTTATATTTTTTGCACCCCCAGTGACATGTTTTAATACCAACCCAAGCTCAATTCTCATCTAAGCCATCTCTTCACGAATCTCATTTGTGGCTGGGTTGTGAGTGGATTGCACTGCGAAGGTATTTCTCCCTGTATCTGACTTCCTAGTACTCCAAGATTTATTATTTCGTGAGATTTTCTCTAAATTTTCGGCAATCTCAGTATACGGACACTCCCCATAAGAACCACCTGCTGTTGTATCCAATACCGTTTTATTATTATCATCCTGTCCCAGATAGAAGTATTCCTTTAATGACTCATCATCTATACGGTAATTGGGGACACATCTCAAAAATGAAGTGAATATATCCCAAGAACTACTAAGTGACTCTCCTAGTAGTGCCACAAATTTGTTCACTGTGTCTTTGTGGTTTAGTTTCTTTAGACCGGGTAGTAACATGATCAGAAAACGTCCCTTAGTTGGTTCTATGTGAATATTGAGTTATAAGGGAGCTCAGTGAACCAAATAGAAGCCTCTCCCATCAGTGAGAGAGGAAATACTCTTAGCCCTATTACATCCAAGTCCAAATCAGTCTTCCCTATACAAACCTCTAGCAGTGAAAACAAACCTCTAGCAGTGAGCATATGCGTCAGACTACTAGTTACCACAAAGGTGTGGCCTTGTGATAGAGGGGTAAATACAAGTGGCCCATCAGAGTCTGCAATATTATCATAGCCTCTGTAGTATTCTTGAGGACGTGGAGCATGATTTTTTCCCCTTTGTTGATTTTCACCTGGATCATCGGATAATAACTTACCATGAACATTAACTGGAGCTGGGATGTTTTTGTTTGGATCGTCATCATCAATACCCAAGTTTCGATTCATATTGCGTAGTATACGCTCTAATTCATGATCATAGGGAAACAAGGGTTCTCTTCCTCTCCGTGTATTTGGCATACAAGGAAGATAGTTCTGCAAGATTCAAAAACAATAAAAAAAAGTAAAATTAAGAAAATATTGACTAAACTTTAATAATAAGTTTAAGTTAATCTAAAAGCTACTTTCCCTGGCAGTGGTGCCAAATTTGATACTCTCAAACTTACTTCACAAATATGAAGTAAAGCGGTCGTATCAAGTAAAGAACCCAACTAATGAGGTTGGGATCGTTCCCACGAGGAAAATAGTTAAGACCTAACTTTAATCTATTATTACTATTATTTGGTCAATTATTTCCTTAGAAAACAAAAGACAATAAAAGGGTTTTTTTTTATTTCGAAATGTATGAAAATAACTACATTAAAGTAAACAACTAACAGATTCAAATATTGGAGTTTAATCAATTAATAAAAGTATCTAGGGTTTAAGTGTTCCTCACAGGTTCCGAACTTGATAATTCTAACTATAACAATTCTTTCCTAGTCTCTTGCATGCAAAGTGATAAGTTATGTATTTCTAAATCCTTGGTCCGGCATCTAGAAAATTTCACTCCGCACCTTGTTCTGGCTACGTGTGTTGCAGTACTAACCCTTACCTTTATCTCATATTAAGCATTGTATTCGATATTTGACTAAGTTATTACCTTGTACAAACCGACACTAGTCTATTAGATAGTATACACTAAACCTTTGTTGCTAATTCTTTTCCAATTATATACCTCATTGGTCCGGCAAGTAGCATTAAGGCGAGTTCTAACGTTGGACATCCGTTAAAAAGACTTTTAAAAGAAAGAATTATCAATACATGCAAGCCACTAATCTAGAATTGTTATTTTAGTTAGATTTTACCTCATTATTCACCAATGATTCCCACAACCCTAGTTATGGAGTTTAGTTACTCATAGTCATAATCACAATATTCATATAATTAATATAAGAATTCATGCACTTACTTTGATGAGAAAGAATAAATTCCAGAATTTCACTTGATTAATCAACAAAATCACCAACAATCAATTCCAGAAAAAGTGTAACAATGAAAAAGTCTAATATCAAAGAGTCTACGAACAAAGAATGTACCACCAAAAATTCTAACCCACAAAACGAGGTTTTTCGAACTATTTATAAAAAAATAAAAACTAATAAAAGAAGGAATCTAATTACTGAAAATATATCAAAATGCGGCAGGGTCGACGGACATTCTTGGTCACGACAAGCCGTCATGGTCTCCGTCCTCCCATACATCACAAATTTTTCTACTTCTCTCTTCATCGCCCTCAACGGCAGGTATGATGGACCGTTCCAAGCACGATGGTCCGTCGAGGGTCTCTGTTCCATAACACTTAAACTTCTTGGAAATTAGTTACTGAGACTACTCTCTGATCATTGCGACGAACCAGTAGGACGGACCGTCGTGTCTATGATGGTCCGTCATGAACTTCCGTAATCCTACACTTGGTCAGACTTCCCCATCTTCCTTCAACAACTTCACTATGTTTCCACATACTGACCGTTGCAAGATCGAACGACCGTCATAAGCTCCGTAGGTGGTAATTTTTCTGCAATTCATGCTCAAAAATTTTTGCATTCATCTTTGGACAAATTTCCTGCAAATAAAGAGAAACTTACATAAGAATCATTACAAAAAGTCTTTTGGACACACAATAAATTCAAGGAAAAAACATTAAAAATACCATGAAACCGCGGTATATCAGTAATAACATGATAATCTAATTTGTAACATATATTTAATAAATTCATGAAGTTATATCAAAGTTCTAGAAACCCTAGGTTTAATCATGATAAGAGAATCAAGAATTGACTGAAACTAAGGACCCAATAAGTCAAAGGAACCCAGTAGTGAAATCCCACATACCTGGTGATGAAATCCACGGAAAAAATATTTCATTTTCGGGGCTGGAATTGCAAGAGCTTGTGGCGTTCTTGAACTAGGGCTCTTGAGATTTTTTTTCCTTTCTTGCTTCTAATTTTCCAAGTTTTGATTTATTTATTTGACTTGGATATATTTTAATTATGTTTCTAGGCTTAATATTACTAAAATGTTATGATTTGGGTTCAAAACAACGTAACTTAGGGTTTAAACGGAGTGGGAAAGGTCAAAAAGACCCCTGGGAAGGTTGCTGTCGGGCCCCATAACGGCCAGGACTGCCGCTCCATCGTGCGCCCAACGCCTCATCGTTGAGTCCGTCGTGAGGGCCTGTTCGACAAGACGTTACTAAAATGAGCATAACTTTCTACTCGGATGTCTGATTTTAGCAAGTCGGTGGTTATGAAAGATAATTCAATTATATATCGGTGGGTAGGTAATGGGAGACGTAATTAATTTTGTGCTAAGAGTTATGATCATTTTAACTTGACCCAACTGAATTTCCCCTTAACTCGCTATAAATTTTCCACCTACGGACCATAGGTCCACGTACGAACGATGATAGTCATCCATACCTCTCATCAGAGACTGGTTGAAGGGAGTCTTGATCGACGGTCATGGACTACGGACCGTCGTTTGACCTACAGACCGTAGGTCCATCCGTCATCCAAGACTTAACAAATTTTTCTAGGCTGAAATTTTTGGGAGTTTTTGATCCTATCGACGGTTGTGCAAGATGGACTGTGGTTCAGGCTACAGTCCGTCAATGCCACCGTTGGTAGCACCTGCAGATTTTTCTGAAAAACAAAGTTTTGGTCTGTTTTGGCTGCGGGGTGTTACAATAAAAATACTTAGTCTATTACAATACTTCGAAATAAAAGACATATATGTATGCCTCAAGTCAATTGAGGACATACTTCACTTTGCTTGAACGACTCTAGAATCCAAGATCTCCTTCACGATCCTTCTCACCTTTAACCTACACCTTTAAAGATAAAAAATGTACGGAGTTAGTACAAACACTTGTACTAAGTATAAATTATTGCATAAAATCTTGAAAACAGGCATTTATTAGAAATATGCATCTTTTCGACTTAAATATCATAAAATAATCATAATAACAACATTTAACAACTTAGAAACACATAAGGAAACACTTAAACCATTTCTCGTATTTTTGGAAGCACTTTACAGTATCTTCACTTCACTATACATTGAACTTCTTCACTGTTACAGTGAAGTTACTTACCTTCACATGAGATACCTTCTACAATGTACTTACCTCACTACAAGTTATCCTAAGACTCAATTAAGTCATACAAAGAGAGACCGCCCATAGACCGTCTCTAAACATTTTTAAATGATCCTCAAGACTACTTATAATGAGACACATACACATAACCACGAGATCCTTCTACCAAAGGTGATTCTAAGTCTCACTTGAGTGAGTTGTGAAGAGATCACCCATACGATCCGTTACACACACGCTTAAAATATCCAATAGACTACCTAAGATACAATAATTATCACTTCACATAACAACATATAGATGATAGGACACTCTCCTTATCAAGGTTATCAAAAGACATACTTAAGTAAATCAAGAAGATTACGTCGATGATTGACCTCTTCAAGATTATCTAAATAATCCTTAAGACTACCTAAGTTTAGATCATGTCTACATAATCAACATCTTCCCTAACCAAAGTCATTCTTAAGACTTATCTAGGTAAGATACGAAGTGACCATTCCTATGCTCCCTTCATACCTTAACTAGACAACCCTTAACTACTCTTGGTAAGTACTTATTCATTTAACATACTTTATTAACATAAGTCATTACTTTCATTAGTTCACTTAAGACTCATTCATCGCATAAAGACATTCAAGTAATGGTCTTAGACAAGACCTAGGGACTCTAACTAACACCTTCAAAGCCTATTGTGCAATATATAAATCATGGACCATACCACCACCTAATTTCATAGAACTTCTCTAATTCTAGTAGGTAACCCATATGATGAGAATAGGCAATAACCGACATAGACCATTGTATTAATTCATGGAATCCGGAGTTTTATCCTACTCCGATGAGGTTGTTCTACTTGCCAATGGTAGAGCTTAGACACATCCCACGTAGGCACATGGTTAAGAAATATGAACGGTGTGCTTTGTACTCTAGTCTCATTCTTTAACTATAACTACTTCCCTTACCATACTTACTAGGTGCTAGCCTTTTTTCTCATAGAGTAATTTACATTAAAGGTTCATATAAAGGGGTTCCATATGTAGTTCATAACCCAATCACATTTACCCTACCAAAGAAAAGTCCACGAGGGATACCTTAAGATGGCGACAAAAAGTTCATAATAACTTTCCTAAGGTTTGATATTATGTCGTTCCAGCCAACTAAAACTTAATTCTATCATTACTTTACTTAAAGGATACCATTACAACTTTCAACTTCAACATTCATAATGTTAGCACTAGGTTCAAGGTTTCACACAAAAGACTGTCTTAAAATCATTTTAGGTCTCATGTCACTCATACATACAAGACTAAGAGGTTTAACATCCTAAGTCAAGACATCTCATATTCGTATTCATACATACATCACACAAGTCAACAAACACAAGACACAACATACTTTACTTTAACATATACTACATGTCATTCTAGAAGCACATAGAAATAACGATTATCATTTTTAAGTCATCCTATACACTACCATATCTATATCAATATGACTATCATAGACACATATAGTCAAGTAGGAATAACCATGCATCAACTCTAAGACTAAACACACAAAGACATAGTCATAGTCTAACATCATCACCTAAATAGCTTCAATAGAAGAACACATATACTTTAACACTTATCATGTAGATAGATATATTTAAACTTCACATAATCAACTACACAAATCCTCAAAATACTTCAAGTAGTTGCCGACAAGGCCATGATCATCATGTTACGTAAAACAACGCTGACAAGGCCACATCAATTGCAAGTAAAGTACATAACACTGCCACCATAAGTGGATCATACAAATTACAACATAATTTAAGTATAATTAACATAAAATAAAGGGAATTAGGGCAGCGTACCACCACTCCATCCTCAACATTTCAATCCAATGCTAAACCATCCAATCAAGGCCCTTACCCATGGTCATAACCAACAATTCAATGTAAAAACTATCATACTCAATAAAAGTAGGTCAATAAAATATAGATTCTTCAATCTAATAAAACCTAGATATCAATTCAATAAAATTATTACATCAATCAATAGCCCATAGAAAACTACACTAGAATTCATAAGCATTAAGTAAATAGCAAAGTAACCCATAAAGTAGTTATAAACTAGGGTTCATAAATTACATGGTTTCATATGTTAATTGAGTTAAAATTATCAAATGAATAACAAATCAATCAGTATACAATGCTTAAAAAACTTTAATGCAAGAACTCATGGATAGATCATGAAATTTGACAATTCACCTTTGAAAACTTTAGAAAATATCTTTGAAAGTTAGGCTCCTTTATGAATAGAGTTTCCCAGGATAAAAAACCATACCTTAGTGAATATAATTCTTCAATTTGACGAAGAATCTCCACTCACTTCTCCATTTCAAGCCTTTCTTTGAGTTTCGGCTCCAATGGAGTTCTAGTGAATTTCTAAGGGATTTTGGGTTTTGATTTTGACAGAATGAAGTCTTCTATGTTTTAGGCTTATCATAATATTTAAAATACCCAAAATATAATTTAGGAACCTCCCTTTATCTCATTTGGAAGTGGGGTGAATTTATAACTTCACCTCTCAACTTACAGTGAACCTACGTGTAGGAACTAGTACCATCGACGGTTGGCAGTCGACGAACAGTTTGTCCACAAATTTACTATCCCTTACTCCGTATTTTAGTTTAGAGACTTTCTTTTGGGAGATTGAGCTCCCTAGTCTACGTCTTGACCCTCAGTCATTTTGGGCCTGGTCTAGACTGCCTTTGCTCTTGAGAAGGGTCCTTCCTCAAGGACCCTCGGTTAGTCCTCGAGGATGTTTGACCAAACATTTAAGATACAAATATGTTTGTCTAAAAGTTTAGGACCTTTAACATTAATTTAATCAATAATGAAAACGTAAAACTCAATGAAACATGCATAGACACACAAAGTCATTAAAAGGCAAACCTTTTGAACAGCATGCACGTTCTTGGACATTTGACCTCCAAACTACTCAAAACTTGAAAATCTCCATATATACACCATAATATCTCATATAGTGACCTTATAACCTCATTAAACACATATAAACTCATAAAAATATATGAGGCACATAGGGGACTTAGTCATCGAACGCCTTGGTCGTCCCTTGACGTTTGACTTCTAATGCACCTAAAGTCTTAGACACTGCCTCAATACAATATAATAGATGAATTTAGAAACTTAGACACTCATGACACACATGTTAGTCTCTAGTTCACCTAAGTCATTCTCGAGATCATACACTACGAATAATCGATAATAAAATGACATGACATAAATTGGATGTATATGCCCCTCTAGAGAAGGACCTAATATACGCTGCCAGAGGTAAAAATGTATACTGCTGTGACCACTAAAATGATATACATATAGGGGACTTACAACCTACTTGGCTAGTAGTTCTGGGACAATTTGAGTATGTTAAACCCTAGTCCAACTTGGTAATATGCTACTCTAAATGAATTAAGTGATTTACATATTATGACTGAGTTTTTTTGAATATTGGATACTTCAAAACTGAAAATACAAACTAAGAATGCAACATTTTATCTGATAATGAGCATTAATAACTGAGGCATGCAAAACTGCATACTAAAATATTTGACATAGCACACGTAATTCAAGAACTAACGAAATACATATCTAGGGTTCTGAAATTCATGAGATAATTTGAATAATAATATGATAATCTAATTTGGAACATATAACTAACTAATTCATGATGCTCTGTTGAAGTTCTAGAAACCCTAAGTCTGATAATGATATGAGAATCAAGGATATGACTATAAACTAGGGACCTAATGGGTGAAAGGAACCAACTCGCGAAATTCCACATACCTGGTGATTAAATCCATAGAGAAGTATTAAGATTTTACGACTGGAACATATGGAACCTTGTTGAGTTTTTTAACTAGGGTTATTGACTTTTTTCTCCTTTCTTGCTTCTAATTTTCTAGGTTTTGATCTATGATTTTGTGTTAGGTAAGCTTTTTTTATGTTTCTAGGCTTGAACTGACTAAAATCTGATTATTTAGGGCTTAAACGACGTGTCTTAGGATTTAAACGAACTAGGAAAAGACCAAAAGACCCTGTAAATTATTCTTTTGGACCAAACAACGACCTAGACTGACGGGCCGTCGTTCAATTGATCGTCCGTTATTTGGGTCCGTAGTTTAAGTCTGTTGATATGCCCTTTACTAATACGATCATAAATTTTTACTTATAGATTGGATTTTAGGAAACTCGGTGGCTATGGAAAGATAATTCAATTATCTATATTTTAACAGGTCATGGTAAATATATTCATTTCGTGCAAAAAATTTATGACAATTTAAGGTTAGGAAAACAACATTTCCCGCCTAATTGACTGCTAATTATTACCTATGCTCAGACCTACGGAACTTAGATCGAACGACGGTCCATGTTGGTGATGCATAGTTCATGTCAGAGGCTAGGTAACTTAAGTCTTAATCCACGGACCATAGTAAGACTTACGAACCGTAGATGTTTCCGTGGATCGACATTTGGTCGATTTCCAGGTCTGAGTTTCTTTGGGAGAGTTTCAGTGGCCAACGAAGGATGCGAGTACGGAACATAGATCTGAATACGGTCCGTTGATTGTGACTGCCGAATGCACCTGCAAATTTCTAAAAAATTGATTTTTGATCTTTTTGGATATGGAGTGCTACAGCCATTCCAGAACGTGAAAATCCGGTCAAATTAGATCGTGCCGGAGCGTGACACTCCGATCAAATTATACTGTTTCTGAATGTGATGCTTTGATCCTATTATATTGTGTCGGAATGTGATCCTACGATCCAATAATACCATTAATTTATCATTATTTAGTACCCCTTTTCGATTCATTAACAATATCTAGTCAAACTTCTTTATTCAAGACATCACTTTGACTGGGAGAGTTTAAGATTATAAATTCCACGGTCTTTGGAATTCAGACCAATCACAAACCACACAACTAAGTTATGCAATCAGACAACCAAGTATAAAACTTCACATTCAATGCATATCAATCACTATTAAAAGTCTATCTATCAAATAGAATAACCATTACCTACCTCCACCGAAGAACCGAAGTGAAGCAAACTACTACTACAATACTTTTCCTTTCGTCTGTGACTCCAAACCTTTCCAATCAATAAAATATATTTGAATAATTTTTAAGTTAATGAGTCTATAAACACTAGAATTATTCTTTGTCTAGCCTAGAACCAACTCACCTAATTCTCTAATCAATTTCCTTAAGTTCCAAGCTAAGGGTAGTTTTTAATTCCTCCAATTAGCATAATTTTAAAGGAATTTAATTTATTTTATAAACCTAATATTTAATTATTTATACCAATATATAAAACTTAAATCATAATATGATGATCAAATAAAACAATTAACGTCGAATTTCACTAATCCGAACAACGACGTACTGCAAAGTTCAAAAAGTCGAATCACTATTATGTTAATTTCTTCAGTTCAAAAATTCATCAATACTATTATATAATTGATGTCATGCCTTAATCATTATAACATCCTCTTTTAGTCATTGAGAAATTAATTTTTGTCTCCCCTCACTTTCACATAGTAATACTATATATTTGTTTACAATTCCACTACTGATAATATCCCTTCTTGCCAAATGATCAGTATTATAATTTAATAGAACGTATGACATATATTCCATTATAATTAAATAATAATAACAAGTATTAATACTCATCAAGCTATTCATTTCTGTCCAACAAAATTGAGACAGATGAATTTTTACCTCTAGTCTTTTCTGTATATCCTTTCGACAGTGAAGAGAACTCAAGAATAAGAATTGCGAGGGGTTCTCGTACAACCAAATAATATTAACCCTACTTATTATATGATTAATTATAATTATATAAAAGATGGTCCATTGTTGATTTAAATATTATTTTCTTTAACCATCAACTAAATTACTTATTCAAACTTTCTTACTAATTTTGTAATTGTAGTTACGAGTAGTCCATAATATTTATTTAGAATATACCAAAGCAGTAGTTTATGTGATAAACTCTAGTACTCGAATGTTAGATAAAAATTAACCCATTGTTCATACTCGAACGATAAAAAAAGGGAAATTAAGAAAGGATACATGAATCGATAGTGTGCACAACAAGAAATTAACATGAACTAACCTGCACACAATCATAATACACAAACCATCACATGTTATTATCAACATTTTCTTTCTCACAACACAATATTTTCTGATCTTAAATTATAAACATATGATCTTTACAGATTGAGTATTATCAAGGAGAGCTAAAAATAGCTAACCCAAAGATGGAAGTGATTCAGTAACCACCATCAAGTGATACACTTAAGCATACAAAACCTCCAACAACATTGTTGAAATGCTAAATTAGAAGCTATTATTGACAAACCTTAAGAATGATAAATCTAGACCCAGTGGTCCCCATATTCAATCACACATAGCCAAAAATGATACAAATTATAAGATAAATCTTCAGTCTATCGAACAATTATATATTTTCATGGTAGCTCTCTTATAATTTTCATTATCAAACTTGTGCATGTAGAATCACTAGTATAGTTCCACTATCCCAAATAACACCAAATCTTTCATAATTTTAATAAATATGTCTAATCAAGGATGCCACCCTACCAGGAGGACACACAGAGAGTATGTACACCTGATCCACAAATAGGGACTCACTCATAAAACAAAAAAAACACACACACACGGAAGTAAATCTTACTCTAAACCACACCCAGAGTAAAGTAGTTGGTCACGTAAGAATGTACATAACCAAGATCAAATAGCTCTAAGTACTCCATCTATAGTGCCCATATCAAACATTTTCATTCATCAAACTCTATCTCTTTAATTTTCTAGCTACCCACAATCACCAATTTAGTCTGCATTATAATTGCACAAATACTTATATTATCGAACCCCACATCCACTAAATTTAACACTCTTAATAACGAAACATTATAACCACATCGATCATCTTCTTACTTCCAAACCATCATTTTTCTCAAAGTATTCTATCAAATAAATGTTAACACTATGGCTATCTCTTTTTCTATTTAATCATTTCATGACAAATACGAGTCCCAAATAAGGCTAATAACACTAATTTCAAATTTGATAGTACCTTTCAATAGAAGTCAAGTTCACACCACTTCAACATATCATACTTTAGCTAATATTCTAATCCATCAGTTACCTCATGCCCAAACATAGAAATTCTTGGTCACTCAAATTATTAAGTATACTATAAGCTCCTAACCTCTATTCACTATCAAATGTCTATGTAACGCATCATAACATTTTATGTAGTTCCATCAATAGAGTAGCATTAATTAAACTCTAAATTCTTAATAACCATGTAGAATTATATCTCACCTATTATAACATACTTAAGTCATCTATCATAATTTGAGCAATATAACCCCATGTAAAATTCTAAATTTTTCAGACCTCAATGTTTGTCACTCAAGCCGAAACTCAATCTTTATAATAGTCGATGATTAAATCCTAGTAAGTCTGTACCGAATTAGTTCACATCTCACAGTACTATCTAAACTCATAAGTAAAAATCAATACAACCTTCACCTACACCTAAAAGGTTTATACGTGAGCTCTTATTCCTTCACTTTTCCTAATTTTTTCCCATAATACAAAATTCTAAATATTTTGAACTCTTCAATACACTAGACTCTTGTTCCTTTTGCAGGCTCGCTTACCAATCTTATTCTCTGGTCAAAAACCCTTGACATTATTTACCACTACAAATGTATACTTACTTCTAAAATTTTGAATTGTGAATTCAGTTGTGCAACCCAGTCCCGTTATCTATCAACATTTGCTCATACCTTGAAGATTTTTATGAATTCGTGTATATTAGCTTATTCTTGATCGCCTCTCCATTGATCTTACCATATCGTTCGCTAAAAATTCAACTGTACTCATTACAAAACTCAAAATCATAATGATATAAATAAAACTTATAATTACACTTGAGTTGAGTCACCATAAACTTGTTTGTCAAGTATTATCCACTAGTTTCAACCACTTCAATTAACATGTGAAATTATTAAATAACTAGAGCAAATCGGATAAAATTATGCAATTCTGGACCCATTTCTCTATCCCATTGAAGATACCCTTTAAGTCCTTGAAACCGGAAAAATTATTCTTACTCTCACCTCTTTCTGAAGTCCACTCTCATTCCATTAACTTTATTTAATTTTCATTATGACTCTAGCTCCTTTAAATTCTATTTGTGTGGTGCCCCAACATCTGTCAAAACATTCCATACAACCACGTTACTCACTAAATAATAAAAAATTGCAACCTTTGATATTCACAAGTCATTATTACCCTACCAAATTTATTTAGCCAACAATTTGTTTTCTATAGTTAATTTTAAATTACAATCCATCACAAACTCGTATTACCATCATCCTGAGTAAACCCTTATCATTATTATGAAGTCAACCTTTTCATCGACATGATAACTCAATATAGCTATACAATTAGATCCAAAGGACTAACAAAAAATTTATAGACACTCTCTAGCTTAAATCTTCAATTACATTCACTCATGTATACTCACTATGTTATTTTTTATCCATAATTTTGTCATTCCGGTATAAAAAAAATCATTTGAAGCTTAAGATAAAATCACTTGACCTAGAACACTCAAGATAGACTTCACTACCTAATGCGTTAGTGTCATACAAAAGATCCATCACTAAAAAATGCCTTGAAACAATGCTGAAACCCAGCATCTGTAGTAACAAAGAAGTTCATTTCTCAAAAGTGAATGCAATACCGAATCTCATTATATAAACATGTTATAGCACTAATAACCCCTTAAGTAGTTAGTATTCACACTTGAAAATCGATATATTTGTTTCCATGTAACACTAGTACCATCAAAGGCTGTTAAATCCATCTCTAGAACACATCATACCTATCGAGAAGATCGTACCCAAATAGCCCAAACATTTCTACCCAATGAATGACTGCAAAATATTATAAAATTTGTAGCCAAAGCAATTTGATTTACTTCTTAGATCAAATCAATAACAAAATTAATGCACTTCATAACTCTAATAAATTAAGCATCGATGACCGTCTCTTATATATAATCAATCTGTGGAATTGTAGTAAAGGTTCTAACCTCAATTGTCACAACCTAGTTTCATCATTCGCTAAAAAACCCATATATGTTATGAAAACCTTACTAATTGTATTTTCTAAAATAATGGTGTTCATTTTCTAAATCTTTTTTACGAAATTGGTATATCACAAACTCAACCACTAAACCTCTCCACTATATTCATTTTTATGAAGCACTGCAAAACAATCAGCAATGAAACCATAAACATCTTCATGATCAATACCCATGAAAAATCATGGTTTCATCTTTAAGAACTAAAGAAAAAATCATATTATTCACTAGGCATTACATTACTATTGTGAATAAGTGTCACGACTGGAATCTAGACCCCAGACAAGACCAGCATCGCTGACATCTCAAAGGTCGCAGACAAGCCTACATACGTAGTTTTTACTTCATTTAGGTTAAATCTTTTTTTTTGCGGAAAATTTGGACTTTTTGTTTTTTAAAATTCATATAAGACATTCTACTTAAACTCATTAATGTTCACAATCAACCATCTAACATTAAGATCATCAAATAAAAGAAATAGTTCATAGATCCATCAAATGTGTACTTTCCAAAATGGCACCAATACAAAGTCTGAAATGAAATGAGAAATTAAAAACTAGTGGAACATGCTCCACTAGCTAAAGCCTACATCTAAGATAGATAATAACAATAGACAGCCTTGAAAGCATGAGGTCCTACCAAGTCTGGATGAAAGTTTCACGTCCAGATAGCTGCAACGTCGTACCGTAAGATCTAATGTCCACCTGTGTCTGCACCTAAAAGTAGATATTTGTATGGAATTAGTACACACTTGTACTAAGTATGGGTATATGCAAGCACACACCAAGGACATGTATGAGAAAGAATAGATCTTTCCTAACAACATGATTAATGGAAAGTCAAGTCCGTGGACTTGCCAAATTTGGATTAGGAAAGTCATATGGACCTGCCAAATTTTGATTCGGAAAATCATGCCATGAGTGTAACATGCATAATCAAACTTATCATTTTGCAAACAGTACATAACATATTTCACATATCATATCACGTAGTTCATATCATTCTTTCATATGTCATGAGACCTTGGTATCATGGACTTGACGTTAGGACTTCCCAAAATGAGGTCTCAACATATGGGACCTCAACTAGGGATCCTTCTTTAGAAAACACAGAGTCTTCTTCATTCTTTCATACATACTTCAATTTTGATTATTTCATATCAATCACAAGTCATACATAGGATGGAGTTTAAGACTCTCATCGGTTTTTTTGTGCAATGACCAAGAATAAACTAGCGTAATGGCTTAAGTCTAGATAACCTCTTAATTATCCTATCCTTACACCTTTGGTATCGTTCATTTCATTATGTGCATCATTTGAGGCTAGCCTCATTCATTCTGTTGAAACTTTAACATTAATCGACAGAGATCATCTGAGCATCATGAAATCCAGTGTCTCCCCTACACCGAAAGAGGTGGAATCACCTGCCAAATTGACTTAAAACATGTTAGAGTATATGGAAATTGAATCCCGCTAGATCCCTATATTGGCATTATAGGTTTGTAGACTAGGAGATATAAGGAGACCCATACCCGGCATGCCGGACAGTCTCATCTCATGATAGTTACGTGAACCTCCGCACTTCACGAAAGAAGGCATCACCGCTCATAGCTACTAGCCTATCGACACTCAGTATAAAGTTCCATTACATTCAATTCATACATCATGGAAGCGGGCTTCTACCATGAGGATATCATAACTGATTAGATGATTTCTCATATCATCATTAGTATTGAGTATGCATTAACTTTAATACTTTCATTAGAGTGTTCATAGAGATTGGTCTCTTCATTAACTTTACACTCTCATAGGTGAGTACGTTTTGGTAAAATTTAATTAGGCTCATTTGAGATTGCTCTCATCTTTCACATTAGCCTCTTATCATGTTGTCACCACATTCATTAACTTTAGCACATTTCCTCTTCATAATTACTCACCCCTTTACATGAATGTTCATTTCATCATATGGCAACGCACTTGGCCATTTAGTGTGTTTCACACTCTTACTTAACCCTTCTAGGTTTAAATCATTTCATCACATACATCTTAGGTTCACTTACTTTTAAACTTATGCTAGACTTATAAGTCTACACATACAAGCCATGAGACTTCATTCATAGTTTGTCTAAGTGATTGATGTTTACCAAAGATTAGGTGGTACAAGACTTATGCATCTTGTATATATCTCAAGATATTGATTTTGATATTTAGATGCAGCATTCATAAAATATTTGTTTACGTATGACATATTTGTCAATACGGAATTGGGCAAGGGAACCCGATTTCGAGTCCTATGAACAATACTTAATCTTATTTTAAACTTGATAATTGCATTTTTCAGATTTGGGAGACCCTAGTTCGATTTCCATCAAGCCCATAAAATTTCTTTCTTGTTCTCCTCCCATTTTTCGTTTAAAGGCAAGGAGGTTGTGTGTTCAATCCCCCACAAGCTCATTATTTTTCTTTTAATTTATATCTTAACATTCTCACTTATCCAAGAGGTTGTGGGTTCAATACACACTCTCCACTTTTTTTTTCTCCTTCATTTTTCTACTAACTTTCTCATCCATTCAAGAGGTTGTGGTTTCAATCCCCACTCTACTCATTTTATTTTATCCTTTATTTTTATCCTAACTGTCTTATCCATTCAAGAGATTGTGGGTTCAATCCCCACTCTCCAAATTTAATTTTCTCCTTTATTTTTCTCCTAACTCTATCATCCATTCAAGAGGTTGTGGGTTCGAATCCCCAAAACCTCCCCTTATTTTAATTTACATTTTCCCCTTACCTTCACATTCTGCCAAGAGGTGGTGGATTCAAATCCCACTCCTCTCATTATTTTTATTATTTTTAAAATTTCTCTTTACTCTCTTGTTTGGCCGAGAGGTTGTGTGTTTGAATCCCACAACTCTAAAATTTTCAGCTTTCATGTAATGAGGTCTTGGGTTCAGTCCCCGCTGACCTAACATATTTTAAATTTATTTTTGAACTTCTCAAACCTCAAGTGTTCTGTCTGAAACTCCATCACCAAGTCCTTGATTTGACTAAATTTTCTAGCCTTGATTTAACAACATTCACACATTTGTTTTGTGGTATTTTAAGAATTTGTTTAACACATTTTTAAGTGTAGATTTGTTGTTGTTTTAACTTAGATTTTTCCACTTAAGATCAGTCACCTTACACTTAATTTAAACATCACAAATTATACATCTTATGCACCTTAATTCAAATCATTAAACAAGCCATTTTAAAGCATCAAAACGGAGAACAACAACGAACATTTTATACATTGCACCACATCATTTTAGGTTTACATCATTGAACATGCTTGCTATTTCCAAACACAAAATCACAAAGAACATCATATTTCACACTTAACTACCAGAAACCATACAAACAACATTAACCTAATTAAAATTTAAATCGGAAGGAGACTAGGGACAAGGAATTCGACAATAAAGGGGACAACCTAGTTTCATGCATTTTTTTTGTAGAACAAAATTTCTCTTGCAGAAAGGATTCCAAGAGAGAAAGACCATACCTATTCTTGGTGTTGTTCAACACTCAATGTTTCTTCCCAGAATCACCACCAACCCAACGTCCGCATCGAGAATGTAACGTTTAGCTTTACTTTGATAGATTGTTTTTGTCGTTTGTATTTTATAAGTTCTTCAAGTGTGAAGAATTTTTGTTGTCCTTTCTGATTTTTCTTACTGCTTTGGTTACAGAGAAAACGTGAAATTGACATAGAGGCAGACGTGAGAGGTAGATGGATAAGCGTGAAAGAGAGAAGTGTGAGGTAGTGTCCCCTTAGAACTAGGACTTGTTCGCAAGACTTATTCAAATTAATCACTAATTAATAAACAATAAATAAAAATTTCATTATAATATTTTCTTAAATCAGACATTAATTATTAATTTATTAAATTAATCTATCAAATTAATTAAAACAAATTAAATCATTGCTTCCACCTAGGTTCTAGCAGCGTGGAGCAAGATTTTCTTAATGGGCAATTTCTCCCTCTCTATCAAAAATTCCCCTCCACCATATTAATTAAATAATTAATTAAATATTTAGGGTAATTACAATACTACCCTTATCTTGGAAAAAGACTATTTTACCCCAAGACCCTCCAACCATAAGATTTCCCCTTTTTAAGTCTAGTAAAGACTCATCTGGGCAAATCTTAATAATCGGGAGCCCTACATGGTTGGACCCAACCTTTCCTAGATCAACTAACTCCCAAAGTTAGTTGGTTTGGCTGTTGCAAGGGTTCAGAGGCCTGGTTCTGCGCGCATTAATCCGTGTGAACCTGGTCTAATCATAGGCATTCTTGACATATTAAGCATTTCTTATCTTATCCATTTTAGGGTTGATAAAAAATCCCCCCCCTTAGGAACATTCATCCCCGAATGACAGTACTCTTTACTAACAATAAGTAAATCATCTATAGAATGTATGTATATATAAGTAATTTAATACTCTCCATTGGTGAATATTTGATTCATATATTAACATGATGGTATACATCCTTGAAACCTACTATTAGCTTCACATTAATAGACTAAGGAAATCTTTCCTAAACTAGTCTCATCAAAGCATACAACACAAGTACACATAAAAATAATACAAATCAGCAACCAACATGATGACTCCAACGGATTAACCTCATACTAGTGCATAAACACCATACTCTGTCAAATACCTAATGGACTAATTAAGGCTACTCACCCGAGACTTCACCAGAGATACCTTCCCCCGCACCCCTACACGTTAGTGCCAAGAATAGTTACCTCCTTGGATCCTCTTCACTAACACCTATGGGCTGAACTCTCTCCTTCCCTTGATCTTGACTTCTCCTATTCGAATAATCCTTCACCATGTGACCCAATTTTCCACAACTATAACAAGAGTTAGTGCCCATCATACTTTCTCCTCCATTTAGTTTGCCACACTTCCTGCAAGGTGGTCTCTCCTGAGGTGTATTTACTTCATTGTTTCTCTTAACTCTAGACTCGGAATTCCTATCATAGCGACCCTTGGATGAAATTGACTCCCTTTGGCGGGAGAGTCACCTCTTAAACCTGGGCTTATCCATGCTTTCAGTACTACTCTTCCTTGAAAAATTCTCCTCAGCTTGCCTTGACATGTTCCCTACCTTAGTGTGCTTCCTCTTCCTGCTTTCCTCCATTTACTGGACATGGACCATAAGCCTGGAAAGGTCCATGCTATCATGCAGTATAGCTTCCCTACACTCCTCGTCAAGATCCTCAGCAATCCCTGTCAAGAATCCGCTTATCTCGTCTCTGCTGTTAGACATAAGAGAAATGGCATACTTGGATAATTGAACAAACTTTAGGGAATACTCCCTGACTGTCATCGATCCCTGTTTACGGTTGAGAAAATCCTCAACCTTGGACTCTCTCATTTCCCTAGGGAAAAATTTCTCCAGGAAGGTTGTCTTAAATAGATATCACGTGACTGGAACTCTGCCCAATGCTCGGCTATGCTGACACATCTTGCACCAAGTTTGTGCAACATCCTTGAGCTGATAGGAAGCCAGCTCAGCCTTCTCAGTATCTGTGGCCCCCATGGCCACAAATATGTTCTGTAACTGATCCATGAATTCTCGGGGATCCTCTAAAGTATTGGACCTGGTGAAAATAAGAGGATTCATCTTTGAAAAGTCTCGTAGCCTGTCAGCCATGCTACGTATTGGTGGGTTCTCCCTTTGAACATTCTTCCGGTTGACCTGGGCAGTCATGGTGTGGGACTGCATAGTAATGGCATGTTCCATCTGGGCAGAGATTCCCTCACCTCCGCATCAGTCAACCTAGCAAGGTTAAATGCCATAGACACTCCTTGAGCTGGAGCCTGAAGTGGAACTTGATTGTCCCCAACAGCTGCTACTCCTCTCCTCTAACCAATAGCACTCCTAGTGTTCATTCTCTGTAAACAACAAGGATTTAATGTTAGACACACTCATAATACCAAGAAGTCAAACATTAAGAAAGGCATGATAAGATCAGAAGAAGGGAAATTTTCCTATGCATCATGCAGTCTCTAATCTAGGATAATGGTGCACTTCACTACCATGACTTAGAAACTACTCAATGTGGTTGATGTGAACTTATTATTCTCAAAGTTTAACCTAGTGCTGTGATACCAACTTTGTCACGACCGCAATCCAGACCCCAAAGGAGGCCGGCGTTGTTGACCGCTGAAAGGCTGCAAACAAGCCTACATACGTCATCTTTACTTTATCTAGTGTAATTGTTTTTGCAAAAAATGAACTTTTTGTTATGTAACATTCCTATAAGACATTCTACTTAAACTCATAAATGTTCACAATCAACCATCTAACATTAAGATCATCAAATAAAAGAAATAGTTCATAGTTGCATTATATGTGTACTTGCCCAAACGACACCAATACAAAGTTTGAAATAAAATGAGAAATGAAACACTAGTGGAACATGCTCCACTAGTTAAAGCCTACATCTAAGATATATAATAACAGTAGACATCCTCAAAAGCATGGGGGCCTACCAAGTCCATATAAAGGTCAACGTCTGTATAGCTGCAACGTCGTACGTAAGATCAAACCTACACCTGTGTCTGCACCTAAAAGTAGATATTTGTATGGAATTAGTACACACTTGTACTAAGTATGGGAATATGCAAGCGCACACCAAGAAAATGCATGAGAAAGAATAGCTCTTCCAAACAACATGATTTACAGAAATTCAAGTCAGTGGACTTGCCAAATTTGGATTAGGAAAGTCAATGGACCTGCCAAATTTGGATTTGGAATGTCATGCCATGAGTGTAACATGCATCATAAAATTTATCATTTTTCTAACAACACATAACATATTTCACATATCATATCACGTAGTTCATATCATTATTTCATATGTCATGAGTTTTTGGGATCATGGACTTGACGTTAGGACTCCCCAAAATGAGGGCTTAACATTGGGACCTCATTAGGGATCCTTATTTAGAAAACACATTGTCTGCTTCATTCATTCATATGTATTTCATTATTTAGGGTAAAAAAGACATAAATTAGGGTTTAAACGGAGTGGGAAAGGTCAAAAAGACCCCAGGGAAAGTTGCTGTCAGAGAAAACGGCGGCCAAGACTGACGGTCTGTCGTGTGACCGGCGCCCCATTGTTGGGTCTGTCGACTGGGCCTATTCGACATGTCTTTAATAAAATGGGCATAACTCTTTACTAGGAGGTCTGATTTTAGCAAGGTCAGTGGATATGAAAAGATAATTCAATTATTTATCTGTGCATAGGTCAAGGGACACCTAAATCATTTTGTTCTAAAATTTATGACCATTTTAAATAGACGTAACTACATTTACCCTTAACTGTTTGAAAATTTTCCACCTATGGTCTCACAAACGGTTCACCTACGGACCGTGCTGGTCATCTGTAGCTCTTGTCAGAGAGTGGGTGAATGGGGGTCTCAAGCGACAGTCATGGACTACAAATCATCGGCTGACCTACAAACCGTCAGTCCGTCCATTGATCAAGACTCAACTTATTTTTCCTGGCTACATTTTTTTGGGAGTTTCTGATCCAATCGACGGTTGTGCAGGACGCACCGTGGTTCAGCCTATGGTACGTCGATGCCACCATTGGTAGCAAGTGCAAATTTTTCTGAAAAAAACTATGTTGTGGTCTGTTTTGGCTACGGGGTGTTCCATTATCTCCCCCTTGGGAACATTCATCCTCGAATGAAGACTAAACTAGCTGAAATAGAGGGAGAGAGCTGCAATCCCCACTACTTAACACTGAAAAATGAGATTTTGACTTAATTGTGTTCTGAGTACATGCAATTACGCTTAAAATTCAAGTACAAACTGAGCGAACATGATTCTAAAACTGAATTTATGCATGAATGACTATAAAACTGAAAAGGAACTATTACCTCAAGGTGGAGTGGAATGGTGAGGATACTTGGCTTTCGTGGCTGCTTCTGCTTCCCAAGTAGCTCCCTCTACGAACAAACTCCTCCACAAAACCTTGACTGAGGCAATTTCTTTGTTTCTCAACCCTCTAACCTGACGGTCAAGAATCTCAACTTGTACTTCCTCATAAAAAAGATTATCTTTCACCTCTTCACTCTCTAAAGGCACTACAGAGGCTAGATCACCAACACACTTCTTCAAGAGTGAGATGTGGAAGACCGGATGCACTGCTGCTAATTCTACTGGCAACTCTAACTCATATGCAACCTTGCCAACCCTTTTCAAGATCTTGTAAGGGCTTACATATCTAGGGCTGAGCTTCCCTTTCTTTACGAATCTCATCACCCCTTTCATAGGTGAGACTTTCAGAAAAACCCAATCATTTACTTGGAACTCTAGTTCCTCTCTCATTACATATGCATAAGATTTTTGACGATTTTGAGCTGTCTCAAGTCTATCTCATTGAGTTGCACTTTATCCGTAGCATAAAGGATTGAATGTGGCCCTATCAAAGTTGTTTCACCTAATTTAAACAAACAAACTGGAGATCTACATCTACGCCCAAATAAAGCCTCATAAGGGGCCATCTGAATGCTGGAATGGTAGCCATTATTGTAAGCAAATTGAATAAGAGTAAGGTCATCAACCCAACTACCTTTGAAATCTATCACAAAAGGTATCAACATATCCTCTAAGGTCTTAATCGTATCTCTTCCTGCCCATCCGTATGGGGATTAAATGTTGTACTAAGGTTAACTTGAGTACCATGACCTTTCTGAAATGACTTCCAGATTTGAGAGGTAACCTGAGGACCTCTATCTGATATTATAGATAAAGTAACCCAATGCAACCTCATAATTTCATTGATGTAAAGATTTGTATAGTCCTCCACCGAATATATGGTCTTTACCGTTAAAAAGCTAGAAGACTTAGTCATCCTATCAACTATCACCCAAATGGAGTCATTTTATCTGTGAGTATGAGGTAACCCTGCGATGAAATCCATATTGATCACATCCCACTTCCAAGTAAGAATATTGATCTTTAATCATACCTCCTTGTTTCTGATGTTCTACCTTGACTTGCTGGCAATTTGGGCACTTACTCACAAAATTTGCTAGATCCCTCTTCATTCAACTCAACCAATAGACTTCTAGCAGATCGCAGTACATCTTAGTGGCACCTGGATGAATAGAATACCTAGAGTTATGGGATTATGCAAGAATATGTTGTCTCAACTCACCCACATCAAGAACACGCAATCTACCCTGGTAGCGAAGTACACCATCTCCCCCTTCCAAGAAAACCTCCACTCTTTGATTATGGACTGCACCCTTAAGTTCAAACAAGATTGCATCACTATCTTGATTTTCCTTAACCGTTACTACCAAAGATGATTCAGCCCCATTTTGAAATGTTACACTATTGTGTGATATGCTCATAAGACGAACTCCCAAGCGAGCAAGTTAGTGAACATCCTTCACTAGCTCCTTCCCTTCTTCCTCAACATGGGCTACATTACCCATAGATAAACTACAAAGAGCATATGCTACTACATTAGCCTTTCCCGGATGATAATACACACTCATATCATAATCATTAAGGAACTCTAGCAATCTCCTCTGGCGAAGACTCAACTTTTTATGAGTTAACACATACTAAAGGATCTTATGGTTAGTGAACACATCTACGTAAACACTATACAAGTAGTGCCTCCAGATATTGAGTGCAAACACCACTACTGCAAGCTCGAGGTCATGAGTTGGATAGTTCTTCTGATGAGCCTTAAGTCATCAGGAGGCATAAGCTATCACCTTAACTCACTGCTTAATCACACAACCAAGTCCAACTCTTGATGCATCGCAATAGATCACATAACCATCTGAACCCTTTGATAGAGTCAAGACAGGAGCAGTAGTCAATCTAGTTTTCAATTCTGCAAAGCTTTTCTCATAATCATTTGACCATTGAAACTTGACCATCTTCTGAGTCAACCTAGTTAATGGTGAGGCTGTGGATGAAAATCCTTCCACAAACCTTCTATGATAACCTGATAACCCTAAGAAACTTATGATATCTGTAGAAAAGGTAGGTCCGTGCCACTGTTTCGTTGCTTCTAACTTCTACAAATCCACTCGGATCCCTTCGCTAGATATAGTGTGGCCAAGAAAAGCAATGGATTACAACCAGAACTCATATTTGTTGAACTTAGTGAATAATTGGTGATCTTTCAGAGTCTGTATACGATAACAAAAAAGTCCAAGTACTATTTGAAAACTTTGTTCATCAAATCCATGAAAGCTACAGGAGCATTAGTTAGTCCAAATGACATAACTACAAATTCATAATGACCATACTGAGCTTCGAATGTTGTTTTTGGAATGTCACTATCTCTGAGTCTGAGCTGATGATAACCCGATCTGAGGTCTATCTTTGAGAAATGGCTAGCACCCTGAAGTTGGTCAAACAATTCATCAATCCTAGGGATAGAATACTTATTCTTGATTGTGACCTTTTCAATTGTCTATAGTTAATGCACATTCTGAGGGAACCATCTTTCTTTTTTACGAACAACAATGGTGCACCCCATGTTGAAATATTAGGTCTGATCAAACCCTTATCTAGAAGGTATTTCAACTGCTCTTTCAATTCCTTAATCTATGATAGAGTTATTCTATAAGGAGGAATAGAAATAGGGTGGATATCTGGAAGAAGATCAATTCCAAAGTCGATTTTCTCGGGAGGGAGTCTAGGAAGATCTTCTGGAAATTCACACACTACTGGAACTAACTCAAGAGTTGGGGTTTCAAGGCTAGAATCCATAACCCGAACTAGATGATAGAGATGGACCTTAAATATCATATTTCTGGCCTTAAGATTAGAAATAAATCGACCTATAGGAGCTAAACTACTACCCTTTCATTCTAAGATTGGTTTGTCTGGAAACTAAAAATGAACAATCCTAGTTCTACAATTGACTGAGGCATAACATGAGTGTAACCAATCCATACCTAGAATGATATCGAAGTCTATCATTTTTAACTCTAATAGATCTGCAAAGATGACTTTCTGAGATAATGTAATAGGGCAATTTCTGTATGCCCGTCTAGCTATCTATGTCACCGACTGGAGTAGCGACTGAGAAAGGTTGTGAGAGAGTTTCTGAACTAACACTTAATTGGAATGGTATGCTGAGTTACAAAAGACAAAGTCATGTCTGTTGTCTTTCCACTGAGTGAACTATATGTGAGTCACATCCTTGAGTTGGTAGGATACCAATCTCACCTATCACTACCAGTTACTAACATCACACCAAATATATATTTGACCTCATCAATAAACTTCTGTGGGTCCTTACCAACTTGCGACCCTAAAATCATCGGCAGATTCATCCTAACAAAATCACAAACTCTGCAGCCACTAATCGGTCATTTCTATTAGTAGGAACTAGAACTTGTTGATTGTTTTGGTTGGTCATAGTCTGAGCCAAAAGCTGAATTGACGTTCTGAAACTCTGCATTTGACCTTCCTTATCTAGTACTAGAGGAACTGCGTTAGCATTGCGTGCATTAGCATTCCATGCCTAAGATCTACAATAAGGAATGATCTAAAGCGCACAAAGTCAAGTTAGAATGGAATTTGATCATGCCTTACTCACGATAATAGTAACAAGAAGAATGAAGTTTTCCCTAAAACACTTCATAGTCTCGCTCTCATTAGATGTGGTGCACTTCACACAAATGAAAAGAACTATACTTAGTGTGGCTTTTCAAAAATCCTAGGACTCCTGAACCTATTGCTCTGATACCAAGCACACCCCGAGCTACCCCCGAGACGCGGACATGAAACCTAGGACCACAAGTGTTCCCAACCTAACCCTGCTGGCATGATCATGAACATACTAAAGATTATAAACTGATGCGGAAGTTAAATCATAAATAATAATGAATAGATAGGGAATACTCATATCTTAAAACTGAGATATATGAAAAACCGACCAGTTTAATACAAAGAAATATTAACTCACTGCTAAGCTGAAACTAGCCTCTAAACTGGACTAGAAATACTGGGAAAAGCCCCAACTAAATCTAGAAAAAACTGAAACCAAGTGACTAAAGACTGAAATGAAACTCACAACTATTGTCCTCAGAGAATGAGGACTCACCACTGAATCTGCTGAACTGGATATCGCAAATTGATCTTTGCGTGATCTGGATGCTGATAACCTGAACCTATATCACGAGATGATGTAGAGCACATATGAGTCAGTACTTGAAAGGTACTGAGCATGTAGGATAGAGTAAAGTTGAAAAAACATAATAGAACAAGTACAAAAACAAGTATAATAATTTGAATGTGATGTGCTGATTTCTAAGCTAATTGGATGCAATGACCAATTTATAACATGCTGAAACTTAATACTGAATATACTGATACATAGTCAATGCAGAGAGTCTGATTAAACTGTGGGAGATACTAATAACCTATAATAAAACCACATGAGCTAAATGTGGAGTCTGATGTATACGCCTCATCGAGAGGACCCAATATACCCTGCCAGAGGTATAAAGGAATTTTGGCGTGATCACTAAACTGATTTCCCACAGAGGGTACTTACAACCTACTTGGCTAGTAGTTTTGGTACTATTTAGGCACGTTTAACCCTAGTCCAACTCGGTATTTTGCTACTCCCCTGAGTTTTTCAAATTTGCTGATTTGTCTGAGTTTCTGTAAATATTGGATAGCTCGAAACAGAACATGCAAATAGAGAATGCAACAAATATTCTGGTAGTTATGCACTTATAACAGAGGCATGTATATTTGAAGTGTCTGAAATATCTGACCTAGCATGTTTAATTCAAGAACTAAATAAATACAAATCTAGGGTTCTGAAATTCATGCAATAATCTGAGCAATAACATGATAATATTATTTGGAATATATATTTGATAAATTCATGAAGTTCTATAAAAGTTGTAGAAACCCTATGTCTAAGCATAATATGGGAATCAAGAATCTGACTGAAAGTTATGGACCCAATGGGTGAAAGGAACCCATTAGTTATATCCCACAAACCTGGTGATGAAATACACGAAAAAATACTTAAGTTTTGTGGCTGGAACTGCTGGGCACTTGTTTTTTCTTGAACTAGGGTTCTTGTGTTGTTTTCTCCTCCCTTTGTTCTAATTTTCTATGTTTTGATTTAATGATTTGTCTTGGATATATTTTAATTATGTTTCTAGGCTTAAAATGAGTGATATCTAATGATTTAGGGTCAAAACGACGTAAATTAGGGTTTAAAAAGAGTGGGAATGTTCAAAAAGACCCTTGGGAAAGTTATTGTCGGACAAAACGACAACCAAGACTGAGGGTCCACTGTCTTACTGATGCCCTGTGGTTGAGTTCGTCGACTGTGCGTGTTCGACAGACCTTTACTAAAATAGGCATAACTTTTTACTTGGTGGTCTAAGTTTAGCAAGGTTGGTGGCAATGGAAAGACAATTCAGTATCTATCCGTGGGTGCAAACCATTTGAAGTTTACCCAACTGTATTTTCCCTTAGCTGGCTGCAAATTTTCAACCTACGAACGTAGGTCCACCTACCGACCGTGTTGGTCATCCATATCTCTTGTTAGAGAATGGGTGAATGGGAGTATCGATCGACGTCACGGACCATGTCTGACCTACGGACCATCGTTCCATCCGTTGATCAAGACTTAGCAAATTATTCTTGGATGAATTTTTTTGGGAGTTTTGGATCCCATCGATGGTTTGCAGGATGGTCTATGGTTCAGGCTATGGTCCGTCGATGCCACAGTTGGTAAAACCTGCCTTTTTTTCTTAAAAACTAAGTTTTAGTTTATTTTGGCTACGGGGTGTTACACTTGATAGATAAATAGTGTCAGTTTTCATTGTCGTTCATTTCATTTGTAACTTGAAGTTGCCATTTTGGTTAATTACTGTTTTCAAGTTATTCTTGAGATTATATCCTATGTTTATGTTTTCCAGTGAGTTATGTAAAACAGGTGAAGGGTTTGCTCAAGGCCAATAATGGTCATTAGGTGCCGGCCATGTCTAGGGAATAGGCTAGGGGCATGACCAACTTGGTATACGAGCAAGGTTCAAAAGTCCTAGGGAGTCTATGAAGTAGTGTCTGTAGAGTCTTAGTCATCAGTGTGAAGCGCGCCACATATATGCTTAGGAGGCTACGACATTTAGGAGTTTCTCTCTTTATTTATATTCTTTTTCGTGTGTTAGTGTTTATTTCTAAGACATCCTCTCTAATTCGTTCTTGCGCATGTTTCAGATAACCATGCCTTTACAAAGAGCAGCAATAAGTCGTCCAGCTATGAGGACGTTCAACCTTAAGACCAGGAATTACCCAATGCACCGAAAGTGCAACCACAAGGGGAAGTAACTAATGATGAGTTCAGAGACACAATTAGGATGCTGAGTCAACTTGTGAATTACCAGGTTTGTCAATCAAAAGGATATCGACAAGGAGGGGATTACACTTTGAGGATTCAGGAATTCTTAAGGGTGAATCCCCTAGGCTTTACTGGTTCGAGCACTACTGAGGACCTAGAGAACTTCACTGAGGAACCAAATAAGGTGTCCGAGGTGATGCACGTTACTAACACTGAGAGATTTGAGCTTTCTACTTATCAACTAAAGGGTATTGCTAAGACTTGGTTTGATTAGTAGAAGGAGGGTAGAGATGAAGTACACCACCTTCAAGTTGGGCTTGTTTTAAGGAAGCCTTCTTGGGGTGCTTATTTCCACGAGAATTGAGAGGGGCCAAGGTACGTGATTTTCTCACTCTTAAGTAGGACTAACTCAGTGTTCATGAATATGGGTTGAGATTCACACAACCATATCGTTATGCTCCAGAGATGGTTAAGGACATGAGGAGTAGGATGAGTTTGTTCATTGCCAGATCGGGTTGCTCTTCAAGTAAGTAGGGTCGGGTTGCAATGATTATAGAAGACATGGAAATTTCGAGGTTCTTGATTTATGTACAACAAGTAGAGGAGGAAAAACTAAGGACAACAAATAGTACAAAAAGAAGAAAGACTAGTAATGAGTCTGGGCCGCAGAAAGGTGGTTCGAATCGGCAACAGTTTCAGAAACAGAATAGGGCATGAACCATCATCTGCTAGTGCACTTGTGCCAATAGACAGAGTTGAGCATCATGTCAGAAATCCCGAGCTAAGCCTGCATATTTATAGGGTAGTGTGGCACATGGAGGTAGTAAGCTTCCTGCCTGCACCAAGTGTTGAAAAAATCACTTCTGTGTTTTTCATGAGGGCTCCACAGGTTCCTTCAAGTGTTGTTAGACCGAGCATTTCATGAGGGAGTGTACAAAGAAAAAGCAAGGTTGTAGTAACTAGGGAAACAGAGCTTAGTCTTCATCAGCTGCTCCACCAGATAGGGCTGAACCTAGAGGAACTACTTTCGGTGTGGGCGGAGGAACAAACCGCATGTATGCTCTTAACAATTGCCAAGAACATGAGAATTTTCCAAACGTTGTCACTGGTATGATTTAATACTTTACATTACTATTTTTTGCATTGTTAGACCCAAGAGTGAGTTTATCTTTTATAACTCATTATTTTGTATTGAACTTTGAAATTATTCCTGAGCAACATAGTGAACCATTTAGTCTTTCCACACCTTTGGTGAAACAATTTTAGCAGAACGAGTAGATCTTGATTTTCCTTTTCTGTCAGTCACAAGAGTACCATGGCTGACTTAATTGAGCTAGACATGGTAGACTTCGATATCATTCTTGGTATGGACTGTCTTCATACCGGTTATGCCTCAGTTGATTCCAGAACTTGAGTAGTCAAGTTTCAGTTTCCCAATAAGCCAGTCTTATGGAGGATTAGCAGTTCAGCAGTGCCTCAGGATCGATTCATTTCATATCGTAAGGAGGGAAAGATACTTTCTAAGGGTGTGTCTATAACTAAATCAAATTTAATGACTCTTGTGCTGAGATACCTCATATTCAGTCAGTTCCAGTAGTGAAAGAGTTTCCAGATATCTTCCCAAATGATCTCCCTGGAGTCCCTCCTAAAAGAGAAATAGACTTCGGCATAGATCTTCTTCTAGATATTCGTCTTTTCTCTATTTTGTCATATAGGATGGCACCAGAAGAGTTAAAAGATTTGAAAAAACAGCTGAAAGATTTGTCAGATAAAAGTATTTTTCGACCAAATGTCTCTTCTTAGTTGCTTTGGTCTTGCTTTTGAGAAAAAAAGATGGTTCCCTTAGGATGTGTATAGACTACTGCCAATTGAATTGAGTAACCATAAAGAATAATTATCCTCTTTCAAGGATAGATGATCTTTTCGACCAGCTTCAAGGTGCTTCTTGATTCTCGAAATTTGATCTGAGATCAGGCTACCACCAGTTGAAAGTTAGGGAATGTGATATTTCAAAGAAAACTTTTAGAACCATACATGGGAATTATGAGTTTTTGGTCAGCTCATTTGATTTGACCAATGCACCATGGACCTCATGAACAGAGTCTTCAAACCTTATTTAGATATGTTTAATATCGTCTTTATTGATGACATAATAATCTATTCAAGGAATGAACAAAATCATGCTAGTCACCTGAGGATAGTTGTTTAGACTTTGAAAGATAAAGAGTTATATTCCAAGTTCTCCAAGTGTGAGTTTTGGCTTAAGTCGGTGGCATTCTTGGGCCACATAGTTTCCAGTGATGGAATTAGAGTGAAAACCCAAAAGATAGAGGCAGTTTAGAGTTGGCTTAGACCCACGTCTCCTTCTCATATTAGGCGTTTCTTGGGTTTTGTTGGCTATTATATAAGGTTTTTTAGGGGTTTTCATCTTCGTTTCCATTGACCAAGATGACTTACAATACATTTAGTTTCAATGATCTGAAGCTTTTGAGAAAAGCTTTCAGGAGTGGAAAACGAGGTTGACTATTACTCTGGTTTTGATTTTACCAAGGAGTAATTAAGGTTTTGTTGTGTAATATGATGCATCAAGAGTTGGTTTGCTTTGTGTGTTAATGAAGAATGGCAAGGTTATAGATTATGCCTCCAGAAAATTGAAGGTACACGAGAAGAACTATCCAATCCATGCCTTAGAGTTGACTGTTGTATTTTTCTCCTTGAATTTATTGTGGTGTTACTTGTATGGTTTTCATGTTGACATATTCACTGAACAAAAGAGCTTACAATATGTGTTCACCCAGAAAGAGCTCAATATTATACAGTAAGGTGGTTATTACTACTCAAGGATTATGACATGAGTATTCTTTACCACCCAGATAAGTCTAATGTGGTCACTGATGATTAAATAAGGTAATCCATGGGGAGTACTGCCCATGTTTACAAAGAAAAAAAGGAGTTAGCTAAAGATGTGCACAAACTTTCACGCTTGGGAGTCAAACTTATGGACTCCACAGAAGGAGGAATAATGGTGACTAAAGGGGATGAATCATCTCTAGTGTAAACAAGACCAAGACCCCTTTTTGCTTGATTTGAAGGTGAATGTTCATAAGCAAAAAGTATTGGCTTTTAAACAAGGGGGAGATAGGGTGCTAAAGTATCAAGGTAGATTATGTGTACCTAGGGTGGATGACACCAAGATAGGATCATGGAGGAGGCTTATAGCTCCAAATATTTCATTCATCCAGGTTCCACCAAGATGTACCATGATTTGAGAGAGGTGTATTAGTGGGAAGATATGAAGAAGGACATTGTTGAATTTGTTGACAGGTGCCCGAATTGCCAGCAAGGGAAAGTAGACCACCAAAGACCAGGGGGTTTGGATCAGAATATAGAAATTCCCGAGTGGAAGTGGGAGATGATTAATATGGACTTCATCATAGTCTTGCCAAAGTCCCGCAGACACCATGATTCAATTTGGTTGATTGTCGATTGATTGACAATAAACCCACTTCTTGTCGTTAAAGACTACTAATTTGGCGGAGGATTATGTTAAGTTGTACATTCAAGAAGTGGTAAGAATTCATGCAGTTCAGGTCTCCATTGTTTCAGATAGAGGTGCACAATTTACTACTCAGTTCTAGAAGTATCTCCAAAAAGATTTTGGTTCAATGGTAAACTTAAGCACTGTTTTTCATCTTCACACTGATGGACATGCAGAGTGAAACATCAAGAATTTAGAAGAAATTTTGAGAACTTTTGTGTTTGATTTCAAGGGAAATTGGGATGATCACCTACCTCAAATGGAATTCGCTTACAACAACAGCTACTATTCGAGCATCCAAATGGATCGATATGAAGCTCTTTATGAGAGAAGATGTAGATCTCCTATTGGGTGGTTCGAGGTTGATGACGAAGGGTTGCTAGGACCATATCTAGTTCACCAAGCCATGAATAAGGTAAAGGTGATTCTAAAAGGATTGGAAACGACACACATTCCTACACAAATGTGAGAAGAAAGCCATTGAAGTTTGAGGTGGATGACTGGGTATATCTGAAATTTTTCACCCATGAAGGGTGTTATGAGGTTTTGTAAAACAAGGAAACTTAGTCCCCGTTTTATTGGACCTTATAGATTATCAAAGAGAATAGGAAACGCAGCTTATAAGTTGGAGCTACCACAAGAGTTACAATAGTTCATTTGGTATTTCATATATCCATGTTGAAGAAGTGCATAGGTGATCCTTCATTGATTGTACCGACTTAGAATGTTCTTATTAAGGATAGCTTGTCCTATAAAAATATTCCGGTTCATATTTCATATAGCCAAGTTTGCAAGTTGAGAACAAAGGAAGTCGCGTCAGTTAAGGTCGATAGGAGGAACCAATTTGTTGAAGAAGTGACCTAGGAAGCTGAAGAGGATACGAAAAAGATATATACACATCTCTTTGAATCCAGAGAGAATGCAGATCAAGGTACTAATTCTATTCTTAGTACATTATGAACTATAAGTAAGCATGATTGTTATTTGCTTTTGGAATATATGTGTTGAACTTGATTTTTCTATCCTTAGCATAGTGAAAGAAATCTCATTCGAGGAAGAATGTTCCCAAGGGGGGAGATATTGTAAAAACCTCATAACTTTTAATAGCCAAGAATTTGCCAAGAAACTAAAGTTTATCAATTTTGGAAAGAATAGAAAAATTTTGGAAAATACTGAATAAAAAATGAAATTAAGAAGATTAATTAAAATTGAAACACATTCAAGGGGTCGAATAAGGATAGGCGGGCTTATAAAATCAAAATATTTGAAATACCACGGACAAGATACAGGTGCAACATGTTATAAACATGTACCACACATGAGATGCACCTACAACGCATGTGATGCACGTACATTGCACGAGATACACCTGGTACACTTATTCTTCCTTATTTCAAATATCATATGAGATACTATTAAAAGTTTGACATGTATGAAAAACTAATGGAACTTGAGACTAATAAAGAAAGGTAACTTGGTCATGCAATTCTGATTACTTATGTTGTAAATGACAAAATAAGTTTATTGACTGATTATCTAATTCTTTTATCTCTCATAAGTTGTTTCCATTTTTCGAGCACCTAGGAAATATGATAACCAAATTACTAGCCAATAACAGAGGGAAAATACATGTGATATCCATAGAGAAACCAATTGTTAGCCCCAAATACTTCCAATAAGTTGGTAGCAACAATCAAAGTAAGTTGTGATGGAACCAGTACGTCGCTGCAATTCAAGTTAAATGATGTATTTCTAATATCTTGACTTAACTAAGTATTGTGATTTAGAATATCAGCTAATTAATCTTGGTGAGAAGTAAGAATATAATTATGATGTTGTGAAGTTAGAGAACTACTTCTTGTTGTGCCTGAAACCAATGGCTATAGACATGTACCACACACAAGATGCACCTACAACGCACGCTATGCACGTACATCGCACGAGATACACCTGGTACACTTATTCTTCCTTTATTTCAAACATCAGATGAGAAACTATAAAAAGTTTGACATGTATGAAAAACTAATGGAAGTTGATACTAATAAGAAAGGTAACTTGGTCATGCAATTCTTATTACTAACATTGTAAATGACAAAATAAGTTTATTGAATGATTATATGATTCCTTTATCTCTCATAAGTTGTTTTCATTTTCGAGCACGTAGGAAATATGATAACCAAATTACTATCCAATAAGAGAGGGAAAATACATGTGATATTCTTAGAGAAACCAATTGTTAGCCCCCCAAACACTTCAAATAAGATGGTAGCAACACTCAAAGTAAGTTGTGATTGAATCAGTACGTCGTTGCAATTCAAGTTAAATGATATATTTCTAATATCTTGACCTAACAAAGTACTGTGATTTAGAATATCAACTAATCAATCTTGGTGAGAACTAAGAATATAATTTGATGTTGTGAAGTTAGAGAACCACTTCTTGTTGTGTATGAAACCAATAGTTACGCCCTCACCCCCTCACCCCAAATACTTTCAATAAGATGGTAGAAACAATCGAAGTAAGTCATAATTGAATCAGTACATCGTTGCAATTCAAGTTAAATGATGTATTTCTAAAATTTTGACTTAAGAAAGTAGTATGATCTGAATATCTACTAATTAAACTTGGTAAGAATTATGAATATAACTCTAATATTGTGAAGTTAGAGCAACATTACTTGTTATGTCTGAAGCAACGTTATTTTCTATGACTGAAACCAACAAAATGAATTCATTAACTTCAATATTTCCTCCTAAAACATTTATATATGAAATTTAATTCACTCTCATTAAAAAAAATTGATAAGAGTAAAGCAATATAATTATAAGATTCTCAACTTACTTCCTATACTATCTTGAGACATAACAGATCCACATGCTATATTATATATATATATATATATATATATATATATATATATATATATATATATATATATATATATATATATATATATATATATATATATATATATATATGTATATGTATGTATGTATGTATGTATGTATGTATGTATGTATGTATAAATATATAAAATAGTAAATACTAAAAGTGAGAATGTGTTGAGCTAATAGTTGAATCAACTTTTAAATTCAATTAAATGAGAAATACATTAAGAAAGATGATAATGATTAGATTATGGTTTTAAAACCCTTCATTTCTAAAATCTATATATTTATATAAATATGAAAATAAACACGCACATGTGGCATGCGCCATTGATTAGTATTATCACTTTATTTATTCATAATTTTGAATTTTTTATTAATTTTATGTTCAATATACTTTTTTAAAAAAAGTAAATTAACTTCCTTCCTCACTATGAGCATACTAGCAATTGTATTAGGAAATTAATTATTAGTTTCCAAGTAACATCAGTTACTTTTTGATGCTTTTAATAACCAATAATAAATTGACATAATTTATTGGGTTACTCATAAATCATAACCTAGTTTCCCATGTATATATACTTTTTTACCTTTCTTTTGAGGTTTGAGGTTACTATTTTTCTTTTTCGTTTATTTTTCTTTTCTTCTTTTTATTTTTTTCTTGATTCTTTATCCTTAATTTTTAATCTATATGTATGTTATCATTGTCTTATAACAGACTAATTAATATGGAGTTTTCTGTTTGACACAAAGAGGTAGTCAAAGTTTTTTATTAGTATAATTTTCATTTATGATTTTAAAATTATTTTACTATAATGTTTATAATTTAATTGTATTTTTTTAAGTCGTTAATACATATGAATATGTCTTTCTGTATTAATGTTATATTTAAGTTTGATTTATATAAAGTGATAGGATATCTCTCAATCACCAATAAATTATTTTATTTTTTTATTCTGGTTTTTGTAATTTCTAATATATTATTGCAATCATATATTTATATAAAGTGAATACTCGACCCACCTACGTGGCGCCATCATAAAAAAGAATTTCTTTTTAAATTTATTTATTTTCAAAATTAGTCTTTCTCTTTCATCAAAAGACGAAACTTTTATGAAAAGTTGTAACTTTAAAGAGTTGCGACTTTCATCAAAGGTTGTTACTTTAATGAAGAGTTGCGACTTTTATGAAAACTTGTGTCTTTTATGAAATGGTGCAAATTTAATGAAGAGTTTAGACTTTATGAAAAATTGTGACTTTTATGAAAGTTTGTAAACTTTTTGAAGGGTGCAGCTGCCTCAAATAGTTGTAACTTTCTGATAAGGCACAATAAAAAGTTGCTCACAATACCCTTTGTTGTCTATAAATAGAGGGATATCCGTTCATTTTAAAGCAACAACAATTTTGTTCTTTTTCTACTTCTACAAAATTAAATATTTGTGTAATTTTTCTTCTGTTGAGTGACTTACTTACACCATTGTATTTGTATCAATATAAGTTAGTGAATAAAATCTTTTAATCCTAAGACGATGTAATTCTTTAAACTTCTTGTATTAGAGGAGAATAGTTTTCTTAAGAGGATATTGTACAATAGTGAACTCAATTTTTCCTTTTCTATTTCATTCTACTTTAACATATCATGGTAAATTTTTTCACCCTCATAAACTTATGCTTCTGATACTAATTTTGATTTTGAGTATTGCAAAATTATTGTGTTCGATTATACTAAACATATACTCATAAAGTACGTATATTAATTTGCAGAACATAACTATTGTAATGAGTTCCAAGTATTTATGTTTTGATATTTTATATTAAATTCTGTAACTTAAAAGTATTATATTTAAGCTTACATATTCTCTATTTTTACATAGATATGAAATTTCTCACTTATTAATTGAAGAAATTCATTATGCAAGGTCAAAAGTTATAATTATTTTCATATTCAAGCATAATTTGTTTTTGAATATGTTAACAAATTTTTGAATTTTCTCCTATGACTTATATCAGAATTCTATAATCAATGCAACTTAATGTTTCTTTATATTACGAAATGTCTTTTTATATATATTATTTATTTCTTTTTTATTTTCCATTTGATGTTGATAGACCGAAGTATTATTTTTGAAATAATTTATTCATTATAGGTTCTTGAATTATGGAATAATGACAAATAATTAATTTCATGTCGGAATATTCCTAATTTTTTCTATGAGCCTATTTTCCATTATTTTTAATGTATATATATATATTAGTAAAAAAATTGTTAGAAATTCAATGCATTATTATTTATAACCGCGCAAAGTACAGACGTATTATCTAGTTAAATAAAAGACAACGAAAATTATGAAGGCAATGTAAAGGTGCAAAGGAAAACATACATTCATATCCATATGCAATAATCTATTTATATAATATAAATTTTGATGAAAGAGAAGTGATGTAAACTTCTTTTAGCGTAAAAAAATTACCTGCTTTGTTTCCTTAGAAAAAATATCGGTTATTAACTGATGCTCATTATTGTTACCTATTATTTTGTCCTTATTGCTTTTTCTACATTTAACCGATCCTCAATTCTCTCTTAATTTTTCGTTATAATTATTTTTAATTGATAGTTGTAATTACTTCAAAAAAATGTCAAGAAATATTTGAATATTTATATAAGTCCACATTTCAACGCACATATCGCAATTACAAGATTTATATTTGTGTGCTTCATTTTGTCGATCAATTAATATTAGAGATTTTTACATTTATTTCTTAATTATCAATAGACATAATGTAAAATTTCAATGTCGTTATATACCATTTGTATTTGATAGATGAATTTTTATTGTTTTTGTATATGTCAATGAGAATCTGATTAAAAAACATTACTTCAACGCCTTTTTAAAAATTATGCATTTTTATTTATGCCGCGCTCATAACTAATTGGAAATAATGTTACATGCGACTAAAGATGAAATGAAAGTGAAAAAAAAAAAATCTAAATGGAAGAGTTGTTTCAATATTTTTCATAATATAATTTACTAAGCATAATAATGAATATTTTCATAAGATAAAAATAATAAATTGACGGTTCGATAAAATTAATAGAATCTAGAGATGACAAATTTTAAGAGCAAAAAAAAACTTTTGATTTGTAATATTATTCTTTTTTATTTCTTTTCAATTTTATAAATGAAAAGTAACTGAAAATGTGATGATAGAAGAAGAGCGGTAAGTAGAAAATAAGTCATGGCAATAAAGAGAAAAAAGAAGAAGTAAGTAAATATATTTTTTTATACTATGATAGAAAATGCGATAACATGTAAATGAGACTATTAGACAAGTTCATGTACTTATATAATAACCAATTTTGTAGATTTAAATTTAAAATATAGTATATGAATATATACTAAATATAAATTTTCCACGAAAGGAGATATCATTAAATTTTATTTTTAAATGCATAAAGAAAAATGATGTTTTAAATTTGTTACTCATATGCACCTTCAGAGATCAATTTTCTTCAAATTGTATCACACATTCAAAATAATGAAATTTTTTAAAATTTAAGTACTCCTCCCAACTCCAAATACTTTTATCATTCACAATTTATGATTAAATTATTTAAAAAACTTATTACCATGTGAAGCGCGACTCAATTCATTAGTTAAATAATAAATCTGTACTTTTATCAAATAATTTAATAAAATGAAATAAAAGAGAGTATAAATGAAGGAATGTTGAGAAATATTGAATTGAAAAAAAATAAATTAAGAAGATCAATCAAAATTTAAACACTTTCAAGAGGTCGAACAGAGATATGCTAGCTTATAAAATCAAAAATATTCCAATACCACGCACAAGATGCATGTAAAACACATTATAGACAAGTACCACAAACTATATGCACCTACAACCCACGTGATTCATGTGCAATGAAAAAGATCCGCGCACATCGCAAAAGATGCACGTACAACGCACGAGATACACCTGCTACACTTATTTTTTCTTTATTTCAACCATCAGATGAGAAATTTAAAAAGAACATGCATGAAAAACTAATGAAAGTTGAGACAAATAAAGAAAGATAACTTGGCCATGCAATTATGATTACACTAACATTGTAAATGAAAAAACAAGTTCGTTAACTAATTATCTGATTCCTATATATCTCGTGAGTTTTTTCATTTCTCGAGCACATATGAAATATGATAGAAAAAATTACTAGCCAATAATAGAGGGAAAATACATGTGATATTCATGGCAAATCCAATGGTTACCCCCCCCCCCCCCCAAATACTTCCAATAAGATGGCATTAACAATCGAAGAAAGTCGTGATTGAATCAGTACGTCGCTGAAATTCAAATTAAATGATGTAGTTTTGAAATGGTTGACTTAACAATGAACTATGATTTAGAATATCAACTAATTAATTTTGGTGAGAACTAAGAATATAACTCTGATATTGTGAAGTTAGAACAACACTACTTGTTGTGTCCAAAATCAATGGTTAGCCCCCCCGCCCCACCAAATACTTTCTATAAGATGGTAGCAATAATTGATATAAGTCGTGATTGAATCTTTACGTCGTTGTAATTCAAGTTAAATGATGCATTTCTAAAATGTTAGACTTAACAAAGTACTCTAATTTAGAATATCAACTAATTAATCTTGGTGAGGATTAAGAATATAACTATGGTATTATGATGTTAGAGCAACGCGACTTGTTATGTCTGAAGCAACGCTATTTGTTGCGACAGAAGCCAACATAATAATTTCGCTAACTTCAGTATTTCCTCCTAAAGCATTTTCATATGAAATTTAATTCACTTTCATTAAAAAAAAATTATAATCAATCTTCCCTTTAAAATGCATTTTTGTAGCAGTAATTTTAAATTTCAAAAATTATTGTGAATAAGTAAAAATTATTGGGTAAAAATTATTTTCAACTCGCAACTTTGCTTAAACAATAACCCCACAAACGTTGAACAATAATCAAACTTCCCCTTTATCATATGCATGATCAATTTTACACTTATTACATCACATATGTAATACATCTTTAGGTTAAGTCATACCGGCTTGGAAATTTGAAGCGCTAGACCGGCTAGCTCATTTTGTGGGCTAAAAAATGGTCAATCAATCGATAAGTATGTGGGCAATGGGTTGTGCCCGACCAGCCCATCATTTTTAAAAGTATAAATTTTATACTTTTTATAAATCAAATTATAATTTTAAAATATAATCATAAACATCGACAATATTATAAGGTCTAAGTTTTAATGCTTGTTAATCAAATTCATAAATAAAATAATCTTTATAATATTTGTTAAGTTATATTTCAAGTAAAACATAAATAGGAAAAAATTAACCTAGTTATTTTCCAATAATTATAGTAAAACACAATCTATGACAATATTCCATAGCTACGATCTGTGTAGTGATTCACTAAAAATTTAAAGAATATTTATGTCATGTAGTATGTATTATAATGTTTTTTTATTTAATTAAAATTTACATATTTAAATTTCAATCAATATGATACATTTTAATGAGAGATTTGAAATCTTCAAATGTTTTTTTTTTATAATCTTGCAAGAATGTTGTTACCTTTTCTCCTTCTAAGTATTGCAAAATAAGACGTCAAATAATATAGATATATTATTAATTAAGTATACATTGAAGAGATATTTTATTCTTGTGAAAAATAATTTCCTTTTTGTGCTTTTGGTTTTTTAAGAAGCAAGAATTTTAACTTTTTCCAACAATAGATATATTATTTCTTCTTCTACTGCTTTACTAATCTGACAAATACATAAAAAAATAATTAAAAAGATGTCTTAAAAAAGTATTGTCGGCCTCCCAATAATAATGTCAAACAGACTCATCATCTCTCTTTATTTTCTTATATTAAGTAACAATTCAACTTCAAACTTTTTATTTCGTCTTTAATGAGAAAAACACAATTATCTACTATGGATGGCAAAATTGTCTTATTTTTCATAGTTTAAGGGTAAAAGTGTACCATTTTTTTCTTTCTTTTTTGAAGCAATCATTGTTAACAACCAATTTTGACCTATTGCAATATGGATGAGTTATCGAGTTTCTACACTAACTAAAAATTTGAAAAAAATTACTTTTATAAAATTTAGAATATTTTCAAGTTATTTTAAGTAATTTTGTAATTTATATAATTTTTAAGTATTACATCATTTATTTGACCATATTGTCTAAACTTTCCTACTGTTTAAAAAAATTACAAAATTTCTACTATCTGCTTTTTTCTGGGATACATCACTTTACGCGATGTATTGGTTGAATATGTCATCATACGTGACATACATGATGTATCCGAAATCCATACGATATGTATTGAGACATTAAACAATCTATTCAAAATCGGAACCCGGTGTACTGAAAGTCTTGGGATGTATTCTATCAAATTTACGATTTTGTAATTTGAAAAAGAATAAGGATATGATTTAATTAGCTCTTAACATTATGAGGTTTCTATAACATTCCCTAATAATTGTAGTGGTCTAAAAATATTTAGTAGGTACTACCTTTTATAAAATAATAATAAATAAATAAATTTTCGTAAGACGTACAAAATGATTTCTTTTTTATTATAAATTTTGTTGATTAGTTTAATTTAAATATAATTTATATTTTGAGAACATTAAGTTAATTATTTTTTTTATGACGAAGAAGCTTGTTAACTGATAAGAATTAATTCTTCTTGTTTAACTTTTAGCCAAATTCACTAATTAACTTAATTGGTTACTTTGTAAACTAATATTGACTATAATTACAATTCATATGGTCATTTCCTGATTACTAGTCTAACCAATTTTTACACCTCTTTAATTTCTCATTTTAGCCAAACTGTTGGGCTCAATAATTTCAACAAATCTGCCCAATACAATAACATTATATGCAACAGCCCAAGCCCAAGGGATATCAATGGGACGGATTGGGTGTGGAGTTGTGTGAGTTTAATCAGTGAAAAAATTAAGTTAATTATATATTTATTTCTCTTTGAAGGTCTTTGTCGTATGAAATTGATCTTTTTGTAGGCTATTCATGGAGATATATATGAATGTTTGGACATGTACAACTAACCAACTCTTTTGCATTCAACACAGGGCTTCGAAAGAATTAAGGAATTAGTTTTGTTTTAGCATTTTTTTAAAGAATCGTGAATAACTTTTTCATTTTTTTAAAAAAAAATTTGATATCAATTGTGATGTACATCCATACTCACTTTATACTAGTAATTACAATTATAAAGAGGATTGTATTCAATAAAATCTAGCTCAAACAATTGGACATTTCATCAAAAAATTTACAAAAATTTCTAAAATTCATGATGTTTTGAGAAAGTATGTATCACGCCTCAGAGGATTTTTCACAACTTTGTACTTTTTGCAATCTTATCAATTTCTTGAATGATGAGATCTTTAGTTAGTTCATCATATTAATATAAATCATTACTACAACATGATTATCAATGAATAGGATTTATTCGGATTATGCGTTAGAGTTGGATAATTGAATCTAATTATATTGTGATATATTGTAATGTTTATTGTGAACAATTAAGAAAAACTTCATGCGAACTAAATAAGGTTGCAAGTCATATTCTAGTTATCAATAATTAATTGAATGATTATTGATGCTATCACTGATTGTGTGGCCAAACGAATTTCAGAAATCTATGAGAAATTATCTCTCAATAGAGCTCGGTGGAGGTGGGCACTGTGATCGTCACAACCTATCACTGCTCACAAAAAGCTAAATCTGTGATCGACACAATCTGTTAGTGCTCACTTTATATGTCAGCTTTGTGCCTCTGACGACATCGTTGTAAAATAGATGATGAGAATATCCTTTGTTAGATTACTTCATCATATAAACGTAAATTATTAATACAATCATGATTATCTGTAAATAGAGTTTATCTTGGTTATGGGTTAGAGTCGGATAATCAGAACAGATCAGGTCGTGATTTATTGTAATTTGAACGATGAAAGATAAATAAAAAGTTCATGTGAACTAAATAATATTGCATGACATATTTTATTAATCAATGATTAATAGAATGAACACATATGTTATCATTGATTGGTGTGGCAAAGGTAACTTATGAAATCTTTGAGAAATTACCTCGGAACTGTGATCGGGGGAGGTTAGCCTTGTGATCGTCACAACCTGCGACTTGCTAAAAACTGAAGTTGTGATCGACACGACCTGTTAACGCTCGCTTTATGTTGCAACTCTATGTCTCCAGCGACATTCACATAAAATTGATAGAGAGAGTTAGACAAAATAATCATTTGTCAGATTACATAGTATGGAAGAAAGAAGAAGTTTTATTTTGCTTAATTTATTTTTACATAGTTCAAGAGTTTTATCAAAGGATCTCTTAGAAAAATTTGACTTTTTGTTAATGCTAAAATGAACCTCTGTTCATTCAATTATAACCCACGTAGATTATCATTAAAAATCATAAATATTTAGTGTGAAAAATCAAAGAAAGTGTGATACGAACAAGACAACGACAATTATTCAAAATTATAATTTCATTACAATTATTTAAAAAATTAAGAATAATTAACCTGAAACTTTATGAAATAATCTAATAAAATAGGATAAAAGACAGTTGAATGAAGGAAAATGTTGTATAATGGACGTGATGCATGTGCAACGCAAAATATGCACGTACAATGCAAAAGTTGCTAGTACAACGCACAAGTTGCACTTATTCTTCCTTTATTTAAAAGATTGTTACTGTACATGTTTTACTTATCTTAGAAAAGATGTTCTTCATCACTTGAAAATGACATATATACATATCTATTTTTTACTTGTAATTTTACTTATAAAAGGAAATGCGTATTTATATTATTTAGTACATACTATAATTTCTATTTTTATTGAATTAAATTGTACATATTTAAATTTCAGTAATTATTATATATTCTTATGAGAAGATTGAAATCTTCAAAAAAAAAAAAAAAAGATTCTTATCTTGCAAAAATATTGTTGTTAATTAATTAATCATATAAGCGTAACTCATTACTACAATCATGATTATCAGTGAATAGAGTTTATTTTGGGTTACGGGTTAGAGTTGTTAATTGAAACAAATTATGTCGTGATTTATTGCAATGTGAACAGAGAAAGATAAAGAAAAAGTCCACGTGCACTAAATAATATTGCATGACATATTTTATCAATTAATGATTAATAGAATGAATATCAATGTTATCACTTATTGTTCTGGTAAAAACTAATTTAGAAAATTTGAGAAATTACCTCTCAATAGGGATTGGTAAAGGTTCGCTCTATCATCCACACGACCTGTCGCACATATAGCGCAAAAGATGCACTTACAATGCACGAGATACACGTGCTATACTTATTCTTCCTTTATATAAAAAATTGTTAAAGTACATGTTTTACTTATCTTAGAAAAGACATTCTTTATCATTTGAGAGTGGTATACAAAATACTTTACCCTAGATCAAATAATTGGGTATCTCATTAAATTTTTACACAATTACTACAAACGATGACGTTTTGAGAAAGTATGTACTTCGTCCCGAAGGCTACTGAACAACTTTGTACTCGTCGCAAATTGATCAATTCCTTGAATAACGGAATTATCGTTAACTGATCTTATTATTTCAAATCTTAACACTAAATAATATTAGATTAGAATTAAATACAAATAATAGAAAAGACACATAATGTATATCAATATTATATAAAATGTAAAATTAGTTAGAGAGTAGATATTAAATTAAAGATATCACCTATAGGTTCATATAGGATTTATTGCAAGTCAATATTGATCTAAAGTCAACATTGATCTATTATAAATGGTAGAGTCAATTATTTATGGCCAACATATCGTGTAATTTAAATGTATGGAACTCAAAGGGCCAACTTTGACACTTATAACAGTGTGCTCCCAGCTAAATTGTCTCATCACTGCCCTCTTTTTAAAGGAATATCGTAAAAAATTAGTGACCTCTTCAATAGCTTCCTTTAATCCACCATATTGTTTTATCACCTCCTCAATATCAGCCACCCAACACAAAGAATGAAAAGATTCTAATATTAATTGTTTAAATATTTCACATAATTGTAGAGTTCATGATTAATGACATGAATGTAGATGCATTCTTCTTCAAAGATATGTTTAGTAGTTCTGTTCTTTTGTGATATGATGCTCTTCTCCAATCACATGATCCATGTAGACGTGATAAACTCCTACTAGCAAATAGGAAAAGTTGTGGAGATATAGAATTTTTGTGAACTCAAATGATAAATTAGATCTCTATTTTCTCTAACTAGAAATAGACCTAATAAACAAACCTAAAAATATAAGAAATGTTATATATACTTTCAATAATAAGAATGTCTTTAAAAGAAATCTAACCTCCAAGAAAAATGAGCTATATTATCAAGAAACATGCCTATACATGTGGAAATTAATATCCACCGATGAATAGACTTAAAAAACAAACCAAATATATATATATATATATATATATATATATATATATATATATATATATATATATATAACATGGATAAATATAATAAAAAAATAAAATAATGATGTACCTAAGACAAAAATATGTCTACGCATGTGCAAAATTAATACCATCGATCAGTCAAAGAAGGTGTAAGTTGTATAGACAAATTCAAATCTGATTTACTCTAGAAAAGAGTCATGCTAGAAATATTTTATATATTGAAGGAATATAGAACCAAAGTATACTATCGATTCTAAATCTATGATTCTTGTATTAACTGGGAACCATTAGAAGGGGTGAATGTGATAATCTCTTTCATTACCTCTTGTATTCTCTCTCTATCAATATTATTAATTTTTGCAGCTCTACTTCCACTTCAATTATTCTTATCTTTCTGAAAACTACGTTCGCCTTGTCTATATATATATATATATATATATATATATATATATATAGACACACACATACATATTATTGTTGTATGCTCTCTTATTTCACAAATTAGATTTGAAAAATGTAATCATCACATGTATAGTTTTATGAGAAATATTTAGCACTTGTTGTAACAACTCAGAAATTGGAATAGTACTTACAGCAGAAAAATAATAGAAAATTGGTGAACCACAGTAGGGTTCACAAATGTTAAAGGAACCATGGTCTGTCACCTAGGAAGTGGCTCATTCCTGATCAGAAGTGGTGGAACACGTTCACGGGGCGTAGAGAGGCTCATTTAATCAAGGGAGAACCAACCATGCCCAAGAATTAGACCATGGAGTCCACCATAGGTCCTGTTCTTGATGATGGGTCGTGGGAAAGTCTGTCAACCCTAGCCAGCAGACCCTAACCCAAATGAAGAACCATAGTGGCCTTTATGGTTCGTGGTCCTTCGCACGTGCTGTGGTAGGGATCGTGAAAGACCCCTATTAACTTGTAGACACTAAACAAAACAACGACCCACTTGATAGTCCATTGTGACTTTGATGGCCCGTCAGTGGCTCTGTGGAAGGGCCCCATCAAATTTTCACTTAGGGTCGTTTTGGTCTTTTCCTACATGTGTTGGACACCTTAACTTCATCATTTAACCCCTATACAACGTCGTTAAACTCAGTTTAATTCTATAATTCTAATCAAAACCTAACATAATCGATTCATTCACCTAATTCATCAAATTAAGAACAAACAAAGAGAATAGTCATAGTTTCCCCTTAAGAACAAGTAGGTGGTTTTATGTTGTTCTAACCTCAAAATTGAAGGATTATATCTCCATAGATTTTGTCATCATGTATGTGGGATCTCACTAGTCGGTTCCTTTTATCGACTAGGTCCTTAAAAATTCATTTAAATTCTTTATCCTTGATATCTTTGTTAGAACTAGGGCTAAGAACTTGAACAATTATTGTAATATAGTTGTTATAGTGTTCCTAATAAGATCATCATCTTTTTTGTGAAATTGTTACTTATTTCTTTGCAAAAAATTCAGAATCCTAGTTGTGTAGATTTTTGTAGTTCATGGATTACACTTGCTAGGTCAGGTAACCAAATAAGCATGCCTCAGATTTTGAATGTTAATTTTTACTACATAAATGTTGCATTCTCTGTTAGCATGTTTGAATATTGAGATTATCGTGTAATTTTGTTATGTTGGGTCATACATATTTACAATTGGGAGTAGACTTAGCACCGAGTTGGTCTAGGGTTCAGTGTATCCTCGTAGTATAAGAAATATATTCTTTCTTAAGAGTATAAGTCCCCTTAGTAGGCATCAAATTTTGTAATCCTGCTAGTCATGACTTTATACTATGGAAAGGTATATTCGGTCCTCTCGGTGGAATATATATGTCGGAGTCCATGTTTATCTCACGTGGTTTTATGTTAGTTAATAGTAGCTCCCAAAGTCAGACTCTAGTTTATTTGACCAGGTTTTCAGTCATATTTCAGTATTCAGTTTCAACATATGATGATAATAATCAGTTATTGGCCATTACATTCACTTCAGTTAATTTTAGTACATTTCAGTATTTACATTATGTTAAGATTATGTCATTTCTCAGTTATGCTTGTCCAACTTGCATATTTATTCTGTTATATTATATATCGTACATGCTCAGTATATTCCAACTATTGATGCATACTCGATATTATGTCCTTTCATGATTTAGTTCAGGTCCTCATCATTCAGATCACGTGTAGATCAATTCCTGATCTATACATAGTAGCATTAGTGGTGAGTCGTCCTACTTCCACGACAGTAGACATGTTTTCCATTTCAGTCTTTTATCGCAATATCAGTCTAGCTAGGTTTAGCTGGCACATTTCCCAACATGTTTAGTGAGTTAGAGGCTTTTTTAGACATAGTTTTAAATTCAGCTTTAGCATTTGAGTGATTGTTTAGTACCACTAAACTCTTAGAAGGTTATTATATATATTCATATTAGTATTGGGTATTCCCCATCTCTAATATATCTCATGATTTAAGCTTCGACATAGTATATTCTGTTTGGTTATTTTAGTATGTTTATGATATGCCAGCTCAAGATTAGTTTGGGGTCACTTATGATCCTGAATACCATGTTTACGCAAAGGGGGTAGCCTCGATGCATGAAAAACTTGGTATCACAACATTAGGTTTAAGAGTCATAGGATGTTTTAAAACCACACTAAGTAAAGTCTCTTTCATGGGTAAGAAGTGCCCCACATATAATAAGAGTGAGGCTACAAGTGTTCTAAGAAAACTTCACTCTCTTTGTTACTCTTATCGTGTGTGAGGTATGATCTAATTTCCTCGTTCTAATCAGTTGTTATGCACTTGAGATCATTCTTTCCTGTAGATCTTACCCAAACAAGTTCATTGATAAGGTTAAGAAAATCTTTGGAGTGATGCAACTGATTGTCAATGATAGAGTGGAAATGACATCCTTCCAGCTTAAGGATGTGGCACACATATGGTTCACTTAGTTAAAATATAACATGTGTCACTTTGACTTAGTCCTTATATAGTAGTAAACTTCAGTGTCAATCCAGAAACTCTTTCAGAACCTTTATCAGTCTCTACTCCAGTTGGTGACCCAATTATAACTAGACGTATATACAGAAATTGCCCTGTCACAGTGTCTCAAAAATTCACCTCAGCAAACCTTTTAGAGTTAGAAATGGTAGAGTTTTATAGCATCTAAGCATTGATTTGTTACATTCCTTTCATACCTTAGTTGATTGTAGAACTAGGATCGTTCGATTTTAGTTTCCAACGAGTAAGTTTTAGAATGGAAGGATAGTAGTTTAGAGACTATAGGTTGATTTATATCTTACCTTAAGGTTAGAAAGATGATATATAAATTGTAGTGTAGCACATATTGATGAAGTAATGAAGGAATCAGAAAATATGTCCATCAGCTTGTTCGCTTAGGAGTTAGTCTTATGGAAAAATCATATGGTGGTGTGATAATCCATAATGGATTAGAATCCTCTTTGGTATAACTAGAAGTTCATCAACAGAATGTAGAGGTTTTCTCCCAATGGGGAGATGGTCGAGTATGTGCTCCTAAGGAGATAAGTAGGTGAAATAACCTTGATTGGGCCAGATTCTGTTTTTGATGCTATAGAAAAAGTTCATCTCATCATAAATAAACTTAAGACATGAGTCTTATGCAGATGTAAGGAGAATAGACTTAGAGTTTGACATAGATGATTGGGTTTTTCTCAAAGTATCATTTATCAAGGGGGTTATGAGATTTGAAAGACTTGGAGTCTCTTAGTTTACTCGTTTGTAAATTATGCCTTAGTACCTTGTTCCTAAAGTTGTTCTTTTATTTTCAGCATAGTTTCATGTTCTTGAAACTCATTTTAATTAGATTTCACTTTCTAGTACTTAGTGGTAGGGATTGAAGCTCCTTCCCTCCATGATCATCTAGTTTAGAGTTCATTCGAGGATGAATGTTCCCCGGGGGGAGATAATCTAACACTTCTGATCTAAAAATAAAGAAAATCCTATTTTTAAGAAAATCTAGTGCTACTACCAACAGAATCACCCACAAACTGTAGGTGGGACCACAGACTATAGGTGGGGTTTCTTTGTTAAATCCCAAATCTTTAGTCTCTGATCCCAACTATGGTTGACAAGTACGGTCTATGGTTGGACCTACGGACCGTAGCTAAGGATCTACACCAAGTTAGGGGGAAATTATTGTTGGGTCAACTTCATATGTCCATAAATTTTAGTACAAAATGAATTAAGTGGCCCCTTATAACCTTCCAAATGATAGAAAATTTAATCCGCTTTCCAACACCACAAATTTTTTAAAAATCCCATGTTCAAGTAAAAAGTTATGATCATTTTAGTGAAGTCCAGTAGGGAAGACTTGACCGACGACCCCTACGTACGTTTGGTAGGTCAAACCACATACTCTAAGTCTCTCTGTGGGTGGAGTTCATAAGAATTAAGTTAGGGTCATTTTGGTCCTTTTCCATGGGCGTTGGGCTCTTAGAGCCTGTTTAGCTCAGCTTAAAAGCTGGTCAAACTGACTTAAAAGCTGGTTTTGATTTATTTAGCTGTTTGGCAATACTCAAAATAACTTATTTTAAGTTAAAAAGAAACTTATTTTAAGCCAAAAGTTAAAAGCTGGGGTAGGGGTGTTTTTTTTTTTAGCTTATAAATTTTTTTAAGTTGACCACATTTTTATCTTTTTGCCCTTAATATTTTTATACAATCTCCAAATTACCCATATAACCCTAACATCTCTTTCTTCCATTTTTCCCTTTTCACGTTTGGCATAACAACTTCAACACTTTTATCCAAACGCATAACTGCTTATTTTAAAAATAAGTTTCAGCACTTTCAAAAGTTCTTTTTAAAGCTTCTTTTATTAAGCCCATCCAAACGGGCCCTTAGTGGGATCTTTCCCTAAGCGATTCATTCACTAAAAATTCATCAAACTTAGAAAAAAAGAGTATAAAAGAGGCGACCAAAGCCCTTTTCAGAAAGCAACACGTTTTCTTCTGTTCCAGTCTAAAAATCAAATGATTTCTCTGTATATTTCATCACCAGGGAGGCGGGATTTCTGTAGTGGGTTCCTTTCACCTATTAGGTCTGTAAAAGTCAGTTAGATTCCTGATTCTTGTATCTTGCTTAGACCTAGAGTTTGTAAAGCCTTAAATATTAGTTCTGATTTAGTTGCTAAAGTATTCCTAATTATATTATCATTCTTTTGTGGAATCTTTGCTTACTTCTTTGCATGAAACTCAGAATCCTAGTTGTGTAGATTCTTTTAGTTCATGAATGATACATGCTAGGTCAGTTAAATAGTTATACATGCATCAATGTCACATTATCAGTCTTTAATTGTTATATTCTTAGATATGCATGTTAGTTATTTAAGCTATTCAGTATTTCAATTATGTCTCTTAGATATACATATTTAGTGTGGAGTAGGCTTAGAACCGAGTGGACAAGGTTTTAGTGTATTCTTATAGTTACAAAACTACGCGGACCCATAGGTTAAGTCCCCTCTATGGGCATTAGTTTTAATGATCATTCCACACACACTTTTATGCCCTGGCAAGGTATATAGGTTCTTTTAATATGGTGTGTGCATCAGACATTGTGGATAGCTTATGTGGTGATTATGTCGGTTACTAGTGGCTCCCCCAACACTCTAATGTATTGACAAGGCATTCAGTTATACTTTAGTATTCAGTCTCAACATGTTCAGTACTTGGTGACAATTCGTTAAGTTTTTTTCCGTATATATTAGTTTTTCCATCACATTCAGATTATGTCATTGCTCAGTTATGTTTTGTTCAATTTATGTTTTGTTCAGCTTTTATATTATCCTGCATTCTTTATACCTTCCAGTACTGACGCATACTCTGTGCTACATCTTTTTATGATGTATGTTCTGGTCCTCAACATTTAGATCACGCGTAGATTAGTTCCTAATCCACTTTAGACAACTTCAGTGGTGAATCCTCATATTTGAAGGACAATAGAAATGTTTTCAAATGTAGTCTTTCTTTTCATTTTCCATTTTTCTAGACTTAGTTGGGGCATGTACCGACATTTGAAGTCAGTTAGAGGCTTTATTCAGACATAGTTAGATTTAGTTTTAATTTATGATTGATTGTTTAATGTCACTAAACTCTTAGAATGTTATATATATTAAGACAAGTATTGGGTATTCCCTATCATTTAGTTATTTCATGATTTAGATTTCGCATTAGTTTATATTTTCTTAGATATATTAAGTTTTCTTATTATATGCCAGCTCAGGGTTAACTTGGGGTCACTCATGACCCTAGGTCCCGTGTTTGCACCCAGGGATAGCCTTAGGGAATGACATTGGTCTTGATGATGGGACGTGTGGGTCTTTGAACCAAAGCAAGCAGACGTCCAACTCAAGTAAAAACCATGGTGTCTTTCATGGTTCCTGGTCCTTAAATACGGGTCGTGGTAGGGATGCTGAAGGGATTGTTACTAATAAAGAGACACTTACTAGAACCACAACCCACTTGACGGTTTGTGGTCCATTTAACGGCCTCTCAATAACTAGGTGGAAGGGCCCCGTCAACTTTTAAGTTGTGGTCATTTTGGTCTCCCCCCCCTTTGCATTGAAAACCTAAACTACGCCGTTTAACCCCTAGACTACACCATTTTACTTAGTTTATGTCTAGTATTTTAATCAGAACCTACCCTAATCAATTCATTCACCTAAATTCATCAAACATAGAGCAAAAAAAAAGAGAATATTTTTATAATTTCCTCTCAAGAGTAAGTAGGAGGTTTTCATTAGTTCAATCCCGAGAATAAAAGGATTCCCCCATAGATTTCTTAAACGGGCATGTGGGATTGCACTAGTGGGTTCCTCTCATCCACTAGGTCCTTAAAATTCAGTCAGATTCTTGATTCTTTATATTTTATTTAGATCTAGGGTCTCTAAAACATTGAAGAATTGTTGTAACATAGCTATTATAATGTTCCTAATCAAATTTATTATGTTTTTCGCGAAATCGTTGCTTAGTTCTTTGCATGAAATTCAATACCCTATTATAGTAGATTCTCTTAGTTTATCAATTACACTTGCTCGGTTAATTAAACAGATAAGTATGCATCAGATTTTGACTGTTCATTGTCCGTACATAAATGTTGCATTCTCAGTTAGCATATCAGATATTGAGCTAATCCAGTAATTTAGTTATGTTGTGTCATACGCATTTCAAGTTTGGAGTAGTCTTAGCATCAAGTTAGATTAGGTTTCAACGTACCTTTATAGTCCGAAAACTTTGTTCCTCCGTATGAGTACAAATCCCCTCAATGGGCATCAGATTTGGTGATCACGCGACTCTGTAGAAGAGCCCAGTCATCTTTTAAGTTAGGGTCATTTTGGTCTTTTCCCCAAATGTGTTAGACAACTATACTCATCATATAACCCAAAGGCTACATCGTTTTGCTTAGTTTTATCCTAGTATTCGAATCAGAACCTACCCTAATCAATTCATTCACGTATGTCGAATGAGTTGGCAGATTTACTCACAGTCTGCCCTATTAATGAGCTGGAAGATTTGGTTGTATGTTGCGACAGATATGCTGGAAGATTTGATTATAATATGCTGCTGAAAATAAGGATAGAATATGTTATTATAGGAAGGTATCTTAGAGGAAATATCCTGATTCAAGGATCTCCAAGAATTAGTGATTGATTAGCTTGTTTTATATTTATTTGATCCCCTATAAATATTGTAAAAACTCAATAAATAAAAATATACTTTTGTAGCATCTAAACTTTCACAGTATCAAAGAGGGATTTTTCCCCATAATATTATATGGATAAAACACCCTTTCACAGTAAGCATCTTTCTTGAACATCAACAGAAGACAAAGATTCTTCTGTGGGAACTCCTACAGAAAATCTGATGACACAACGAGGCAATGCTTCTCACATTCCCTTCCACTTAACTTCTAATAGATTAAATGGAAAGAACTATCTGGAATGGTAACAGTATGTAAAGCTTTTAATCGATGGTCGTGGAAAGCTTGGACGTCTGACTAGAGAGAGGAAAAAGCTGGGAGTTGGAGATCCAAAGATGAATACTTGGAGATCAAAGAATTCAGTTGTGATTGCTTGGTAATTAAATTCCACGTAACCAGTCATAGGTAAATCTTTTCTCTCTTTTCCCACTTCCAAGGATGCATGGGAAGCCATTAGGGAGACATATTCTGATTTAGGAAATGACTCTCAAATTTTTGAATCAAAAATTAAATTATGGCAAGCTAAGCAGGGTTAGAAGGAAGTCACTACTTATTATAATGAAATGTTTTCTTTGAGGCAAGAATTAGACTAGTGTTACAATGACGAATGAGAGTGTTACATGGATAGTGTAAAATAAAAAAAAAAGAGAGAAGAAAATGAGAGAGTTTACCTTTTTTTAGCATAATTAAATCAAGAGTTTGATGAGATTAGTTCGAGAATCCTAGGGAAAAAACCCTCTACCCTTACTTCATGAAAAGGAGAGAGGAAATTAGGAGGAAAATATGTTAAAGCTTGATTTACATGTTGAACTAAAATCTGCTATAGACTCTTCAACTCTTGTAACAGAGAAGAATGCAGATGACAAAAACAAAAGGACATGGTGCGATCATTGCGAAAAAAATAAAAATTGGCACACCCATGAAACTTTTTAGGAGATTCATGGGAAACCACCGAATTGGAAGAAGAAGGGAGTTGACAATTGCAGTTTTTAATATCAAAATGGCCAGGACCTCCAAATAACTTACTTTGTTAGGGGCAACAACCTTCTCCTGAAATGTCTTCATTTACAAAGGAACAGCTGGAAATTCTGCACAAACTCCTTCAATCTTCAAAATTTGTCCAAATGCACCAAATTATTCTAAATATTCTTGTTCTTTTGCTGAAAAAGGTATTATATCGTCTGCTTTTCTTAGTGCCAATTCCATCCAAATAATTCTTGGATCATAGATTCAGGAGCAAGTGACCACATGACTGGAAGTTCCCGTGTTTTCTATACTTACACTACCTGTGCAAGGAACAATAAAGTCAAGATAGGTGATGGTTCCTTCTCTGCAATGGCTGGAAAAGGAATTATTAAGCTATCCCCATCCCTCGCTCTTCATGATACTCTTCATGTTCAAAAAGCTCTCTTGTAATATGATTTCTGTCAGTAAATTAACTCGTTCTCTTAATTGTCATGCTAAATTTGATTCTGATTTTTGTGAATTTTAGGAAAATGTCTCGAGGAAGATGAATTACAGTGCTAGGGAATTTGGAGGTGTTTATTTTCTTGACAACGAGAATAACTCACTACAAGTGAATCCTATTTGCTTGAACACTACTTTATTTTGAATAGACACATGCTTTGGAACTATAGGGTTGGACATCCAAGTTTTTATTATTTATGACATTTTTTACCTCAGTTATTTAGAAATAAGAATCCGTCCTTGTTCCATTGTGAATTTTGTGAAATGTCTAAGCATCATCAATCTTTTTTCCCCTCTAAAAAATATCAAGCTTCAAATACTTTTATGACGATTCATAGTGATGTTTGGGGACCTTCTAGAATTTGACGATGTTTTGGAAAGTGGTGGTTTGTAACTTTTATTAATGATTATACTAGATTGAGATGTGTTTTTTTTATTGAAAGTCAAATCTGAGGTTAAAAATGTGTTTGAAACTTTCTATGTCATTGTGGAAAACAATTCAATGAGAAATTAAAGTTTTTTGGAGTGATAATGGTTGTGAAACTTTTAATGAATAATTAGGAAGTTTTTTCAGAAAAAATTGGGTATTACACCAAAGCTATTTTCTAGATACTCATCAGCACAATGGTATAGCTGAAAGAAAGAATAAACACCTTTTAGAGGTAACGAGAGCTTTAGTCTTTCCTAGTAAAGTTCTTCAACACCTTTTGGGGATAGGATCTATTGAATGCCACTTACCTTATTAATAGGATTCCCTCTCTTCCTCTTGAATTTAAAACATCTTTTAATGTTTTCAAAGAGAGTTTTCCTAGTTCTAGGCTAGCTACAGATCAAAATAATTATATATGTATATGTGTGTGTGTGTGTGTGTTTGTGTGTGTCTGTGTGATAAAATTAGATAACTAAGTAATATTCCTATATGAAGGGTCTATATACACTCAATATAACTATTATTTGTATGTAGAGGTTTATGTAAACCTCCATGTATTAGTAATGAATATTCTTAATGTTTTCTTCAATTTTAAAATATGAATGTATGATGTAAGCTAAGAGGCTAGTCTTACTCCTAAAAGAGGGTGACGACGATGGTTACAGCTACGAGGGTGCTCCCTGGATGTGAAAAACTTTGTACTAGAACAGGAGGTTGAATATCATTGATTCAATGTCTCTCTCGACCACGTCTATGTAGGTTCGTACTCATAATTGTGAAGTGAATCATGAATAGGAATCTATGTGATGCTTAGGAAACTCTCACTCTACTGGAAGTCCAATATTTGTGCCTCTAGAGTGTTAACTCTATCTATTTTTAGAATCTAATACTTTTATGGTGATTATAGGCAATGAATTCTCAAATGAATGTGGCACGAAGACTTGAAGAAGAGATGGACAATGCGGTATTTCCACCCCGTGCTGATCAAGCTCCTCCTCTTGAATAAGATATCAATGATGACCAAGCCCTGAGCAATCCTCCTCCATTGATGGATGGTGACATAAGGGCTGCTCTTTTCCAAATGTCCCAATCCATTACTAATCAAGCACAAGACGCCACTACTCAAGCTCAAGCCATGACAGCCCAAGCTAATAGGGAGGTCGTACCCCGAGTAAATCAACAACTTTCTACCATGGCCTCCCATTTGAGGGATTTCACTAGACTAAATCCTCCTACTTTCTATGGGTTCAAGGTTAAAGAAGACTCCCAAGAGTTCATTGATGAAGTTTACATGATTCTTTATGCTATAGGTTTTACTACTAGAGACAAGGTCGAGTTAGCCACTTACCAACTCAAAGATGTGGCCCAAACTTAGTAAATCCATTGGAGGGACAATAGGCCTTAAAGATATGGACCGGTGACTTGGGAAGTTTTCAAGAAGACTTTTCTTGATAGATTCTTTCCTAGGGAGAAGAGGGAAGCCAAGGTGGTGGAGTTCATCAACCTTCGCCAAAGAGGTATGTGCTAGAATAATTTTTGAAATTCACTAAATTGTCAAAGTATGCTACTTCTGTGGTTATCAATCCTAGGGATGATCAATCTTTGTAGGATGATCTTCAAAGAGTGTTTATACCATATAGTAAGAGTCCAAGATTTAGACTCCGAAATTATTCCCATTGTGTCGGTCCCCATAGTGAGGGAATTTCCGGAGGTCTTTCCTAATGATATTCCCTATATTCCTACTGAATGAGAAATTAATTTTGGTATCGACTTGTTACCGGATACAAATCCCATATCAATTCCTCCTTATCGGATGGCTTCGATCGAATTGAAAGAGTTGAAGGCTCAATTAAAAGATTTACTAGACCAAGGCTTAATTAGACCTAGTATTTCTCCATGGGGTGTTCCGATTTTATTTGTGACGAAGAAGGATGGTTCCCTTAGAATGTCCATTGATTATTGCCAACTCAATAAAATCAATAATAAGAATAAGTATCCTCTCTCTCGGATTGATGTTTTGTTTGATCAACTCCAAAGGGCAAGCTACTTTTCCAATGATTGACTTGAGGTTGGGATATCAACAATTTAGGGTGAGAGGTGAGGATATATACAAAAAATGACATTTTAGCCGAGATATGGTCACTATGACTTCTTAGTAATGTCCTTTGGTTTCACTAATGACCCTGCAGTGTTTATAGATCTCATGAATAAAGTGTTTCGAAGTTACCTAGATTTAGTTTTCATTGACAACATCTTGGTTTATTATAAAAATGAGGGTTAACATATGGACCATTTGAGGGTTGTGTTACAAGTGCTTAAGGAGATCCATTATTTGCTAAGTATAGTAATATGAATTTTGGTTGAGGTCGGTGGCATTTCTTGGTCATATCATCTCTAGTGAAGGAGTTGAGGTTGACCCAATAAAAACCGAGGCGGTGAAGAATTTTCGTAGAACATTGACTCCAAACAACATTAGGAGTTTCTTGGGTCTAATGGATTATTATCAGAGGTTTGCGGATGGTTTTTCATCCATTGTATCTCCCTTGACTACTTTTACCCAGAAGGACAAGTTTGAGTGGTCGGAAGCATGTAAGAGAAGTTTCCAAATGTAGATTGATAGGCTTACCTTCGCTCCATTATTGACCCTACCAAAGAGTACAAAAGGTTTCGTGGTATATTTTGATGCATACCGAGTCAGGTTATGGTTTGTTATTATGCAACATGGGAAAGTTATAACCTATGCCTCTAGGAAACTTAAGGTACATGAGAGAAATTATCCAACTTACGACCTTGAGTTAGAGGCCATAGTATTTGCTTTAAAGATTTGGAGGCATTACTTGTATGGGGTCTGTGTGGATGTGTATACAGACCATAAAAGTCTTCAATATGTATTCACTCAAAATGCATTGAATCTCTGGCAAAGGAGATGGTTAGAGCTGTTGAACACTATGATATGAGTGTTCTTTATCACCCCAGTAAATCTAACGTGGTAGCGGATGCTTTGTGTCGTTTGTCCATGGAAAGTGTGCCCCACGTTGAGATAGCCAAGAGAAACCTAGTGAAGAATTTCCATAGGTTGGCTCATTTAGGGTTTCAGATTGAAGATTCTCCCATAGTTGATGTGGTGGTACGTCATTACTCCGAGTCATATTTGGTGGTCGAGGTGAAGTCCAAACAACATCTTGATCAAATATTGATAGAGTTGAAGGAATCGGTTCTTGGTAAACTTAATAAGTCATTCTCCTTAGGGGGGATGGTGTATTGAGGTACCAAGGAAGGTTATGCGTTCTCAATATAGATAGTTTGAGGAGTCGGATTCTTGAGGAAGTTCATGGCTCCTGTTACACCATTCATTTAGGTTTGACCAAGATGTACCATGACCTTAGGAAAGTATTTTGGTGGGAAGATTTGAAGAAGGACATAGAGGAATTTGTTGCTAAGTGTCCAAATTGTCAATAAGCTAAGGCCGAACATCAAAAGGCGGTAGGTTTGCTCTAAGAAATCCAAACTCCTACTTTGAAATGGGAAGACATCAATATTGATTTTATGGTACGTTTGCCTTGGACACAAAAGCAATGTGACTCTATATGGGTTATTTTTGATAGGTTGACCAAATCCGCTCATTACATTCCCGTCAAGTCTACTTATTCGGTGTAAGATTATGCTAGGATCTTCATAGATGAGATTGTGTATCGCCATGGTATTCTGTTATCCATCATATCTGATACGAGTGCTTAATTCACATCTAGGTTTTAGAGGTCGTTCCAAGAAGGGTTGGGTACCAACGTGAAATTAAGCACGACTTTTCATACCCAAACGGATGATCAATGTGAGAGTACTATTCAAACCCTTGAGGATATACTTAGAGCTTGTATCATTGATTTTAAGGGAAATTGGGATAAGCATTTGCCTTTTGGTGGAGTTTGCTTACAATAATAGTTACCATTCATCTATATATATGGCTCCTTATGAAGCCTTTTATTGTAGGGGATGTATATATCCAATTTGATGGTATGAAGTGGGTGAGTCTTCACTATTGGGTTCCTATTTGATTTATAAAACTTCGTAGATGGTTTGAATTGTAAGGAATCGGTTGCAAATAGCCTATAGTCAGCAAAAGTCTTATGCCGATCATAGGAGTAGGGAATTAGAGTTTTGAAGAAGGTGATAAAGTGTATTTGAGGTTTTTTCCAATGAAAGGGGTGGTTAGCTTTGGCAAGAAAGGGTAGATGAGTCCTCGTTATGTGGGTCCTATGAAATCTTGCAAATGGTTGGTAAAGTAACCTATGAGTTAAAACTTCCTAGTGAATTGGCTTTGGTTCATCCAATTTTCCAAGTCTATTCTTCCTATTGAGGGTCTTGGTATGAAGGATAACCTCTCCTATGAGGAGGTTCAGGTTGAGTTCCTTGATCATTTAGTGAAGAGGTTGAGGAACAAAGAGGTGGCCTCCGTAAAAGTGTTATATAGAAACAACCTAGTTGAGGGAGCAACATGGGAGGCCGAGGCCGATATGAAGTCCCATAATACTCATCACTTTAATAAATTAAGGTTAGTTGTTCTTATTACAAATAAAAATAATGACTAAAACTGAAGTTGCTTTGGTTTTAATGAAGTTTTGCAAAAATGTGCATTTTTTATGTCATTACAGTGAAGTGACAGTGAAATTGGGCATATTGACTTGAAAATTTGCAATTCTTCCTGTTTTGAGTTATGATGTGCATTTTGATATTCTGAGTCTTTATAAATTGATATTGAGCATGTTTGTAAGTTACGTTTTTGTATAATTGACACATATATGACATGTTGAGCATTTGTTGTTATGAGAAGGAAATTCCTCACAATGTGATCTTGATCCTTAGGTGTTTAAATGTCATGATTGAAGTTGTAACTTATGTTGTCATGTATTTTATTGGTTGGGATTCTAGTATGGAGTTTATTCCTTCCTCTCAAAGATTTTAGTGTTATTCGGGGACGCATGTTCGTAAGGGGGGGGGGGATAATGTAACACTTCAAAAATCTAAGACGTAACCTAACATAAGTGTCAATACATTTAGACACTGTTGCAAGGTCTATTTTAATGGATATAAGTCATTTAAGAAGTTTAGGAATCAAAACGTCAAGGAACGTCCATGACGTTTGGAAGCTAGCTAGCGTGCCTTAAACAATTTGACTAGCTTTTAGGAGTCAAAAAATAATGAATATTGGGAGAAGGTTGTCTAACACTTATTAGATCTAGTTCATATTCAAAAATTCAGGACACGACTCCCCAAGGACAAACCAAGGGCCCTTGAAGAGAACCGGTTCATTTTGGGGTCCAAGGCTTCCCAAGGCAGTGTCCACAAACGGATGCAACACACAATCCGTTGTCCAATCGATAGGGTGTTGTTTGCTTCCGTCGATGGAAAGATATACAAATCCATGGAGCACCTCTTTTGCATAGTATCTGAACTCATCGACGGATGTGCAACACGGAGGTCCACAGTGCCCGTCGATGGAGACATGATCCGTTGATCGTGGTGTTATCTGTGATGTTTGTGTTTTACTGCTCGCTTTTAATTGACATAAATTAATTAAAAGGGTGGTTAATTAATTAGTTAATAGTTTCTGGAAGCCTAATTAAGTTAGTTAACAACATATATAAGGACCCTAACCTAATTAGGCCAACCTAAGATCTCATAATTCACAAACCAAAATTCTCTTCCTTCTCTCTTCTTTCTGTCTCTAGTTGAAGAACTCCACTGAAGACCAAGATAGGGGTGGGTTAAAGGGCTGAAAAGGGTAGAATTTCTTCATCAATTTGTAAGGTATGCTATTCCTTCCTACTTTGGGACCTCTTTCCTCAAAGGGTTCCATCAAATTGACTTCAAAAGTTGGGTTTTCAAGTGGGTCTTTTCCAATCTCAAAATTTATATCGTGAATTGATTTATTATGGATATTATGAATAGATGAACATGTAGTTAAACTTAATTATGTTATTTCTTGATGGATTGGTCTGGTTTGTAGAAAATGACCTATTCCCCTTAACCTTAGGTTATGATCTTTATATGAATTGTGTAATGTTGGTCAATTGAATTTGTTATCAGTTGAATTACTACTAGATGATGATATTCTATCAATTATGAACATATTAGCGTGAATTATAGTCCTATCATGCTATTTCTTGAGTAATTGATCTATATTATGATGTTGACCTAAGTCTCTTATCTTAAACTTCGAACTATTTATCGATTTGACGTATTGATTCTAATAACCTTGTTATCATGTTGTTTATTGTTGTTTGATTATATTACACCCTTATTGGGTTGAATTAATTGTTGATAGTAAGACTTTGATGATGGATTATGAAGGAGGCTTGGTAAGTCTTATGATCCCTATTGTTTACTTCAATTATGGGTAATTGTGGTTAAGTGATGATGTTGTACTGAAGTATGTCTTATGTTAAGATTGATAAGGTAGGTATGATGTTAAATTGAAATGTCTAGACTATGGTTTGTGAGGTGTTGCCTAAGATTTAAATGTTATAAGGACAGTGATTACTTACCAATGTGTCTTATCATGATGTGAATATGTTAAAGTGCTTAGCTCACTTATATGGATTGCAATGAAAGCACAATACTCACAAAATTCTTATTGAGCTATGATGATGATGTTTATATAAGGGATAGACCCTATGACCAATATTAAGCGATGATGATTAATAAAGGTACTAAAGAAATTTCAAAAAGGGACTCTAACTTAGAACTCGATGAACTAGAGTGAGGAGTGTCCTTTCCCACACGGGGAAGGTAGGATCACTAAAGTACTCTTGATTTTTGAGACTCCAAAGCATGCATAATAAGGAGGGTACCAATTATATCTCCTAGTTCTTGATCTATGTTGCCCCCCATAGGAATACTAGCTAGTGGATCCACGAAGTTGCTATATTCATGTTTTTGTACTACCTTGATAAGTAGTATGCCTTATTTTGGTGTAGTATTCCATGACATAGGATTCCACATTAGCTCATGTGGTGTATGTCAGCTAAGGAAAGTTGTTACCAAAAGGTAAAATGAACTAAAGGATTGAACTCTAACTAAGATGACCTAAGGGGTTTAGCTTAGTCTAGACGGGGGTATGTGACTCTACCTATATATTGCACTAGTTAGCGTTAAGGGAAGTCATAGGAGGATGTTCTTATTTATGTATATGCTTATAAATGTAAATGATGATCTTACATGTAAATGACACTATGTGATGTTGATTTACTCTAATGACCATGTACTTGCTCTCTATTGCTAAAGTATGATATTATGTACTCTTAATGTTATATTATGTAAAGTTGGACATTGGTTATGGTTCTTGCTAGGTTTACTTGATTAAGTAAGGTTATAGAGCTTTGCTTAGTCATTGCACAAGTGTATTAAAAAGTGTCATGAGTAATGGGTGTTTCTTTAATTATGTTGAAATATACTCTTATTCATGCTTGTGCTATTATAACTTGATTATAGAGTTACTTTGACTATGTGTTCAATTATGTTATGTGCATGCTGCCTTGACTAGACTCGGTTTTGTTGGTCTTGTGATGAACATGCCTATGATTTAATGAATATGTTTTACTTATTGGTATGGTCTTCTTGAATGTTCATAAGGCTTTTCAAAATAAATTGCATACCTTTATGAATTTGTCCCGTTTCTGTCACGACCCAAAACGGGTCGTGTATCCTCCTATGTGAGCGAACCAACCAATCTAAACCCCAACATTTAACCATAATAAACAGAATAAAATGCGGAAGACTTAAAACTCATTAATAAAAATAGATTAATAACTTCTAAAACTCAAACACTTATTATTATCCCCAAAATCTGAAAGTCATCATCACAAGAACATCTATCCTCAAATTACTACAGCTAAGAGTATCTAAGAAACTAAACATAAATAATAGCTAGTCTATGCCAGAACTTCAAGGCATCAAGACATGAAGAAGAAGATCCAGTCCAAGCTAGAAGCTTTAGCTCACCCTGAAATCTGACGTGATGAAGACTGGCTAGAGTTGCGGTTGAATTGAAGACGACGGTACGTTTGCTGCACTCCACAATGAACAAAAGAAAAACATACAAGTAGGGGTCAGTACAAAACACGAGTACTGAGTAGATATCATCGGCCAACTCAAAATAGAAAAAAATATATATCAGATAATATCATAAAATCCACTACAATACTCAACAGGTAGCAACAACAAGTGCTATAATCATTAATAAGTACGCCAAGTACACCCATGAGGACGCAAGCCTCCATACCATACTCATTTGGGAAATAGGTTCATTAATTTCAGTATATTAACATAATTCAAGATTCATTCTCTTTATTCCTCTTGTGTCGGAACGTGACACTCCGATCCCCTAATACTACGTGTTGGTTCGTGATACCCGATCCCCCTAATACTACGTGTCGGTTCGTGACACCCGATCCCCCTATTACTACGTGTCGGTTCGTGACACCCGATCCCCCTATTACTACGTGTCGGTTCGTGACACCTGATCCCCCTATTACTACGTGTCGGTTCATGACACCCGATCCCCTAACCTCATTCTTTTAGTTCATGAAGCCTTCTTTTATACCAAGGCATCATCATTAACAAGAGGTTTTCAAGATTTAGGATTCAATAGCTTCATCATGCTTATTTCATCACAATTATATCATCACATCCATGCAAGCATACAATTAAGCATATAATTAAGTAATATGCTTATCCTCTATTCTTTGCTTTCATCAAGCAAGCTTATCCTCAAAATCTTTGCTTTCTTCTTCGTTCCTCTCTCTCGAGATCGTTTCTCCCTCTTCTCTCTATTCTTTCTATTTTTCTTATTCAAACCCTTTTTATTTTACCCTAATTGGCATATTATTAAGTATAAAAGATGATGAATTAACCCATTAATTAATTCAAGGTTATCTCCTTTAACCCTCAAGAAATTGGATTATTTATAATCAACCACTAACTTTATAATTATAAGCAGGAATAGTCCAAAACGCCCCTTAAAATATTAAATGTAAATCGACCCAAAGATGGCATTACGCGATCTGGCGGACGGTCGCCGTACTCGCGACGGTCCGTCTGAAGTCGTCACAAAGTTCGGAGATCGAACTTTCTTGAAGGGCCTATGACGGTCCGTCACGCCCGGTTCGTCCCGCCATTCCACACGAAGTTCGTAAAGTCGATTTCGCATTCAAATTTCAGAAATCTAAGTGTTTTGGAACGAGACCCCTCGACGGTCCGTCGTGCCCATGACGGTCCGTCGTGGGATCCGTCTCGGCCGGTTTTCCAGAAATAAAATCTGCTGCTCAAAACGACTAAACAGGTCGTTACAATAGATACCAATTTACCCATCGTTCGTCCCCGAACGATCACAAGAAGAAAAACAAGGGTGAAAAGGAGTACCTGAATCTGTAAATAGATGTGGGTATCTTTCTTGCATATCAGCCTCTTTCTCCCAAGTGGATTCTTCAACCGGCCGATTCTTCCATTGAACCTTGATGGATGCAATCTCTCTTGACCTCAACTTGCGGACTTCTCTATCTAAAATAGCAACAGGCTCCTCCTCATAAGACAAATTCTCATCAAGCAGAACTGAATCCCAACGAATGATGTAGTTTCCATCCCCATGGTATCTTTTCAACATAGACACATGAAATACCGGGTGCACTCCTGAGAGTGCTGGGGGCAAGGCTAATTCATAAGCCACCTCCCCTACTCGCTTAAGTACTTCAAATGGTCCAATATACCTCGGGCTTAGCTTACCTCTTTTTCCAAACCTCATCACCCCTTTCATGGGCGAAACCTTCAGCAAGACTTGCTCACCCTCCATGAACTCCAAGTCTCTAACCTTTCGATCTGCATATTCCTTTTGCCTGCTTTGAGCCGCTAAAAGCTTTTCTTGAATAGATTTCACCTTCTCTAATGAATCCCTCAAAATATCAGTACCCCAAGGTCTAACCTCAAATGCATCAAACCAACCAATGGGAGACCTACACCTCCTCCCATACAATGCTTCGAAAGGAGCCATATCAATACTTGAGTGATAGCTATTATTGTATGTAAACTCCGCTAAGGGTAAGAAGTTATCCCAATGACCCCCAAATTCTATCACACATGCACGAAGCATATCTTCAAACACCTGAATTGTTCGCTCAGACTGACCATCGGTCTGAGGGTGAAAGGCAGTAGTAAGGTCCAACCTAGTACCTAATTCAGCATGCAATGTTCTCCAAAACTTAGAAGTAAACTGCGTACCTCTATCAGATATGATGGAAAGTGGAACTCCATGCTATCGAACAATATCTGAGATGTAAAGTTTGGCTAACTTCTCTGCATTGTAGGTCACCTTGACCGGGATGAAGTGAGCAGACTTAGTTAATCTGTCCACAATTACCCAAATGGAGTCATACTTACCCATTGTCTTTGGAAGACCAACCACGAAGTCCATTGCAATTCTCTCCCACTTCCATTCAGGAATGGGCATTCTCTGAAGTGTTCCACCGGGCCTCTGCTGTTCATACTTTACTTGTTGACAATTTGGACATTTGGCAACAAAATCAACAATGTCGCGCTTCATTCTACTCCACCAAAAGTGTTGCTTTAGGTTACGATACATCTTGGTTGCACCAGGATGTATAGAATATCCGGAACTATGAGCCTCTGTAAGAATAGTGTGGATCAAATCATCAACACGGGGCACACATACCCTTCCCTTAATTCCCAAAACACCTTCCTCATCCATTATTGCTTCTTTAGCCTCTCCTCGCAACACCATATCCCGAATTCAGCTTAGTTTCTCATCATCAAACTGTTTTCCCTTGATCTTGTCAAGAAAAGAAGATCACGCCTCTACACTGGCCAAAGATCCTCCCTTCTCATTTACTTATAACCTCATAAAGTCGTTAGCCAAAGACTGAACCTCTCTAGCCAATGGGCGTCTAGAAACTTGTAAGTGGGCTAGACTTCCCATGCTCCCTGCCTTTCTACTTAAAGCATCTGTCACAACATTAGCTTTTCCCGGATGATACAAGATAGTGATGTCGTATTCCTTCAGTAATTCCATCCATCTCCTCTGTCTCAAGTTCAAATCCTTCTGAGTAAAAACATATTGTAGGCTACGATGATCCGTATAGACTTCACACTTAACCCCATATAGATAGTGCCTCCATTTCTTTAATGCAAATACTACCGTGGCCAACTCCACATCATGGGTCGGGTAATTGCGTTCGTGCATCTTTAATTGCCTTGAAGCATAAGCGATTACGTTCTTCTCTTGCATTAGCACTGCACCCAAACCCAAAAAAGACGCATCACAATAAACAATGAAGTTCTTACCTTCCACAGGCAAGGTGAGAATGGGTGCAGTAGTCAGCAAGGTCTTCAGTTTCTGAAAGCTTTCCTCACATTCATCCGACCATACAAATGGAACATTCTGGTTAGTCAAGTTTGTCAATTGGGAAGCAATAGAAGAGAATCCCTTGACAAATCGGCGGTAGTAGCTAGATAAACAAACAAAGCTCCTTACTTCTGACACATTAGTAGGTCTTACCCAATTCCTCACTGTTTCAATCTTAGATGGATCCACCATCACTCCATCCTTAGAAACTACGTGCCCTAAGAAGGACACTGAATCTAGCAAAAACTCACACTTAGAGAATTTGGCACAAAACTTTCTCTCCCTCAATATTTCCAATTCCATTCTTTCTTTCTTTCGTGCTATTACTTGGATCCAATTGGTATCTAGGTGATACAAATTGGTATCTGACCATCTTCACTCTATTTCGTAGATGGTTAGAACTAGAGCAACAACTACGCCAACACCAACACCGGCAAGACAAGATGCGTCTGAGCCAGCCACTGGGGCTGTAGCTCAAAGAGGAGCAGTGACAAGAGGCCGTGGTAGAGGCCGCATGAGGACGTCCTCTAGAGGAAGAGGACAAGCACCTGGCCCATCTGGTACTAGGGCGGTGACTCCTCCACCGACTGAGGAAGTAGTAAGAGAGGGTGAGGAAGGGGAAAATGAGCAAGTGCAGAATGAGGAACTACAACCCCAACCTACCCTAGAGATGATCAATCAGGTTCTTGCTTATCTTAGCGTGTTATCTGATCAGGGTCAGACACCTCCAGTGTTTTTTGCACCAGCACCTCAGGTTCCGGAGGTACAACATGCAACTACTGTGGCTCCCCGCATGGATGCCTCATTGGAAATAGGCACGTTTCCACGGTTGACTACAGGGCCTATAATGACAAGTGATCAGCATGAACTTTTCAGTAAGTTCTTGAAATTGAAACCTCCAGTCTTCAAGGGTGCTGAATCTGAGGATGCCTATGATTTTCTGGTTGATTGTTATGAGCTACTACACAAGATGGGTATAGTAGAACAATTTGGCGTTGAGTTTGTGACTTATCAGTTTCAAGGGAACGCCAAAATGTGGTGGCGGTCACATGTTGAGTGTCAACCAACAGAGGCACCACCTATGACTTGGGCATCATTCTCTAGCTTGTTTATGGAGAAGTATATACCCCGTACTTTGAGGGATAGGAGGAGAGATGAGTTCTTAAGCCTAGAGCAAGGTAGGATGTCGGTTACTGCGTATGAGGCTAAGTTTCATGCATTTTCCAGGTATGCCACCCAGCTTTGTTTCAGTCCACAAGAGCGGATTCGCCGTTTTGTGAAGGGGTTGAGGTCAGATTTGCGGATTTCAGCCTTACAGGTAGCGGCTACAGTGAAATCCTTTCAGGAAGTGGTAGACTTCGTGATAGAGGTGGAGGGAGTGAAGCCAGATGACTTCACCTTGGCATCGACATCTAAAAGGTTTCGTAAGGGAGGTGAGTTTAATGGTTCTTACTCCAGAGGGCAGGGTTCAGGAGGTTACCCAGCCCGACCTATCCAGTCTTCACTACAGACTGTAGTTGGGGGTCCACCGCCGTCGTCATTCTCACAGGGACCTATGCTTGAATCCAGAGAATGTTATGGATGTGGAGAGACTGGACATATTAAGAGGAATTGTCCAAAACTGAGTTACAGACCCTCAATAATCAGAGGTAGAGGTGGTCATGGAAGAGGCCGTTATTTGGGAGGACGTGGTGGCCGAGGTGATGGTGGTCACCAAAACGGCCAGGGTAACGGGAAAACTGGAACTACTGCAGCGCAACATGGTAGGGGTAACGGGCAGACAGGTGATAGGGCCCATTGTTATGCTTTCCCTGGGAGATCCGAAGCGGAGACATCTGATGCTGTCATCACAGGTAATCTTTTGGTTTGTGATTGCATGGCTTCTGTATTGTTTGATCCTGGATCCACATTTTCTTATGTATCTTCCCCATTTGCTAATGGTCTTAATTTACATTGTGAATTGCTTGACATGCCTATTCGTGTTTCTACTCCGGTGGGTGAGTCTGTGATAGTTGAAAAGGTGTATAGGTCTTGTCTTGTAACGTTTGTGGGGAGCAATACTCATGTAGACTTGGTTATCTTAGAAATGGTTGATTTCGATGTAATTCTGGGTATGACTTGGTTTTCTCCAAACTTTGCAATCTTAGATTGTAATGCTAAAACTGTGACGTTAGCCAAGCCTGGGACAGATCCGTTAGTGTGGGAGGGTGACTACACTTCCAATCCGGTTTCGTATCGTCTCCTTTCTTCGTGCTAAGAAAATGGTTAGTAACGGTTGTTTAGCGTTCTTGGCACATCTCAGGGATGACACTACCCAAGTACCTTCAATTGAGTCGGTTTTGATAGTCCGCGAGTTTTTAGATGTGTTTCCTGCAGACCTTCCTGGCATGCCACCGTATAGAGATATTGACTTCTGCATCGATCTTGAACCGGGTACTCGCCCCATTTCTATACCCCCTTATAGAATGGCTCCCGCTGAGTTAAGGGAGTTAAAGGACCAACTTCAAGAGTTGTTGAGCAAAGGCTTCATTAGACCAGTGCATCCCCTTGGGGTGCTCTTGTTTTGTTTGTGATAAAGAAGGATGGAAGTTTTCGGATGTGCATTGACTACAGACAACTGAATAAGGTAACTGTTAAGAACAAGTACCCTCTTACACGCATCAATGATTTGTTCGATCAGTTACAAGGTGCTTGTACCTTCTCAAAAATCGATTTGAGATCTAGTTATCACCAATTGAAAATACGGGCAACGGATGTGCCCAAGTCTGCTTTTCGGACCAGGTATGGGCATTATGAGTTCTTAGTAATGTCTTTTGGGCTTACAAATGCCCCTGCTGCTTTCTTGAGTTTGATGAACGGGATTTTCAAGCAATACCTGGATCTCTTTGTCATCGTGTTCATTGATGATATACTGGTATACTCAAAGAGCAAGAAAGAACATGAGGAGCACTTGAGAATGGTATTGGAAATATTGAGGGAGAGAAAGCTTTATGCCAAATTCTCTAAGTGTGTGTTTTGGCTAGATTCAGTGTCCTTCTTAGGGCACGTAGTTTCTAAGGATGGAGTGATGGTGGATCAATCTAAGATTGAAACAGTGAGGAATTGGGTAAGACCTACTAATGTGTCAGAAGTAAGGAGCTTTGTTGGTTTAGCTAGCTACTGCCGCCGATTTGTCAAGGGATTCTCTTCTATTGCTTCCCAATTGACAAACTTGACTAAGTAGAATGTTCCATTTGTATGGTCGGATGAATGTGAGGAAAGCTTTCAGAAACTCAAGACCTTGCTGACTACTGCACCCATTCTCACCTTGCCAGTGGAAGGTAAGAACTTCATTGTTTATTGTGATGCATCTTATTCTGGTTTGGGTGCTGTGCTAATGCAAGAGAAGACATAATCGCTTATGCTTCAAGGCAATTAAAGATGCACGAACGCAATTACCCAACCCATGATTTGGAGTTTGCGCGGTAGTATTTGCATTAAATCAATGGAGGCACTATCTATATGGGGTTAAGTGTGAAGAATATACGGATCTTCGTAGCCTACAGTATGTTTTTACTCAGAAGGATTTGAACTTGAGACAGAGGAGATGGATGGAATTACTGAAGGACTACGATATCACTATCTTGTATCATCCAGGAAAAGCTAATGTTGTGGCAGATGCTTTAAGTAGAAAGGCAGGGAGCATGGGAAGTCTAGCCCACTTACAAGTTTCTAGACGCCAATTGGCTAGAGAGGTTCAGACTCTGGCTAACGACTTTATGAGGTTAGAAGTAAATGAGATGGGAGGATTTTTGGCCAGTGTGGAGGCGAGATCTTCTTTTCTTGACAAGATCAAGGGAAAACAGTTTGATGATGAGAAACTAAGCCGAATTCGGGATATGGTGTTGTGAGGAGAGGCTAAAGAAGCAATAATGGATGAGGAAGGTGTTTTGATAATTAAGGGAAGGGTATGTGTGCCCCGTGTTGATGATTTGATCCACACTATTCTTATAGAGGCTCATAGTTCCGGATATTCTATACATCCTAGTGCAACAAAGATGTACGGTGACCTAAAGCAACACTTTTGGTGGATTAGAATGAAGCGCGACATTGTTGATTTTGTTGCCAAATGTCCAAATTGTCAACAAGTAAAGTATGAACACCAGAGGCCCGGAGGAACACTTCAGAGAATGCCCATTCCTGAATGGAAGTGGGAGAGAATTGCAATGGACTTCGTGGTTGGTCTTCCAAAGACAATGGGTAAGTATGACTCCATTTGGGTAATTGTGGACAGATTAACTAAGTCTGCTCACTTCATCCCGGTCAAGGTTACCTACAATGCATAGAAGTTAGCCAAACTTTACATCTCAGAGATTGTTCGATTGCATGGAGTTTCACTTTCCATCATATCTGATAGAGGTACGCAGTTTACTTCTAAGTTTTGGAGAACATTGCATGCTGAATTATGTACTAGGTTGGACCTTAGTACTGCCTTTCACCCTCAGACCGATGGGTAAATTGGTATGCAATGTTCTCCAAAACTTAGAAGTAAACTGCGTACCTCTATCTGATACCAAGTTTGTCACGACCCAAAACGGGTCGTGAGTGGCACCCACATTTATCCTCCTATGTGAGCGAACCAACCAATCTAAACCCCAATATTTAACCATAATAAACAGAATACAATGCGGAAGACTTAAAACTCATTAATAAAAATAGATTAATAACTTCTAAAACTCAAACACTTATTATTATCCCCAAAATCTGGAAGTCATCATCACAAGAACATCTATCCTCAAATTACTAAAGCTAAGAGTATCTAAGAAACTAAACATAAATAATAGCTAGTCTATGCCAGAACTTCAAGGCATCAAGACATGAACAAGAGGTTTTCAAGATTTAGGATTCAATAGCTTCATCATGCTTATTTCATCATAATTATATCATCACATCCATGCAAGCATACAATTAAGCATATAGAAGAGTTTACAACACTACCCAATACATATCATTCGCTATTAAGAGTTTACTACGAATAGCATAAAAACCATAACCTACCTCCACCGAAGAATTGTGATCAAGCAAGCTTATCCTCAAAATCTTTGCTTTCTTCTTCGTTCCTCTCTGTCTCGATCGTTTCTCCCTCTTCTCTCTATTCTTTCTATTTTTCTTATTCAAACCCTTTTTCTTTTACCCTAATTAGCATATAATTAAGTATAAAAGATGATGAATTAACCCATTAATTAATTCAAGGTTATCTCCTTTAACCCTCAAGAAATTGGATTATTAATAATCAACCATTAACTTTATAATTATAAGCAGGAATAGTCCAAAACGCCCCTTAAAATATTAAACAGAAATCCAACCCAGCGTGGGATTACGCAGTCTGTGACGGGCCGTCGTGCCTGCGACGGTCCGTCCTGCTGAGTCGTCACAAAGTTCAGAGACTGAACTTTACTGAAGGGCCTGTGACGGTCCATCACGCCTGTGACGGTTTGTCATGCCATTCCATCACGAAGTTCAGAGAGTCAATTTCAGTACCCAAATTTTAGAAATCTAAGTGTTTTGGAACGAGACCCCCTCGACGGTCCGTCGAGCCCATGACGGTCCATCGTGGGATCCGTCGTCTCTGCCAGTTTTTTCAGAAATAAAATCTGCTGCTCAAAACGACTAAACAGGTCGTTACAGTTTCTTAGCATGATTTCATGATACGTTTGCATATGGTCTCATACTTAGTACAAGTGGTGTACTTACCCAATTTTCTCCCTTTTCCCCAACATTTTAAGTTCCGGTCATTGAATTTCTCCCTTTTCCCCAACATTTTATGTTTCGATCATTAAAGGTCTTCTGAGACGACTTTGAAGGAAGACTTGGAACTCTCATTTATCCAAGTTGGGTAGGTCCTCACTTTACGAGGGAAATGACAATATACACATTATGAAGTTGTTTTAGTTTTTAAGACTCTTATGTTCTTTCCTTTTCTTTGAGTACTAAACATTGTATGACCTATACGTCGTCTTGTTATATTGATGTATGGGCTACTCCCAAATTATTACACTCTAGGTAGATGGTTATGAGATGATACATGCTTTTGAGATTTTATATATATATATATATATATATATATATATATATATATATATATATATATATATATATATATATATATATATATATATATATATATATATATATATATATATATGTATATATATATATATAATATATATATATATATGTATATATATATATATTCGTGTAATAAAATTAGAAGACTAAGTAACTTTCCTATATGAAGGGTCTATGTATGCTTGATATCACTATTATGTGTATGTAGATGTCTATGTAAACATCCATGTAGTAGTAATTAAAATTCTAAAAATTTCCGCATTTTAACCTATGAATGTAATGATGTAGGTTTAGAGGGTAGTCTTAGTCTTCAAAGAGGACGAAGACGCCAGTTACGTCAAGGGGGTGCTTCCAGGATGTGACATTTGTACAAACTCTATGAATAAAGATATACTTTTGCAATATTTAAATCTTAACTTAAGTTAATCAAACTTACATCAAAAGAAGAGAATATTCGACAATTCTCTCATAAGAACAAGTAGGAGGTTTTCTTCAGTTCCATCCCCAAAATTCAAGTATTTCTCCATAGATTTCATCATTGGTATGTGGGATTGAACTAGTATGTTCCTTTTATCCACTAGGTCCTTAGAATTTAGTTAGATTCTTGATCCTTGATATCTTGTTTAGATCTAGTGTTTCCAAAACCTTGAAGAATTATTATGATATAGCTGTTATAATGTTCCTAATAAGATTATCATGTTTTTTCATGAAATTGTTGATTAGTTATTTTCATGAAATTTAGAACCATACTATTGTAGATTCTCTTAGTTTACCAATAACAATTGCAAGGTCAGTTGAACAATTAAGCATGCCTCAGATTTTGAATGTTCATTGTCAGTACTTAAATGTTGCATTCTAATTTCAAATAATTTAGTTATATTGTGTCATACACATTCCAATTTGGAGTAGGCTTAGCATTAAGTTAGATTAGGGTTCAGCGTATCCTCATAATCTCAAAACTACGTGCCCATGTAGGAGTATAAATCCCCTCATTGGGCATCAAATTTAGCGATCATACGAGTAATGCCTTTATACTATGGAATGGAAATGTATATTAGGTCCTCTCAATGGGGAGCATACATCGGACTCCACATTTAGCTCATGTTATTTGATGTTGGTTAATAGTGGCTCCCACAATCAAACTCTAGTGCATTTGACTAGGTTTTCAATACTTTAGTATTCAGTCTAAGCATTTTAATAATTAGTACTTCCTCATTAAATTTAGATCAGTTCATTTCAATGTATTTCAGTATTTACATTATGTTCATATGCATCATTTCTCAGTTATCCTTGTTCAACTTACATATTTTTTCAGTTATATTCTTATCTGGCATTCTCTGTACATTCCAAGTACGACGCATACTCAGAGCTACATCCCCTCATGATGCATGTTCATGTACTCAGCATTCAGATCACACATATAATTGGTTCCCCATCCATACTCAGCAGCATTAAGGGTGAGTCCTGACACTTTGAGGACAATAGACATGTTTTCCATTTCAGTCTTTTATTTCAGTTTCAGTTTTTCCTGGGAAATGTCCCAACAAATCGAGTTAGTTAGATGCTTTCTTAGATATATTTTATATTCAGCTTTAGAATTTGAGTAATTGTTTTGTATCACTTAACATTTAGAAGTTTATTATGTATTCATATTTGTATGGGTATTTCCCATCTTTCAGTTATCTCATAATTTAAGTTGTTGCATAGTATCTTGTGTTTAGTGTTTATAGTATGCTTATGATATGCCAAATAAGGGTTATCTTGGGGTTACTCGTGATCCTAGATCCCGTGTTTACGCCAAGGGGATAGCCGCAACGCGTCTCACTTTTCCATTAATACACACAAAGATTCATGAAAAAATTTGCAAATCTTAAAATTTCTTGTTTTACTAAGACAAAATGTCTTACGAAATTAGTTTTAGAAAGAATTAAAAAGATATCATTAGTTTAGGGATAGATACTACTAAAAGTATTGAATTAGCTATGGGATTTGTCAGTAATCCTAACTAATCCATCACTAAAAACCTCCTTGCTAATTCATGAATTTTCTTTTATTTTTTTTGGCGCTAATCCATAGCTAAAAAAGTTAGATTGAATTTTTTTTGTTCAGCTATGAAATTTCATCCATCTTAATTCCTTATTTTCTAGTAGGTTAATATACTCTTAGACCAATAGAACATCAAGGACGAACGACAACTTTAAGATCAATATGTACTCGAAAAAAACAAAGATGTGGTTAATTTTATAAATTTTCATGTAATTATGACCTTCACACTAAGATCACATAACTACGGAAATTTCGTGAAAAAGTAATCAGAAAATGCCTACCTAATTAACTTAAACCAAGTCATGTTGTCGAAAAATCCAACTTAAAATTTTCACTCTACATAAATAATCTAACAGGTTTTGTCTACTCATTTTTGCTTGTCTATTTGAGACTGTGTTTTCATTATATCATTAAATTGAGCTTAGAGACTGCAATCTAATCTTATAGTTCCAATATTAGCATTCTTAAGCTACGTAAATGTTTAAATACTAATTCTAAATCTTAAGCACTACACCCTGAATGTTCTTTTTATCATGAATTTAGGTTATTTTTATCTAACTTGAATCATCATAAATTCTAACTTATGTGAAAGAGAGAGATATGACTTACAAGGAATTGGATCAATAGGATCAGGGGTACGCTCCGTATCCGCTGGAAGAGAATACGCTATTTGGCAAATATATTGATCTAGTCACGTAACCAAGCAAAAAAGGGGATTCTCTTGAAGCATGAATTCTTCTGTCCATGAATCCTCCTTTTATTTGTTACAAGACTAGAGCGAATTATCTTGCACTTGGGACTAGAAAGTCATCTCTCTCTCCTTCACTTAAAACACAACCTATGATTATTCAAGTCAGACAAAAAATAACTAAACCTAATGATAAAAAAAACATGTAGGGTGTAGATCCTAATGTCTAGGATTAGTATTTAAACATTGGTGTAGCTTGAGAAAGATTATATTAATAATAAATTGAATTATATTCATGATTTAGGTTCAGGTCCTCAGCATTAAGATCACACATAGATGTATTCCCAATCCATACTCAACAACATTAGTGGTGAGTCCTCATACATTTAGGACAATGGACATGTTTATTTCTTTTTTAGTTTTGATGAGGACATGTCCCAACAACTCTAGTTAGTTAGAGACTTTTTTAAACATAGTTTTAGATTTTTATTTAGAATTTAACACTTAATATTTCAATATATATTCAGATCAGTATTGTGTATTTCCCATCTTCCAATTATCTCATGATTTAAGCTTCTACATAGTATCTTTTATTCAGTTGTTTTACTATGCTTAAAATATGTTTGTTCAGGGTTAACTTGGGGTCACACGTGATCCTAGGTGTCGTTTTTATGCTAAGGGGTATAGGCCTTGGGGCGTGGTACTTGTCCCATCAATACACACAAAGACTCATGATTATAAGCTCCTTGAAAATTAATGAATTTTCTTCTTTTTTTTGGCCTAATCTATAGCTAAATAGTATTCAGATGAAATTTTATTGTTCAGCTATGAAATTTCATCCATTGGAATTCCCTATTTTCTAGTAGACTAATATACTCTTAGACCAATAGCTCATAAAGGATAAACGACAACTTTAAGATCAATACATACCTCGAAAAAATAAAGATGTGGTTAATTTCATAAATAGTCATATAATTATTATTTTCCCACTAAAATCATATAACTATGGAAATTTATTTAAAAAGTATTAAGAAAATGCCTACCTAATTAACTAACACCAAAATCATTTTGCTGAAAAATCAAACTTCAATTTTTCATTCTACATAAATAATCTAACGTTTTTTTGTTTTCTCATTTTTCTTTTCTATTTGAGACTGTGTTTTCATTATACCATTTGATTGATGTTGGAGACAACAATCCAATCTTTAGTTACAAAATAATCATTCTTAAGCTACATTTGTACGAATCCTAAACTTTAGGCTCTACAACCTACATTTCTTTTTATCATACATTTAAGTTATTTTTGTGTGATTTGAATCATCATGGATTGTGATTTTTATGAAGAGAAATAAATGACTAAATAGGAATTGGTTCCATTGGCTCAGGGGTATACCCCCGTATGTGCAGCAAAAGAATCCCCTCTTTGACACATATATTGCTCTAGTCTCATAACCAAGCGAAAAAAGGGGATTCTCTTTAAGCATGGATTCTTCTGTACTGGAATCCACGTTTTAATTGTTACGGGAAAAGAGTGAATCTTTCTTGCATTAGAGTATAATATATGTGCTAAAGAGTGTATTCTCTTGCAGCAGATACAGGGCATGCGCTTGAGCCTATTGATTCAATTCCTAGAAAGTCATGTCTCTTTCCTTTACTTAAAACACAACCTATAACGATTCAAGTCGGAAAAAAATAACTAAATTTTATAATAAAAAGAGCATGTAAGTTGTAGAGGCTAAAGTCTACAATTAGTATTTAAACATTGATGTAGCTTAAGAATGATTATATTAATAAACATTGAATTGTAGTCTAATCTGAATCTAACTAAATAAATAATAGCTATATAATTAAAACACCATCTCAAGTAGAAAAGAAAAAAGAGTAATCATGGAGTTATATTATTTTAATACATAATAATATTCAACAATATTTTCACGATACTCCTTATATTCCACATTAAGTGTAATTTATAAGGCAAAACACACTTAATAAGAAAAATTCATCAAACTTAGAAAAAAGGAGGAGGAAATAGGCGACCAAAACCCTTCCAAGACTGCAACACGTTTTCTTCTGTTAATGGAATTTCACTAGTGGGTTCTTTTCACCGATTAGGTCCCTAGAATTCAGTTAGATTCTTGATTTATGTATCTTGCTTAAACCTTAAGTTTGTAAAACCTTAGATATTATTTGTTATTTAGTTATTAAAGTATTCCTTATTATATTATCTTGTTTTTGTGGAATCTTTGCTTACTTTGTTGCATGAAACTCATAATCCTAGTTGTGTAGATTTTTTCAGTTTATGAATGATACACTTTTGGTCAATTAAACAATTATACATGCATCGTTTTTGAATGTTACATTATCAGTTTATCATTGTTATATTCTCAAATTTTCATGTTAGTATTTGAGCTATTCAATGTTTAAGTTATGTGTGTTAGATTTACATATTCAGTTTGGAGTACGCTTAGAACCGAGTGAACTAGGTTTTAGTATACCCTCATAGTCCCAGAATTGCTTACCCCCGTAGGCAAGTCCTCTCTATGGGCATTAGTTTTATTGATCACACCATAAACGTCTCTATACCCCTGGCAAGGTATATTTGTTCCTTCAATGTGGTGTGTGCATTTGACATCATGGATAATTCATGTGGTGGTTATGTCGGTTATTAATGGCTACCATAGTCATACTCTAATGTATTTGACCATTTTTATGTTATACTTCAATATTCAGTGTTATCATGTTCCTCTTGCAATAATTCATGTGTAATCCTTATTGAATGATTTTTCCTGATTTCTAATCAAAAGTACTAAGATCAAAATTTTGAGCATACACACATAAAATTTAATGCAAGGAATGGTTTCCTTGTTCTAGTTTGAACCAAAGGAGTCTTCATGGAAGAGGTGAAATTAGGATAATTATTAGCCCATATATCGAGTTGTTGTAGATTAATCCATTCTATTTGTGTTATAGTTGTTATATGGATAAATTGAGCTGGATGGATAGTATATTAGTAAAACTATTGGTTACTGTTTTTGTTTATAATTATTACGTGATCATCTGGTTTTCCTGGTGAGCAGTTTGAAAATCTAAAGAGAATTATGATAAACCATTAAAATTAGTCATGTCAAGAGCAAAAATTTTATCAAAAGAATTCCAAACATCATTTAATGAAGTCTCCAAGTATAACTTAGGAGCTACAACATTGTCAGGTTTATTAATATTACAAGTTCTTAAAACCGCACGTATATCCCAATGATGATCACCCATTTTAAATCTATATAAAATGATATCTACTTAAATGTAAAAATATAAAAATGAGCTTATAAGAGAAACTAATAATGTTATCTTCTAAATTAGAGAGACAAAAAATGATTCAAAGAGGGGGTTTCTAATGGAGGAAGTAGATGATCAAAGAAATGTTTAGTGGGTATGAAATTATAACTAAAAGGTTAAGATGAAAAAAAGTTAACCAATTTCAAAATATATAGATAAAATTAAAGGGCTATCTACTTATCTCGACACATCCATATTTAATTTACAGTTAATGCACAATAAATATTTTTTTCTATTTTAGAATGAGTGGGAATAGAAACAAAAGAGATGTGAAAGATTATATTGTGTACCTTTTGTTTAAGATCATACATCTCATATATTATTGTAACAACTCGAGAGCACCCCCTAATTGTAACATGGCGTATTCAATCTAAACGATATCTTACACAAGCCCTTAGGATTCATAATCAAATAGGCTTTAGAATATATGGAAGAATTTAAATATTTCTTTAAAACATAACTCGAAAGGTTTTTCATAAGAGCGGAAGTCTTTCTAACATTATTCTATGAATGACATGAATAAAAGTCTTTGGACACAGACACATAAAGTCAAATATATAAAAGTAAATGTCATAAAGGTAAATAGATATTTTCCTCGAAGCAATGAGGACTCATAAAGATCTTCAATCTTCTAAATTTTTGATACTCTGGCCTCCAATAGAAACTCAAATCTCCAACCCTACATTTTGTTAGAATGTAGGCAATATGCGTTAGTACAAAAGTACTAAGTATGGAAGCTACGATAACATCATAAGAGTATCTCAAATAGTTAGTCAACATAATACATAATCGTTATTTGATACTTCAAAATTTGTCTTTTATACTCAAGTGAACTACGTCCCAAGCCACCTCCACGTATATTTGTGCAAGTCAAAGGTAGCATCCCATACTACTACCTAAGCTAAGAACCGCTTTGGTAATTCTTGGTCATAGACCTCATTCATACTTAAGTAGAGCACTACATCCCTAGGTCACCTCAAGTCACACTTGTGCAATGCATGTGGGGTGTCCCATTCTACTTCACACACTAAGTATATCTTGAACTCACCGATCCATGTGTTACTCCCTCCTAAGTGTCACTAAGGAACTAATTTCATATTTTACAAGGAACTATCATCTTAAGTCAATCTTAACATGGAAGGCAACTATAGCCATTACCCAAGCTAACCATACTTCATAAGAGGACAATTCATAAGTAGCTTTAAGTCATACTTGTGTCATGGCTGAATGACATACCATTCTACCATTCACGCTAAGTACTCATTTAGGCTATCTTACTCAATGCTAACTATATTTCATACTAGTCTATCAAGAATAGCATACTACCATACTAGACACAACTATTATGGAAAACATAATATCATGAGATCCAACTATCATAGGAAGTTTATAAAAATACCCATCTAGCCACCATTCATCCACTCATCAATATGTAATCTATCCATATGGTATTGTAATTCGCCTAAGCTACCATGAGTAATCTAACACAAGCTATTCTATGAATTGCAACTTAATGCAAGCCAAGCTACCATTAGGACAGTATAAGTCATATATCCTAAAACTAACATGAAATGGTTTTGGCTTAATCAAGTCTATCTATCACAAGGCATTCTGATCATGCTACTTTATGTTATCCTAAGGAGAGTTTCATTCCACAATTCCAAGATACCATGGGAATCACCATCCCCAACCTTCCATGAGATTTACTATCTTAAGCTATAACAAGATTTACTACCTCAAGTTACCATGAGACTTACCATCTCAAGCTTCCAACCTTGGTCTTATTTTAGTAAACCAAGATTTACATGAAGGAAACACAAGTCTCAACATCAAGCTATTCGAGTCTAACTTTCTTTGATTCATTTAAGAATATTAGGTAAACCTAGAATCCTTCTATGTGAGAGAACTTGCTTTTCTTAGCTTGTTCATATATAAGTGTATAAGAGAAAGAGAATACTTGATCAAGATCACACATATTTAATATGTGATATCACATAAATAGGGATTTTAGGGTAAAGTCAATATGAGGAAATATGCATTCATTATTATCTTTCTCTTATACACTTATATATGAACAAGTTAGGAGAAGCATGTTTTCTCATATAAAAGAATTCAAGTTCGACCTAATAACCTAAAATGAATCAAAGAAAGTTATACTGTAATAGGTTTTGGACTTGTGTTTCCTTCATGTAAAGCTTGTCTTATTAAAATAATACCAAGGTTGGAAGATTGAGATGGTAAGTCTCATGGTAGCTTGAGATAGTAAATCTAATAGTAGCTTGAGATAGTAAATCTCACGGAAGCTTGGGCATGGTGACTCCCATGGTAGCTTGGGATTGATAAATGAACTCTCCTCAAGATAGCTTGACTTAGCATGATTAGATTGCGTTATAATAACTTGACTTGGTTAGGCCAAATCCATTTCATTGTAGCTTTAGGATATATGACTTACACTCTCCTAATGGTATCTTGGTTTGCATGCAAGGTGCAATTCATCTAATAAGTTGAGTTAGATTACTCATGGAAGCTTAGGGTTGAGGATTTATACTCCAATATCGATAAATTACATCTTGATGAGTGGGTGCATCGTTGCTAGGTGGGTATACTTAAAGCCTTCCTATGATAGCTTTGATCGAAGGATATGATGTTTTCCATGGTAATTAGGTCTTTTATGATAGTATGATATTGTTGATAGACTAGTATGAAAGATAGTAAACATTGAGTAAGATAGTCTATATGAGTACTTAGTGTGAATGGTAGAATGGGATGTCATTGATACATGGCACAAGTATGACCTGAAGCTACTTATGAAATATCCTCTTATGAAGTGTGCCTACCTTGGGTAGTGTCTATAGTTTCATTTTTAATATTGACTTAACATTATAGTTGCTTGTCGGATATTAAAGTAGGCCCTTAGTTACACTTCTAAGGGGGTAACACGCGAATAGGGTTACTTCAAGATATTCTTAGTGTGTGAGGTAGAATGGGATGCCCCACATGCATTGGAAAAGTGTGCCTTGAGGTTTCCTAGGGGTATAATGCTCTACTTAAGTATGAAGGTGCTATATCACCAAGGATAACGAAAGAGAGGTACTTAGCATAGGTAGTAGTATGGTATACTACTTTAGCCTTGCACAAGTATACTTAACGGTAGCTTGGGACGTAGTTCACTTGGGTATAAAGGACAAATGGTTGAAGTATGAAATTATGATTATGTCATATGTTGACTTTTTATGATATGATTCTTCTGTTATTACCTCTTATGCTTATGTCTTATGTTGTCTAACCATTTGAGATGCTCTTATAATGTTATGTTAGCTTCCATACTTAGTACATTTATACTAACTCATATTGCCTACATTCTAACCAAATGTAGGGTTGGATCTTTGAGTTTCTATTTGAGGGTAGAGTTTCAAGAATTTAGAAGATTTAAGATCTTTGTGAGTCCTCAGGTCTTTGAGAACAATATCCATTTACCTTCATACCATTTACTTTTATGTTTTAGACTTTATGTGGTCTTTGTGTCCCATGACTTTATTCATGTCATTCATAGATGGTTTGAGACAATAATGTTAGAAGGACTTCCTCTTTTATGAAATACTTTTCGAGTTATGTTTTAAATTCTTCCATATTTTCTAATGAATGTGATTAATGAATGCTAAGGGCTTGTATAAGATCTCTTCGAGATTGAATATGCAATGTTACGACTAGGAGGTGCTCTCGAGTCATTACAATATTATATGTGATGTATGATATTAAACAAAATCTACACGTTACTATCCTTGACTTCTCTTTTGTTGCTAATCCCACTCACTCTATTGTAGAAAAAAATATTTATTGTGCATAAACTATAAAGTAAATGTGGATGCGCCAGGTAGGTAGATAGACATTTAATTTTCTCTATATATTTTTGAAATTAATTCACTTCTCTTCATCTCAACCTTTGAGTTATAATGTCATACCCACTAAACGTTTTTATTATCATCTACTTCCTCCATTGGAGATCCCCTCTTTGGATCATTTTTCTCTCTCTAGTTTAGTAGAAAACATCATTAGTTTCTCTTGTAAGCTCATTTTTATTTTTTACATTTAACTAGATATCATTTTATATAGATTTAAAATGAATGATCATGATTAGGATATAGGTGCGGTCGTAAGAAGTTAAAATATTAATAAACCTGACAATGTTGTAGCTCCGAAGTTATACTTGGAGACTTCTTTAAATGTGTTTGGAATTCTTTTGATGACTTTTTTGCTCCTGACATGAATAACTTTAATGGTTTATCTGAAATTTTCTCTTTAGATTTTGATAACTGCTCACTAGGAAAAAACTGATGATCAAGTCATAATCATGAAACAAAATGGTAATGAACAACTTTAATTACATCCCATTCAACCATCTCCATTTATCCAACAAACCTCTTTTCCTCCATCAACAACAACAGTAGTGTGTGTTCCACCAACAACTACAACACCATAAGCATGGATTGATCTACAACAACTCGATATAGGGGCTAACAATTATTCTATATTTCATTTTTTTCATGGAGACTCCTTTGATTCAAACTAGAACAAGGTATCCATTCACTTCGTTACATTTTATATGTCTATATTTAAAATTTTGATTTTAGTAATTCTGATTTGAAATTTGAAAAAAAATCATTCAATAAGGATTACGTATGAATTATTGCATATGAATCAAAATTTTGATTTTAGCACTTTTGTTTGAAAGAGGAAAAATCATGGTTCTTTGAGACAAATATTTCTCCAATCCCGTAAACAAGTGAAAAAGGGGATTCTCTTGAAGCTTAAATTCTTCTGCCCATGAGTCCTTCTTTTCTTTGTTACGGGACTAGAGCAATATTTTCTTGCGCTAGGGTCTAATATATGTGTCAAAGAGAGTATTCTGTTGCAATGGATACGGGTCAATCCCTTGAGCCTATTGATTCAATTTCTAGAAAGTCATGTCTCTCTCCTTCACTTAATACACAACCTATGATGATTCAAGTCAGGCCAAATAAACTACAGTTCATGATAAAAAGAACGTGTACGGTGTAGAGGGTAAAGTCTAGGATTAGTATTTAAACATTGATATAACTTAAGAATGATTAATTAATAGAAGATTAAATTGTAGTATAATCTCAATCTAACCAAAGAAAACATGACAATATAATGAAAACACCATACCAATTAGTAGAAAAGAAAAAAAACTAAACATGGACTTACATTATTTTGGCAAAAGGGTGTAGTGAACCCTTGTACTTATGTGAGTTTGTATTGTGAACCCTTTTACTTATAAATTAGTTATCTGGACCCCTGAACCCATCTAGACTCAACATATTAAAAACGTTTTCTGACATGGCTTCCTATGTGGCAAATACAACCAAGGGGCGTGTGATATACACACCTGAGGAGAGTAAAATGTGGTTAAAAGGGTCTGATAGCCACATTAGGGTTTTATAAAGTCCGCTTCTTTCCCATTCACATTTAACACCATTATTGAAAAATTTGAGCTTTTTCTTGCCTCTTTTCGATCTTCTTTCTCAAAATTTCTTGTCTATTTTTTTCATCATTTTAATCCTCTTTTATTTCTATGCATTTCCAGTTAATTGTGTGCTTCATTTTGTGGTTAATCCTATTGTAGTTTTCTACATCATCACGAAAGTTGGTTTTCTTAGAATCCTACAATAAAATAAAAATCATGAAACATGTAATTGAGATCATAAAAATAGAATCTCCAAAAAATTTCAAGAAAATCAGTATAATCAACTAAAACCCTAAAAATTAAACAGAGAGATAAATAGAAGATGAAATCTAGACTAAACAACATACAAATACAAAAATAAGTCACAAAATTTATATACATAAACTAAAAATCAAACAGAATCAACAACAATACTCAAGCAATTTTGTCGGATTTGTCGGAATGAAGAAATAAACGAGAAAGAAAAAATGTAGGTATAGATAGCCTCACATAGATAGATGTCTACGACGATTTTAACAAACTGTGCTTTGATCTTGATGAAAACCAAGATGAATTCCTTGATTGGTGCTCGTGCTTTTTCTTCACTGAAAAGAGTAGAAAATGTTGGTAAAAAGTGTAAGGAAGATGAAAGAGAAATGAAATAAGATTGTCGGGAAAGTAGTGGGTTTGGTATCAAAAGGTAAATAAAAATCAGAAATGTATTAATTAAATATTATAAAAATGTCAAGATGACATGAAGTGGTATATAGACACACGTGTCATTTTACAATTATTTTTAAAATTACCTGTCACACATTTGTGGTACACTCACTATTAAAGGGTAAAAAAGGTGTTTAATATGTTGAGTTTAGCTGGGTTCAGGGGTCCAGATGACAAATGAGTAAGTAGATGGGTTCACATTACAAACTCATACAATATAAGGGTCCACTAAACCATTTTTCCTAATATTTTTACATATAATATTATTCTATAATCTTATCATTATATTCCTTATATTCCCATATTAAGTGTTATTCTTAAGGCAAAACACACCTATTAAGAATAATAGGGTAAATCATAATTTCAACTATTGCCCTTTCTAATATTATAAATATAAGGGAAAATAATGCACAAATACCTCCCTAGACTATGACCGAAATCTCAAAGTCACACCCTAACTAAACTAAGGTCCTACTACTCCGCTGAACTTTTTTTTTGGTAATTTTGTCCATCATTTGGGATTACATGTCATCCAAATATCTCTCACGCACCTCAATTGTGTGGATTCACGAAATGGGCCACGTTAGACAAAAGTTGCACAAAATTTAAAAAAAAAATAAGTCCAAGGGGGTAGTAGGACCTTAGTTAATTTAAGGTGATGTCTGAAATTTCAATAATAGTTCAAGTGGTACTTGTGCATTTTTCCCTAAATATGATTTTGAAAGTGTTGAATTGGTCTCCTAGAAGATAGAAAACTTCAATATGTGAAAACCCAAACAATTTCAAACACCTATCTTGAACTTTGAAAAATTCAACTATTTTTGACAATGAAAAAAGCTTCAAAAATTCGGTAAATGTAGAATAGAATGAGTATGTTTCACACACCTTATATACTGAACAAATCACATTCCAAAAAAACGTAAGTGTTTTTAAATATTAACTTCTAAAGTATATTTTGATTTATTCATGAAAATATGGGTCGATCTATTTTTAATCCAATCCATTGGTTATCTAGTTCATTTTTTAAAAAATATTTTTTTGGGCAAGAAAGATGAAATGGGGGAGGGTATTACATTGTGGAGATTTAATCTACACCCGGTGAAAATTTAAATAGCCAATCAATTAAGCTACTAATATTCTCTTATACGAATATTGGACATAGGATGCAAAATCAAAAGAAAAAGAAAAACATAGTTCTTGGAATTAAAGGTATTATTATTATCGTATATATCACAAACTGCAATAACTACTCCAAGCATTTGTATTTTTTGCTTTTCTGAGTAAAAGATTATTTAAATTTAAGAAGAAAAAAGATTTAGGGTGTGTTTGGTATGTAGAAAAATATTTTCCTGAAATTATTTTCTAATTTTATCATGTTTGGTTGAGTCAAATGTTTGGGAAAATATTTTCCAAATCAACTAATTTTCTCAAATTTATAGAAAATGACTTCCCTTCTAAACTTAAGGAAATGATTTCCCAAAATTCTCTTCCAACCTCCGCGCAACCCACCCCACCCTACCAGCCCCAACCAACCCCCTACGAACCCTCCAGACACCTTACCAGCCCCCAAACCAACCCACCCCATCCTACCAGCCCACAACTCATCCTCTACCAGCCCCTCACCCACCCATACACCTTACCAGCCCCCCACCCACCCATACACTCTATGTCACGACCAAAAAATGGACGTGACGACACTTGTCTTATCCCACCAAGACAACTCAGCCTAAAATTCAACCATTACAATAAGTGCGGAAATAAAATATAAGTAACTTAATAAAAAAAAACCCAAAACCTGGTAGTCGCGTGTACAAGCCTCTAAAATATTACAATTGATTCAAATGAAAACTCAAGTCTCAAATGAACTTGTTTCTAGAATAGAACAAGATCATAATTAAGGAGAAAAAAGTCTGCTGAGATGGAAACAGCTACCTCACAAATCTCCAAGAAGCCTGGGAAAAGAAGAGAATGACAAGTACAACAAAAATCAAGGCTCATAACCTACAAAAAAATTTGTAGAAGCAAGGGGTGAGTACCAAACCACACCGTACTCAGCAAGTAAACCTCTAAACACAAGCTAAGGGGATAAAATACGAGTACTCCTACCACCCCCAACCGAACCTCCACAACTACAACCTGCATTAAAATCTACCCAACATAACAGCTCAGAGTTTACAAAGCACGTAGCTCAATAACAACACTTAGACAAATCACATATCCTCAACAACAACACTTTAAAAATTACATATCCTCAACAATTATACTTTCACAAATTACATCTCTGCAATAACAAGCTCAATATTGATCTATCACAAGTTCCACAAGACGCAATCAAAAGATAAGCAAAACACGATATCAAGTTCAGTAATAATAAGTATGTGCAAGGCAATGGAATGCAATGTCAAGTATAATGATGCATGTCTGTCCTAATGATACACACCCGCTGTCTCTCAGTCCGGGACCCATGGGGGACATATTTGTCCATGCATCTGTCGCGGCGCACGACATGACCCTCGATAATAGTAACCATCGCGACACGTGATACGTCCCTCGAAATATAGTATCCATGGCGGCGCGCGATACGTCCCTCGACATGGTACATCCTCTTAAGTACCCATTCTTTCTCAATGCACATAACACTTGTCACAATCAATTCCTCAGAATAATGCAGATGACAAGTTCACACAAATAATGAGGAGATGACCATTTTCATAACATCGCACAGTTCACAACTGCACAAACATGAAGTTACATCAACAATGATTCAACAAGACTTCAACCATTTCTCAACACAACACACATAAACAATTAATCACATTGCCTTTTGTTATCCCCATTCTTTTCATTATTAGAATTAATCAATGTGGGCAAGTCAACCCATCACCAATCCCGTTACTTCTAAAACATATACCACAAGGACATACACGCATTTCATACACTTAACAAGAGTTTAGAAATCCACTTGCCTCAATTTATCGAACAATCACTTCGGGACTTTAGCCCTCCTCCTTTGTTGCACTTCCAAATAAAATCCAGTTTATTAAAATAATTAAACACTAAAAGGTTTCGAAGTTAACAACACACATATTGCACGTGTCTAGACTAAACCAAAAAAAAAACTCACGCAAATTTATAATTAAGTTCTTAAGTTTCAAAATTAGGATTAAATTTTAATTTCTTTTCAATATCATAAATCTTAGGACATTCACTTAATACCATATACCTAATACTTAATTATATATACTAATATATCAAAACTTAAATGATAATATGAAAACTATTAAAAGGATGTCAAATTGATCCCAATTTATATCACCCATATTTGAACACCAAAATAAATATATTTCATGAAATAGTTTTATACGGAAGGCTTCTTGCATATCTATTTACCTCCCTTCCCAATAATTGTTTCATGATCATCAACAATTGGTCATAATTACTTAATGACTAAGGTGAAATTTATGCTAAATAACATGTGCATATACACAATATTAAAAATTAGTTTCACATATTAGTGTAAATTATACACGTTTTAATCTAAAAATCTACTTCTAATTACATAAAAACTTAATAAAAAGGATGAAAATAATTACCTTGACGCCTTGAGATGAAAATATTGATTTTTCTCCTCCTTTTCCCTTTTCTTTTCTCTCTTTCTTTTCTTTTCTTCTCTGTGTTGTTTTTTCTTCAAATCGTTCTTTTCTTTGTTTTTTCCTCATAAGCCGTGCGGCTTTTGATAGTTTAGGGCACTTTGCCCCTTTTTTTAATTTTATTTTTTTCATTTATTTAATTAATTCCTTTTCTAGAGTCGTTGTCCATCTCTCCATGAAAGCTTATCTTTAACACCATTCTATCAAGACCAACTACCAAGAACTGAACTATAGAGAATTTGACAGATCTACATATCAGAAGTGATTGTCAAGCTACATACTAACTAATGAACCGAATCTAAACTGAAACCCCTTGGACCATAACACAATAATCATGACAAATCCTTTCTCACATAGCAAAGATAAAGTTCTATTGATACTAGCTACAACCAGAAGTGAACCTGAACCAATCATCACATACTCATAGTGCACAAACCATCACACATCTTATAACGATTCCTTTTTCAGAACACAATCTTTTTACAAGTTTAAGTTATAAAAATCTGATCTTTAGACTTCGAGTATCCATCAAGGGAGAATAAAAACATTCATAATACAAGTAACAACAAGATAAAGTAAGCACCCAACAAGTGGTACACTCTAGGATGCAAAACCATTAACAACACTGTCAGATAACTGTAACTCTTCATGTAAGCTCTTCTATAATATTTTTTTTCATACGCAATGGCGTGCATGTAGAACCAATAGTATACTTCTACTTTTTCAAACAACACCAAATATGCCATGACTGAAATAATCAAGTCTGCCCAAGGATGTCACTCTACCATGAGAAAAATCACAAGATCGGTACACCCGATCCACCACTAGAAATTCACTCGTAAATATGAAAACATGTATGTGTATAGGTAGAAAATCACACTCTAAAACATATCCAATACGAAGTAGATGGTCATATAAGAATTTATAATATCAGAGTCGAATAAGACTAGTTACTTCTTTTCATAGTGCCCATATTAAACATTTGCATTTATTTGACTCTATCTCTTTCATTTTCTAGTTACCCACAATCACCAATTTAGTCTCGATTATAATTTCTCACATACTTGTTTTATCGAACCACAAATGCTCTTTACAATACTTCACTAAGGTCAACACTTTTAATTTTAAAGAACTTCATAGTCGCACCAACCATTTATCTTATTCTCAAATCGTCACTAGTATTAAAATCTTCTTAACAAACACATTATTTCCTCAAAAATTTTCAAACTATGGCTACCTCTCTTTCTTTTTAAGCATTCCATGGCAAGTACGAGTCCTAAAAAAAAGAAAAAAAAAGAAAAAAAATTGATAACACTAGTTTCAAATATGATAATACCTTTCCATTGATATCAAACTATTAAATCACACCCGAAGTCAACTCCACACAACTTTCACATACCATGCTTCAATTGTCATTCCTAATCATCACATACCTCATGCCAATACTTAGAGAAATATTAGGTCTCCCCAATTATTCTATCTACTATGGGCACATAATCTCTATTTACCATCACGTATCTATGTAACACATCACAACAAGTGATTCCAAAAAAAAAAAATTCATCAATGACCATGTATAATTGTATGTCCATATTATTACGTATCCATAAGTCACTTAACAAAATCTGAACCGTTTAGCTCCACATAACAACACATACTCTTACACATCTCACGGGTTTTACCCAAATCAACACTCAATCTTCATAAAAATTGCGGATAAATTCCTACTAAGTCTATACCGAATTGATTCACAATCATAGTCATATTAGAACTATATATGTCCATTCATAGACCCTTTAACTCAGAACCAAGAGTATTCTTATTCCTTCACATCTTCTAAATTCTTTCGATGACACAAATTTTAAATATCTTGAACTCTTCAATATACCAAAATCTTTTTCTCTTCGCTGACTTGATTATCAATCTTACCCTTTGACCAACAACCTATGGTATTTTTATCTTATCCTTGAAATAAAAACATTACATGAAATCCTATTTAGGTATAACAATCAAAAGTAACCAAATTTACTACTCAAATTATTTTTTGAAGTCCTTCAAATGCTTCAAACTCAATGTGATCAATCATTTCTTACCCCTTCCCAATTCATACCTTGACAAAACACACTACCACAAATCTAAACTCACAATGAAAAACTTGAATTTTGAATTCAATTATGTAACTCAATCCTTTTATCTATTGAAATTAGCTCATACATAGAAAATATTTACAAATTTAGACATCTTAGCTTATTATTGATCGCCTATCCATCGACCTTGTCATACCCTTTCTTAAAAATCCAATGGTACCCGTTACCAAATTCGAAACTCTAAAAGAACTTATCACCACACTCGAGTCGAACTGTGTAGGTTTCTTTCTCAATTCTTACCCAAGATATATATATAAATTTTTTTTTCAATCTAATGAACGTGTGACACTTTTACCATAACCAAAATAAAACAGATGAAATCACGTATCCTTGAACTAAATTCTCAATCTTTGTCCTTTATAATTATAGTAAATATCTATTTTCTCGATTGTCTCTTTGCAATGACTAAAATACTTCCTACTAATTCTTTTCCATTTATGACTCTAGCTTCTTTCAATTCTATTCACGCGAAATTTTCAACACATCAAACAACTTTTCATACAACCACATTTTTCATCAAATAGTGGAAAATCACAACCTTAGATGCTCACAAGTCGTGATTACCATAAAAACTCGTTTAGCCCTCAATTCTTATTTTATGATTTAGTCTCAATCACAATCCATCACAAACTCCTATTATCATCATGCTTAGTTAGCTCTTGTTATCACCACGAGGTAAACTATTTCATCAATATGAATCCTTAAACCCAGTTATACCAATCAAATCCAAAGAACTAACCCACTTTTATCCGCACTTCCTTACTAAAAGTCTTAATTGTCTTCACATAAGTATACTCTTTACGACTTCCTTTACCCATATGCTTGTCATTCAATATTGATCCAATTTCTTGGACATTACGATGAAATCACCACTCATTTAAAAATTCATAAAATACATTTCACAATCTGAACATATCAATTTCATACCAAAGATCCACTACTAAAAGCTTACTTATAAATAATGTTTAACACATCCACCCGTACCAACAAGCTCGTTGGGTTCTCAAATATGAGTTCAACACCAAATCTTATCATATGAGCATGTATACAATAGATAACTCCTTAAGTAGTTAATATTTGCACTTAACAATCAACATGTCCGTTTTCATGTACTACTAGTAATACATCGTGAAAATTCATTACATCCACCACTAGAACATATCATATCTATTGAGAAGATCATTTCCAAATAGGTCACACACTTTATCCATCAAATAGCTGTAAAATATTACCAGATTAGTTTTGTATCTAACCCAAGCTATATATATTCTTTCGTAAGCAAGGTCAATATCAAAAGTAACACACTCCATAATTCTAACCAAGTACCCATCATACCATTGTAATAGTCGTATCATGACCTTCTTTGGTATACACTCAATCTGTGAAACCACAGAAGGGATTCTGACCTAAATTGGTGCAACATCATTTGCTAAGCAACCCATTAATGGTATGACAACTATATCAATTGTATTACACTATTTATTATCTAGTCAATTCTTCAAACATTTAACTTTTAATTGTCAAACCACTCAATATTTTGCTTATACCAGATAAGTACTATATTTATTATTATTATTTTACAATGATAACTAACCTTACTCAACTCTTTCAAATATGATTACGCATTCGTTTCATAAGTATATCACGTTCACCTTAGTATTAGGTCTAACATTCAAGTTATACACAACACACTAACTACTCACATGAGAAACTATGCACGAGTCATCACATAAATGAGAGTGAATGGAGTGAACCGATAATAGTCAAAACTAAACCAAGTAAGCACGATTGAGATTCATAAAGTGAAGATTTTTCTTAAAAGTCAATATAGCCTCTCGAAGATAAGTACAGACGTCTCTGTAACGATCTTCGAGACTCTACTTAGAGTCGACTTGTACACACGTGAGACCTATGAACCTGGCTCTGATACCATTTTGTCACGACCCAAAAATGGACGTGACGACACTCGTCTTATCCCACCAAGACAAGTAAGCCTAAAATTCAACCATTACAACAAGTGCGGAAATAAAATATAAGTAACTTAATTAAAAAAAATCCAAAACCTGGTAGTCACATGTACAAGCCTCTAAAATATTACAATTGATTCAAATGAAAACTCAAGTCTCAAATGAACTTGTTTCTAGAATAGAACAAGATCATAATTAAGGAGAAAAAAAGTCTTCTGAGATGGAAACAACTACCTTACAAATCTCCAAGAAGCCTGGGAAAAGAAGAGAATGACAAGTACAACAAAAATCCAGGCTCATAACCTACAAAAAAATTTGTAGAAGCAAGGGGTGAGTACCAAACCACACGGTACTCAGCAAGTAAACCTCTAAACACAAGCTAAGGAGATGAAATACGAGTATTCCTACCACCCCCAACCGAACCTCCACAACTACAACCTGCATTAAAATCTACCCAACATAACAGCTCAGAGTGTACATAGCACGTAGCTGAACAACAACACTTAGACAAATCACATATCCTGAACAACAACACTTTAACAAATTACATATCCTCAACAACAATACTTCCACAAATTACATATCCTCAATAACAAGCTCAATATTGATCTATCAAAAGTTCCACTAGACGTAATAAGAAGATCAGAAAAACACGATATCAAGTTCACTAATAATAAGTATGTGCAATGCAATGGAATGCAATGTCAAGTATAATGATGCATGTCTAACCTAATGATACACACACGCTGTCTCTCAGTCCGGGACCCATGGGGTACATATCTGTCCATGCATCTGTCGCGGCGCACGACATGACCCTCGATAATAGTAACCATCGCGGCGCGTGATACGTCTCTCGAAATATAGTATCCATCGCGGCGCGCGATACCTCCCTCGAAATGGTACATCCTCTTAAGTACCCATTCTTTCTCAATGCACATAACACTTGTCACAATCAATGCCTCAGAATAATGTAGATGACAAGTTCACACAAATAATGAGGAGATGACCATTTTCATAACATTGCACAGTTCACAACCACACAAACATGAAGTTACATCAATAATGATTCAACAAGACTTCAACCCTTTCTCAACACAACACACATAAACAATTAATCACATTGCCTTTTGTTATCCCCATTCTTTTCATCATTAGAATTAATCAATGTGGGCAAGTCAACCCATCACCAATCCCATTACTTCCAAACATATACCACAACGACATACACGCATTTCATACACTTAACAAGAGTTTAGAAATCCACTTGCCTCAATTTATCGAACAATCACTTCGGGACTTTAGGCTTCCTCCTTTGTTGCACTTCCAAATAAAATCCAGTGTATTCAAATAATTAAACACTATAAGGTTTCGAAGTTAACAACACACATATTGCACGTGTCTAGACTAAACAAAAAAAAAACTCATGCAAATTTATAATTAAGTTCTTAAGTTTCAAGATTAAGATTAAATTTTAATTTCTTTTCAATATCATAAATCTTAGGACATTCACTTAATACCATATACCTAATACTTAATTATATATACTAATATATCAAAACTTAAATGATAATATGAAAACTGTTAAAAGGATCTCAAATTGATCCCAATTTATATCACCCATATTTGAACACCAAAATAAATATATTTCATGAAATACTTTTATACGGAAGGCTTCTTGCATGTCTATTTACCTCCCTTCCCAATAATTGTTTCATGATCATCAACAATTGGTCATAATTACTTAATGACTAAGGTGAAATTTATGGTAAATAACATATGCATATACACAAAATTAAAAATTAGTTTCACATATTAGTGTAAATTATACACGTTTTAATCTAAAAATCTACTTCTAATTACATAAAAACTTAATAAAAAGGATGAAAATAATTACCTTGACGCCTTGAGATGAAAATATTGATTTTTCTCCTCCTTTTCCCTTTTCTTTTCTCTCTTTCTTTTCTTTTCTTCTCTGCGTTGTTTTTTCTTCAAATCGTTCTTTTCTTTGTTTTTTCCTCATAAGCCGTGCGGCTTTTGATAGTTTAGGGCACTTTGCCCCTTTTTTTTATTTTATTTTTTTTCATTTATTTAATTAATTCCTTTTCTATTTTTTTTCTATTTTTTAATTATTTTTTTTTGCAATAAAATAATTTTTTATTAAATCTAAAATCATGTCACTCATTGTTACAAGTCATATAAATTATTTATAAAATCTACTAAAAAGGTTAATATAAAAATAATAGTTGGAACTTCTAAAACGACTAAGAGGGTCGTTACACCCTACCAGCCCCATCCCCTACCAACCCCCCCCAATCCTTAAAAAAATTTAAGTTCATATTTTAATTTTTTCACCCCTACCATCTTAACCCCCCAAAACCCCACCCACCAACGAAAAAAATTCAATTTTTTTTATTTGATAATTCAACTTCAAAAATTATTTTTTACTCTAATAAAAAATAAAAGATATCAAAAAATATTTCACTCAAAAATTAAACACTAAAACATATTTCTGGAAAATATTTTCTAATCACCAACCAAACATTAAAAAGTAATCAAATATCTACTTATTTCAAGTTAAACATTTTCTACGAACATTTTCCATGAAAAACATTTTCCTTCATACCAAACACAACCTTAGAGTAAGTTTCTATTGCTATAAGTTACTATCTACAAAAAGATGATTAACATTTTTTTATGTTGGATTCATGCAACAAAAACAATTCCTAAAATGAGATAATCCTAAACCTAGCTATAACATTATTCAGAGGAATTATTTTTTTTGACAAGAAATTTCACCTATGAAAGCAAACTTTAAAATAAATCTCCTTGACCCATAGATAATAAAAGGATAGGAGAGGTTGTGCCTTTATTTCTAAAGAATATTTATATTGCTAATTTAATGATTTTTTATATTGTGTTGATATGTGTACGTTAAACTCATTAATAAACTATGATATTTCAAAGAAAGACCATATTGGAAAGAAAGGTTGTCCTTAAGAAGGATTTTTTTTTGGAATTTTGATTATTTTTGCATGATTGAGATGCTTCATCACAAAGGAAGGTTCATTTAAAAATATAATCCAATCTATAAAAAACACATTAGGATATGAAGAGAGTCTGTTGCGTAATTCCTTAATTATTTATTCTTCTTAGTGAATTCCCGTAGAGAGATCAACATCCATCTTAGTTATGACTTATTTCCTCTGAATTCTTCAAAACTCTCTTCCCTTTTGTGGAGGTGAATCCAGAATATTTATAGTTATGAAATTCTAAAAAGGTAACTCGTTTGATTTTGAAAAGGTAACATTTTGTAGAATCCAAATCTATAAACTCAAGATTTGGGATCCGCCTCTTTGTAAACATAATTTTTAATTGCAGGGCAGAAAGTTGTGAAGACTTAAGAAGAAATAACTAAGATGGATGTTGATGTCGCTATGGGAATTCACATGGAAGAAAAAATAATTACATAAATCCTCAACAATCTCTCTTTCGATACAAATGTGTTATGAAGTCCTTGATGAAACTGATCAACGAACCTAAATTTATAATGAAGCATCTCAATTATGCCAAGAATAACCAAAAATCTCAAAAAAAAAATATTTTCTTAGTGACAACCTTTCCTTCCAATATGGTCTTTTGGAATTGCTTTCGAAAATTCATGCACACATCATTGAAATTAAAATAAAAATAGTTCAAGTTAAACAAAATAACTGAACTTCCTGATAAAAACATGAGAGTGTATAGTCTTATGCTTAGGATTAGCGTTTAAACATTGGTGTAGCATAATATTAATTATATTACTATACGCTTGGATTGTAGAGTCTAATCTCAATCTAACTAATGTAACCATGATCATATAGTGAAAACACCATTTCAAGTAGAAAAAGCAAAAGGAGTAAACAAAAGTATTATATGATTATTAAACGTAATATTATTCCTTAATCTTCTCATGATACTCCCTATATTCCTAAGAAAGGTAATTTGTGAGTCAATGCACACCTATTAAGAAAATATTTACGAACATACTATAAATCATAATTTCCATTAGTATCCTTGTGACATTAGAAATATAACTTTGTAAGTAGTGAAAATATGAAAAAATATTTTGAAAATCTATCTTGAACTCTAAATAATTCAAATATTTTATTCAATGAAAAGAGATTAAAAAAATTGAGTTAACATGAAATAAAATGAGTTCTGTTTCACGTTCTTGAATCAAATCACATTCATTTTTTTTTAAAAAAAACAATTTAAGTATGTTTGAATATGAAATTCTAAAGTAGATTTTGATTTGTACATGTAAATGTGTATAAATATGGGTCAATCCATTTTTAACCCAATCCATTGGTCACCTAGTTCCTTTTTTATTTTTACTTTTAGGGTAAGGGAGATAAAATTGTGGGAGACGATAACATAATGTGTTGGCATTTAAGACATTTTATCATCATATATTCACAAATTACAATATTACGACACCAAGCATTTGTATGTTCTTGTTCTGGTGGGTAGAAGAATATTTAAAAGAAGCAGAGATATACAGAGTAAGCTACTTTTGTATTTTTTTATGATATATTCATGCGACAATAACAACATTAAAAATGAGTTAATTCTGACATTATTCAAAGGCAATACTTTTTTCCAAGAAACTCTCATATAAGAAAGAATACTTTAAAATAAATCTTCTTAAACCATATTTTATTAAGGAGAGAAGAGAGGGTACCATTATTTCTAAAGCCATCATATGCAGTAGAGAAAGAAAACATGTCATTATTGATGAAATTCCAACTAAATTTAATATTCCTCCAATAGCATTCCAGGAACCTTCTCTTACCTATATATTATAAAAACATATTTTACAATTATAATTTAATTCTTTTTATTCCAGCTTAACATAGATTACCAATAACATTTTCAATCCCATGTCAACATAACAGGGTAACACATATCAGGTAAATCCAAACGCTACGCTTATGTAGAATTCGTTCATTAAGAGGCTTAAAAAATACTTTTATAAAATGAATCAAAGATTATATAAATGAATTTCATATAAGCATATCACTTGGATTATCTAGATTTGTGTTACGGTTATACAAGATGAAAATTTTTATTTCACTTCTATATAGGTGAAGGTAAAATAGTCTATGAGAAGTTGAAATGAAAACAATGATTACAGATAGTGTGGTGATACTTTCTATTTTTTCTTAAGATATAGTTGATTTTAAAATAAATATTTTACTAAAGATTAATAAATACCCCTTTGTGGAGTGGAAAGACTAGATCTTATCCCTGTTACTCAATAAAAAATTTAGCATCTTTTTTAGGTTAAAAGGGCTTTCTTGAATCTAAGGATAAAAATAGAATTTAGAGAATTTAACTTCATTTTTAACACAAAACAATGAACATTGAAGGCATAGAGTAATATGTGATGAGACTTGTAAAACACAACTATATATATATAATAAAAAATGAGACTCTAGGGTTTCTTTAAGATTTTCTACTAACTTTGCTAAAAAGGACATTTTCAAAATTCAATTTGCAAACTAGCTCCTTGTCTTGCTTTATTGGTGCAAAAGACACTATTTATCATTTAAAGTTAAAAAATTGTGAATCTTTATAACTAGGTCTTAAATAATGTTGAATATTTTCTTCCATCAAAACCTTAAAAGACTAACATCTCAGCCTCAAAATCTTAAATTGCAAATTATTTTTTCCATCTTTAAAGTTTAAATTACACGATTTAAAATAAAAAAATAAATATATTCCCGTCCAAAATCTCGATTTTTCATCTTCACAACACCTTCTTCAGAAAAATATTTAGGTCATTCATCAAAAAAATTACTCTCCAATGATATAATAATTCTTGAGTTCATCTATTATATTATTGTTAGTTCTCAACCATTGTTATTCAATTCATTCATTGTTATTTCTAATTAATTTTTAAATTTTTGTAAACGCTAAAAAACTTTACCAACAATCATCGACTACCCTCTTTGTTGATGATGGCTTATGAACAAGTGTAAATATTATAGATCGATTTGAATCAATTATCGTCAAATATATTAAATTTCCTATTCAATTAATTCCTTAGTCATGAGTAAACACACAGACATATACACACACACACACAAACACAGACACACACAAAAACACAGAAGATAGACTACTATTTGCCTATAAATAATTAAATTATAACAAATCACTTAATATTATTTAAACTAATAGCGTATATTATATTATATAGTACATATTACAAAAGACCCGAGTAGCAGATTACTTTTTTAGCCTAAAAAAATAGGTCCCTCCTTGTTTGCTTTTTTATTCTTGGACACAAACAAGGGTTGAACTACCTAGTGCACAAGATAAATGATTGTTCATAGATTAGACCCCCTACTTAGCTAGAGTACAAATCAGTTGGTTCTCCATTCGATATCTAATCTAGCTAGTGGGTTCCCTAGCTGCAAAAGTAGTGCCCTGCAATCATTTAAGATGTTAGATAGAGCAGGACAATCATTTTGTAAATAATGTGTAATATCCTTAAAATCTATATTAATTATAATGGCATCAACATTTTATCTAGTGCAATTTTAGCTCCTATAATAGGCCACATAGCTTGTTTGGATCGTTGTACCCTCGAAGATATCCCCATGAATCTATATATCTACTCCATTCTGTATCAGGAATGACTCCTATGCCTCATTTTCCTGATTATATTTTGAATGATTCGTCTGTGTTTAGTTCAAATCCTATTGATGGTGGTTTCCATTTAACAAGATTATTCTTATATTTATGTTGGCCACACATTATTGTTTGTAAAAAATGAATTTTTTTCTAGATGACAGTCTGTTTTACCATCCAAATAATTTTTGAGATCTAATTTGATGATCATAGTCGCACAATCTCCATTCCTTTGTTGGATGTGAGTAATTATTTCTGTAATGATTATAATGCTGTTGGGATTTGATGTCCACTAGGTGATACTACCAGGAACCCTTTTGAATTTGAAGGGAAACAACTTTATTTCTTCTACTTTGGCTGAGAGTTGTTGTATGGAAGAACGTGGTGTTAGATTCAGCTGCACCGAGCCTGTGGACTCTATATTTTTACTTTTTAGAAATCTTCCTCTAGTATAAGTATCAGGTTGTATTCTTCAATTAGGTCAACATAATGTTTTGATAGGAAGGAGTTGGAGTTTAATTCGATGATTTTGGATACCCTCAATTCCTCGGAGGAGTTTTCTATTTTTCAATTACAAATGTTGCCAAAAGTTGTATTATTCAAGATGGTAACATTTCATTCAAAAGAAGATATTACCTTATATATGTTTGGTCAGTTAAGACAATTAAAGGAGAGTAGATTTGGTAACTCGGGGTGTGAAGTCCACATGAGTTCAAAGCAAAATATTTTGTTGTTATGCTTATTTTTGTGTGGGAAAAGTTATATTAGAATGGGACAATGCTACTAATTCCTATGAGGTAGGTGGGTACTTGTGCATCCCGATAACTAAAAAAATACTTCACATTTTAAGAAAATTTGTATAGTTTTTCTAAATAAGACTTAGTCTATTTTTATGCACTTATTGTACCACCTATTTGGTACCTTTTAAACCTAAATCAATCATCTCATAGTAACTAGTACTACAATGAAAATAACTTTTAGCGGCAATAGATAAACACAATAATAAAGAGTGTTAAAGTTTTTAGCGACATTAGCTAACTGCCATTAAATACAATGTCACTTAATCCTTTAGGAACATATACAAAGAGTGCTAGTTACAACTAAATATATAAATTTAGCAGCACTTGTTAATTATTTGCCGCTAATGCTCATTTTTGATGTAGTGTAATCACATCCCAAAACTCATTTACCTGAGAATTGATAATAGGCCTGCCTCCAACTTTATCTGTATCACTCAATAGTTTGTTAATAATACACCTATTACCTAATGCATCTTAATAGTTGTTCTTAGTTGTTTCTTTGTTTTCCCTTGTAGTATTTCGTACATTATGTAATATTTTGAGATTATCTTTTGATAAGATTTCGAAAAGATTGCTATTGTTTAAAAGTGTAGCTTCAGTAGATTGTGATGGTGAAGTAGGAGTTACTGCAAAAGATAAGGTAGAGGTTTTTTAGGGGTTATAGTAGGTGATGGAAGATCTAGATTTTTATTTTATCATTGGTGCTCAATTATGCTCTATTTAAAAGCTATTGTATAGAAGTTGTGTTTAGTAAATATATTTGAATAAGTTATTAGTTATTGTACACAAATAATAGTGTGTTATCACAAAAGGCTGTAGGTGCTTAAGCACCAATACTTCATAACATAAGTCCGCTAATAATACTAGGATTGTAGGTTTTTGTCTCCCACCTTACTATTTACAATAGTTGAGGCGGAGTAATTTTTATCTTTATTTTTGTTTAATTTAAATATATTGTTGACATCGTTTGTCGTAACATTGGGAATGTATTAGTCTATCCATTTCTTTAAGCTCTTTTTAGGGAATGTTGTGGATTGAGACCTCTTCGAGATATATCGATTTTGATGAGGACTTTTCCATTATTTGTGGATTTTAGAGTCAAGAAACTTAGTTGTATTAGTATTGAATAAATTGACACTAATACTTTGATCACTTGAGCTAGCATCTAAGGTTGGACGTTTTTCATGATTCCTTTTCTCTTTAAATAATACCATCTGCCACAATTGGTAGGTGCATCATCTTGTGTTGGAGTGGTGCTCTATTGGGGCTCATTTGGTTATTGGATTTTCCTTTTTGCAAGTGGTATTAGTTTTTCCAAAGAGACCACATTTGGTACAAAGTATATATACTATTTCCTTCATAGACAAGGCTTTGTAAGCGGTGACCTATAAAGATATGATTATTGACTTGTAATCCATCTGGTACCTATACACAAATATGTGTATATGATCCTCTCAATCCATAGGATACATCTATCTTTACTAACTTCCCTATTTTATTCCCTACTTGAGCTAAGATTCATGGTCGTAGAATTATGTTGTAGTTCGGGTAGTATGATCCAGAAGTGAAATAGGGGGTGAATTTTATATAGATTCTCTTCTTCGAATAGTTGACTTAGAAGAGTCCCTAGTTAACTTTTAGTATTAACGAATAAAAAAACAGGGAATGAAAGTGTGTAAGGTAAACTTGACATAGGATATTTTTATACTAGTTGAGATCCAATGTAGATCTTATGTCAAATTTCCTTGGGTTGCAAGGGTGTTGTCTTCTAGTTTACTAAAAGTTGTAGTATATACAAGTTTTGAATATAGTTCCTATATCTACATTCAACGTTTTTTCTTTCTATTTCGTTTGATACCAAGACTTACCAACAATATTTTTAGACTCGTGTGCATCTTCTCTTTAGCAGACGCTGACTTTTATATAGTGTTGAGATGTTGAGACTTATTTTCTAGATGAAGATATGGAAACCCAAGAGATTTTATCTTTGAAAAAGGAGTAGTAGAGATCTTTATTTTACAAGAATTAATAAAGTTAAGGCTAATCTTTAGATTACTTCTTGATTGCTCAGAGATCTTTATTTTATCCTTGTCGATTAACTTTTTTCCAGATGAAATAATCATTGATTCTGTTCACCTGATTGTAGCCATCATATCTTCCTTGAATCAAATTAGATTCTTTTTAATTGTAATATTTTTGTATTATTCAACCATTCACATTTTTAATATCATCATGGAGTGCATTACAGACTTTGTACAAAACATTCTTGCTTCCAATTGCAGATGCAAGTGTACGTGGTTTTGCAAGTAATATGTTGACCCTAAAGAGCCGGATTATCAAACAAAAAAAGTTTTCAATTAATTATTCTTACTAAATTATATTTCTAATTATTTATTTAAGGGAGGCTTGCACACAATTATTTGTGTTTATTTTTATCTTTTCATATGCATTTTTTCCCCTATCGTTTTGTATCTAGGTGGAAAAATAATTTCATCTAAAACCTTGTCGCGAACCGAACAATCATCCTTATCCAGAAATGGAATAATTTAAACCTCATAGGATTTTGCTAATGCATCAGGCTTGTAGTGATAAGAGAAGTAAGGATATAAATTTGTAATATTCTTGCTCTTTAAAACAACAATTGTGTGTGCGCAAGCTATCTCGTCTAATTGAACTATTCCAGAAGTGCATACATTCCGCTCAAGGCAAAATAATATGTCTTCTTCCAGATTCATAAATTGAGAAAACAAATTTGGATGATGGAACAATCTGCAAACATTAAAAAGTTATTGATATGTTATATTAAATGCCACTATTTTATATTTTTTCAAACTACTAATCACTATAACTATTTGATACACAATAAATAATACATTTTTGTGTATCATAATCACATCACTAGTCTGATATGTTTTATAAAAATGAGTAATACCCTCACAGTAGAGATACCAAATACAAAATTAAGTATACGCTATTTAAATTTTAGAACTAATCTATATCATGAATATCATATCAATATCAATTTATCATCATAAACAAAAACAGTTATTACCATGTTACATATGTTAATGATAATAATGCAACATAAAAGACTAGAAATAAAAAATAATATACTCTCAAACTTCTTTCTATCAGCTCTCTTTAGTTTAAAATTTAAATTGTGATTTATTTTATATTTCTTCACTAGGAAAATTGCCTGCGCTTCACACGACTCCCTTATTTGCAAATTTGGTTGACTCTTTTTTTTGTAGTTTTAGTGTAGTTGTTAAATAAGTGTTAAAATATAATATTTTCAGTTACACCTATGTAATGTCGCGGCGTATTAGGTTGTTATGGAGATTTAAAATGTCGTTGTAGGGGTAGGTAGCATATAACTTTAAGAGCAAAAATGTGGATCGACATATGGCACATAAACATACATATTTAGTATGGGATGTTTTTTCGCAATAGATAAAACCAAATCTGCTACCATAACAGACATCAACAACATAGGATATACAATTAGGAATTGTTGGACATGTAAAGTTTCGCCAATAAAAAAATAGACACTACTTGATAAAACTAATAATATTAAGGTCTATAGAATAGAAAAAGACTCTGCTTTGTCGTTTATATGGTGTCGACATCACTCGCTTCGTTGTCGTATATGAATAATTTTCTTCACTTCTTTGACTTACTCGAATAAATTCTTGTGTTTGAAATTGAAGTTCATTAGGAATTTCTTATGAGTATTTTGTGTTTGATCCTCCCGCATTACAGTCTATTGGTTTAGTTGAATCTTCTACTTTCTCTTTCCGTGTACGTAAAAGTAATTAATGATGATGTATGTTAAACTTATTTTCCGGAAGATGAATGATGTACCTATGAAGATAATATGTATTAGAAGCTCAATAATATTGTAGCACTTTGCCTTTTTGTCTTTGTTTATACGGTGTTGCATTCTAATTCTGCATCCGGCACATACACTTTTTTGACTGTATAGTTTTACCACCCCTATTTCACATTTAAATTGCTCAATTTAAGTTTGAAGACCAAGTCCATCCTGCATAGACTGCAAATATGGGACGGTACATCAGTCTCACTTTTGAAAATATGTTAACTTACTTGTGAGCAAAAATATCAAGAAGTTTCTCCGCAACCCCATCAAGGACCAAATCAATCTTCCCACCAATATCCTTTAACTTTATGTGTATCATAAACCTATGTATGCATAAACATTGTTAGAGTTCCTTTGAATGTAAGTTGTGGCTACAATGTTGCTTGCTTTCTTACCTACCATATGTAAAAATGAAGGTCTGTGTGTATAACTATCTATCTATCTATCTATCTATCTATCTATCTATCTATCTATCTATCTATCTATATATATATATATATATATATATATATATATAACAGTAGCATGCTGATTCAAGCCTTGCGCTTATGATGTGAAGGGTTTATAATAGTACTTACCTCTATGTACGTACTCTAGTTAGACTCTACTTACTCTGCAATAGTAAACCAACTTTAAAACATAGCTTCTGCAACGGGAATGTTACTTGCATTTTCACTCTCAATAGTATGTACATCAAATGACTTCTTTGAGAACTTATAGATCAACGGGGTGATGTTGTACATTTTAAGACTAAAATATATTTTTCTTGTTGCGGTGGTGGCAAAAGTCAGTTCACCTACGATGAAAAAAACAAAATTAAAGGTCAATGTCCTAGATATGTGACTATTAAAAGGTTTCCAGTAAGTTGAGAAGAAATAGTTACCTCTGAATTTAGTTAGAGTAGTAGAAGTAATGATCAAAATGTTTAGTCCCAAGTGGAATGGATATACGTAAGGGTAAAATACCTTACCCTGATCCACCCAGGGTAAAATACCTTCCCCTGATCCACCCACAAAGTTATTCTTGCTTTGATAGTCATGTCCTAACTAAAAGAGAATTATATGTAGCTTCTCTGGGATGAATGAAGTTGAATGCAATGTAATTGAGATAAGAATATTACGGATCAGTAAGACTGTGTATGTCGCATTTCTTCCACTTTGAAGTCATACTCTCCATATAACTGATTCCAAGTAAGCATCAAACTACATGTACAAGTTAAAGATGGATATTATTTACTATATACGTTGGAGACCGTGTGTTACATAAATGGCAAGAATGGATGTGCCTGATAGGACGATGTTATTGTTGACCCTAGAGAGAATCATTAATGCTTGGATACAATATACAAATATTTGAACAATATCATTTTCTAGTTTTCGGATGGAAGTTATCCGGAAGAATATTATTTAAAAGTTTGAATACACTGATATGTATTCACCAGTTATTTGAAACTTTGAAGTTTCTCATAATGATTGCATAACCTTTGCGTAACTTTTCTCGAAACTTGTTAATTTGATTCTTCCAGATTACCGTGTTCATCAAAGTCCCCTGTTAGAAGTAAATGTGAAAGAAAGTTTGGAATAACCAAATTCATAATGTTGTATAAATTGAATATGAACGATGCAGTACCTTCTCAAAAAGGGAGTAAATACTTGTTGTTGCCAATTCTTAAAAGGCGTCGCTCCGCATATAAGATGTGTCGATGTTGAGACGGTGTGATTGTTGGGGCTGAGGAAACACAAGAGTGTTTGTGTTGTTGGGTTGAAATGTAGTTTAATGTAGGGGTTCTTAAAGGAAAGGGTATTTTTGGAAATACTTTAAATTAAAAGGGTTTTCTGGATGGTGGTGGCGCCACTTAGGCGGCACTAAGGTTTTCCTATATATATATATATAGTAGTTCTTGGGAACGTGCGTTGCACGTTTGTCCCATACAATTATATAAAATTTAATTATTATATAGAAAATGTTTAAATTAGAAAAATTTTACTTTTATCCATTTATATTTTATTCATTCAATAAAATTCATAGTAATCGAATAGTACATTTACCATCAAGCGAAAAGTATGGAAAACTAATTAAGATACTACAGATTCTAATAATATGAATATATCTATATGAATTATCCTTAATAATATCTCATTAGCCTCCATAACAAATTTGTTAAGGAGCAAAAATTGACTGCAATCAAAATAAATAATAGAAAAATGTGCTTTTATTAATGAAACGTTCTGACTACAATTCCGTTATTTTCTTGATTCTCTCTCCTAAGTTTTTAAGTTATCCGAGAGCCTTCAATAAAGTATTTCTCGAATTGTTTGATGATGTAAACCTCCTGAGATATTTTGTATCTCTGCGACGCCCGAAAGCGCTTCGTCATTACAAGTCGGTCTCCGTGAAGAACTCTATTGACCATTTCTTCGAAGAGTTGTGAAGTTGATGTTATAGCTTTCTCCAATTTTCTTAGTTCTTTTTGAAGATTTTTGTTGATTCCCGTAGAATGTCATGTACATCCCCTATTTATAGTTGTAGGGGGTGGACAAGGATGCATATGATTGGATAAAGGATGTCATTTTGACACTTGGCGCATTTTGATTCATTCATGTATTTGACAGGGACTACCACCTCATTTTGACATGTGGCGTCACTTTGTTGGTTACGGATGACTAGTAACTGTAACACGTGGCATGGGTTTGGGCTTCAAGGTGAAATGGACATCGGATTTGAATTTAATTAGATGGACCTTTTCATTTGTAAAGCCCAAATTAATTATTCATCCCAAATGAACATGGATTTAAATCAAATTTTGTATGAATTTGAATAAATAGAATTTGTGTCTACAAATATTCATTACTTCGAGGCTTGTCAACGTGGAGTCTTGCCGAAGTTTGGTGACAAGACTTGAAGTAGTCATGAATGTAGTTTTTTTTGAGACTTGTCGACGTGTAGGCTTGCCAAATTTGACAACTAAAGTTTATGTCTTCATCAATATGTATTAATTTTTTCGAGACTTCCTTACGTGTAGGCTTAGCGAATTCGGAAGTTAAAGTTGGAGTCTTCATTAATTCATTGTTGAGACTTCAAGAGTAGTTGTTTCGTGTTGTCAACATTTATTATAAGAGTATTAGAATTATTCAACAAAAATTCAGATATTTATAAACAATTTTAAAAACATCTAAAATGGTAAAGATAAAACTATGATACAAAATATCATTCTAATTAGGATAAGATGAAATATTAATATTTCCAAAAAAATACCTGAAAAATTTCCTAATGATTCACATCAATAGTAGGCAATTGTTAAAGAACAATTATTTTCCATTATTCTCATATAGATCTAGAGATTTAGGTTAAGATGAAAAGTTGAAGAGTTATTTATATTAATTTCCAGAAGTTAGTGATCTTCGATACGAGGAAGGGGGAAGATTAATTATTTTTACTAATAGTTCAATACATTTAATTACACTAATTGTAGATAAAGAATAAATTTTTTTAATTCATTTAACCACATAAATTATAGAGAAATAATATAGAATCTCGGATAAACACTTTGATTAGCTAATTTTTTTAAAAATAAAAACGTGTTATCTAATTAACAAATTTAATTCATTCAAACACAAGTGTTCTTTAAAGAATTAGACAAAGTCAGTCCATTTCTTGCAGTAAGGACTACTTATTCGGCCGAAGATAATAAAAAGTTGTATATTCAAGAAGTGATAAGATTTCATGGGGTTTCAGTCTCCATTATTTAAGTAGAGGTGCACAGTTTATTGCACAGTTTTGGAAATCCTTCAAGAAAGGTTTGGGTTCAAAAGTTAATTTGAGCACTGCTTTTCATCCTCACACAGCTACACAAGCAGAACGTGCTATCCAGACCTAAGAAGATATATTTAGAGCTTGTGTGATCAACTTCAAGGGAAATTGGGATGATCACGTACCTCTCATTGAGTACGCTTACAACAATAGTTATCATTCAAGAATTCAAATGGCTCCATATGAAACTCTTGATGGAAGAAGGTGCAGATCTCCTATTGGGTGGTTCAAAATTTGCAAAGTAGGGTTGATAGGACAATATTTAGTTCACCAAGATATGGAAAAAGTTAATGGTATTCAAGAAAGGTTGAAGACAACACAAAGTAGCCGAAAGTCCTACACAGACGTTAGGAGGAGGCCATTGAAGTTTGAGGTTGATGATTGAGTGTATCTGAAGATTTCACTTATAAAAGGAGTTATGAGATTCGGTAAACAAGTGAAACATAGTCCCCTACACATTGAACCTTATAGAATCTCCATGAGAGTGGTAAATGTGGTTTATCAATTGGAGCTACCCCAAGAGTTAGAAGCGGTTCATCCGGTATTCCATATTTCTATGTTGAACAAGTGTTTGGGTGATCCTCCATTGATAATACCAACAGAGTATGTGGGGATAAAGGATTTCCTATCGTATACAGAAATTCCAATGAAGATTATGGATCATCAAGCTCGTAAGTTGAGGAAAAAGGAAGTTGTTACAGTCAATGTCCTTTAGAGGAACCAATTCGTTGAAGAAGCGACTTGGGAAGCTTAGGGTGATATGAAGAAGAGATATTCACATCTCTATTGAATCCGGAGAGAATGCAGATCAAGATACTAAATTCTCTTCTTATCACTTTATAAGATTGTGTATATGCATGTTATTACTTGCTTTTGTTTGTGAGTGCTGAAATGATGTTACTACCTTTAGTTTAGTGAAAGAATTCTCTTTCGAGGACGAATGTTCCCAATGGGGATATATTGTAACATCTCGTATTTAGAATTAACTATGTATAATATAAGAAAAATAAGAATCATCAAATTTGGAAATTAGTGAGTAAATCTGGAAAATTTTCCAGATTTTAAAAGTGTGTTTTATTCATTTTCAAACGACCATAACTTCAAGCTCAGGAGGTGTTTGAGTGATTTATTTATATGTATAGATATCACGTAGGAATATTCTTACAACAATGCAAAGTTTGAAAACTTTTGAGGTCGTATGAGGGAGATATGACTTTCAGAAGTTGGGTTGTTGGGCAGAGGAAATCCCAAATCTGGATTTGTTAAGTGTATTTTGGTCTTTTCCTAAATCAATCATTTATTTTGTTTTTAAGAGTAATAGATTGATCTCTAAGATGATCCCAATAAGTTTTAACAATTAGAAAATAAGTTAGGGCTTTGAAAGAAAGGAGAAAAGAGTCGAATGGATTTCGCGGGGTGATCCCTTTGAGGTAAGTGGGATATTTTGTGTTGGGTTACTTCATCTACACATCATTTTGTTTCAGTTCAGCAAATTGAGGATGTATTTCTTGTTTGGAGTTAAGTTCTTGAAATAACGTTTGATTTCTTGTTGCTTGGATTGTTGGCGGTCATTGTTGATTAGACACTTGTTAATTCGAGTTATTTTGAGTTGAATTCAGTAGTTATTGGTAGTATCAATGGTCCCAATAATTTAGTGAAAGATCTAGGAAGTTTTGGAGAGTGTATAGATGGAAAACGAGTAGAAAAATTCGTTTGATGCACCGAGGTAGAGGCAAGCGCGACGCGCCTGCAATGCACAAGAAATTTGACTTAGTCAACAAAGGCCTCGCGTGGCATGCCACTAGTGTGCCAGAATCAGGCCTCAATCAACTAAGGCTGGCGTGGCACGCCACCAGTATGCTCGACCTAACGTTTTTTGTCCAGTTTTTGTTGTTTAGCCCTACGTAGAAATCATCCAAGAACTCAAACTTAAAACATGAATACATAATCCATTAAAGGAAAGTTAATATCAATGTCACGGAACTTAACAGTCAAGTTGAAAGTTAAGAAGTAAATTAAAGTTAAGTTATTAAAGGTTTTCAAGAGTCTTATTTAAACATTTTAACTTTGTTTAAAGACAAGTTTCAAGTAAAGAAAGAGTAAAGAGTTGAGTTAAATACTCAAAAGTTATAAGGAAACTATGTATTCTAAGAATTAAGTTTCAAGTAACCAAAGAGTATCAATTTGAGTTCAGTTCTCAAGAGTTATAAGGGAACTAAGTACCTCAGAGCTTAAACAAAAATGCTTTCAAACTTTTGAGAAAGAAAGGAAGCTAGACTCCCACAGAGCCTATGGATAGTTTTAATAGAAGAAAGAGGAAATTATGATTTCCAAAAGATCTTTTTAAAAGCTATATTTTGAGCTCTTATCTCAAATTACAGAATCAGTATGTTTTAAAAAACATAAGAGCCAATATATATATATACATATATATATATATATATGTGTGTGTGTGTGTGTGTGTGTGTGTGAGTGTGTGTGTGTATATATATATGTATATATATATATATATATATATATATATATATATATATATATATATATATTGAAGTAGTATTGAGCATTGATGTAGGGATACGAGTATAAAGTAACTCAAGTCGCCATGCAAACCATGTAGATCATTATTTTGGCACAGCCAGGGTAAGTGTTCTGTCTTTTTCCTTTTCAAGACTAAGTGTTGTTTAACTTTCCAACTCGCATACTAGTACATTCGATGTACTAATACAAATCGGCCTGCATCGTTTCATTATACTGACACAAGTAACCAGGATCAGCACGCAGCGCACTGTTGGTTCTTTTAGCACTCCACAATAACTTGGTGAGCCTCCTATCTTTCCGGAGGACATCCCTTTTATTGATTTTGTAGCTTAGTAGTTCATATTGCAATTAATTTACTTGTTTTGACAGAATTACCAGTTTGACCAGATTAATTTATGAAGTATTTTGTTTTAAAAAATGCTTAATTCTTGTTAAGTTTGAGTTTAGTCTTCCGCTGAGTTACGTAAGCCAGGCCAAGAGTTCGTTTGGGGCCAGAAATGGTCTCCGAATGCCGGTCACGTCTAGGGTAAATGTTATATATATATATATATATATATATATATATATATATATATATATATATATATATATATATATAATGTGATTACTAACAACTTTCTATGAAATAATTTCTAACGATTTTCTTTGAAATATTTTTCTCTTTTAAAGTTTGACTTTACACCTTATTTTTAGTATTTAGTACAGTATAATATAATTATTAATTAGTATATAAATAATTCGAATGATATTTTAATTTAGTGTGAAAGTAATATATTAATTCAACAAAGAATTCGAACCATTGTGTTGAGATGCATGAATTTAAATAAAATTTGTTAATTAATCTTAAATTAAATATATATATTGATATTTAGTTTTGTTTAGGGATGAAATAAGGTCATAATGTTAATTCAACTTTTAAGTAAGAAGCTTCCCACTTATTAATATATGATGATATGATATATGATATATGATCACAACTATGAGCATTGCTTTGTCCTTTGTTTTGTCTTCACCTCTGTGTTCTTTGAATCACTTGTGTAATTTGTGAGTTCTTATTCTAAAATGTAATATGAATCACAAAATTCTTGATTTAACCACAACAAGAGCTTAGGTTGCCATTTTTGTAACTTTGACACATTTAATTTCTCTGGATGTAGCATCAAGTTATGTATCTCTCCATCATTCTTCTCTATAGTATCAACACATAATGCATACATTGCAAATCTAGAATCATTTTTTTTACCATCAATAGAGTTTACACCCATATCTTTCTTAATTTTCAATTGAGGTGAGTTACCTTCTACAATGTATCTAATTTTCATGTTTTTCCTAATCTTATTGATCTCCAACTTTTATGAAATGATGGCTTTGAGATTCGTAAATGAAAATAATTGTCTAACAACAATTTCATCACATTTGTAACTTTCATGACTCGTCTCGCTTACTCAAATTAATGAATATCTAAACAACATCAATACATTCATACTATATCAACCAATTTTGTCGTGTAGTTTGAATATTTCGCTATTTTGGCAGGAATGGAGAGTTGTTGGAGATGACGGAAATTTGAATTTTAAAATATGTGAATCGTAATCATTAAAATAAGTTTTATGTTTATTTTTTTTATTAAATGCAACCGCCAACTAAAGTGATGTATCACACCTAATGTATTGTGAAATTTATGTATAGGGATGACTTTTGTTTTATGAAATTTTTGTAAATAGTAAAGAGTAGGGATAGGAAAACCCCAACCCGGTGACTTGACGTAAATAGTAAATAGTCGTATGCTTTCCACCTTCCTCTTACGAAATATGCCTTTAACAAATATTCCTCATTCACTTGCTGTAACTCCGCCTTCCTGTGCACAACTTCCCATTATTTCTAATAGATGTGATCCTTCTCCCATGTCACCTTCAACATAGTGATCACTGCCGCCAATTCGCGACCATAGCATTGTGCTCTTAACCTACACTCTTCAAATTAAGCATTACATTGTTTATTTACTCTCTCACCCTCACACCCAAAGCCTTATTTCCCAATTACCCATCAAAGCTGCATTAGCACTTCATCTCACTCACCAACCTCCATTAAAGTGTCTCAAACCTAGACCATATTCTGCACAGAGCTAGAAACGATGGAAAATTTTTCCTATTTACCCGATATATATTCCACATAAATAACACTACTCATTCGCATCAGAACTCAAAAGAGAAATGGTGTCAACAGACGCCTTATGAATTCCTTTTAAACATCTACATCTTGTCTAAAAGGTCTGTACAAATTAGTACATTAAATTCTCAGTTCTTGTGCCCTGTTGTTCAAGATGTGAAGCAGGCCGCGTTCTCACGACCTCACGGCCTACCGAATTTTCTTCCCCGAATATAAAGTCATGCAACATGAAACTAGAAATTCCTCTGGACTTTCCAGGTATTTCACTTTATAAATCTATACTATTGCAATCAAGAATTTAGGTTCCCTTTGTTTGAAGACATACACAAACCCCACTGCAAATTCCTACTAAATATCCCAAATTCTTCATAATCTCACGGTTTTCCACTTTTCTTCCCTTAAATGTATGTTCTATCGACGGATATAGAAGACAGGTTATAAATAAACTTAATTTTTGATTAAGAAAATCAATAATAGGTATTGATCTTTTTCGTATATAAATAACCTTCAAGATCAAGTCGCCTTTTCTAGTACTACTTTTACTGTCGTTTATAATTATCCTTCAACAAAACCTTGCCTTTTGAATTGCTGACCTAATTAGTTAATGGTTTTTGGAAGCCTAATTAAGTTAGTTAAGAACATATATAAGGACCCTAACCTAATTAGACTAACCTAAGCTCTCATAATTCATAAACTCAAATTCTCTTCCATCTCTCTTCTTTCTCTGTCGAGTTGAAGAACTCCATTGAAGACCAAGATAGGGGTGGATTCAAGGGCTGAAAAGGGTAGAATTTCTTCATCAATTTGTAAGGTATTCTATTCCTTTCACTTTTGAGACCTCTTTCCTCAAAGAGTTCCATCAAACTGACTTCAAAAATTGGGTTTTCAAGTGGGTCTTTTCCAATCTCAAAATTTATCTCGTGAATTGATTTTTTATGATTTACTTTGGATATTATGAATTGATTAACATGTTTTGTAACATAATTATGTTAATTCTTGATAGGTTGGTCTAGTTTGTAGAAGATGACCTATTCCTCTTAACCTTAGGTTATGATCTTTATATGAATTCTGTAATGTTGGTTCAATTGAATTTGTTATCGCTTGAATTACTACAAGATGATGATATTGTATCAATTATTAATATATTAGGGTGAATTATAGTCCTATCATGATATTTCTTGAGTAATTGATCTACATTATGACTTTGACCTATGTCTCTTATCTTAAACTTTCAACTAGAGATCGATTAATATATATAGTGATTCAATTAACCTTGTAATCATGTTTGTTATTGTTGTGTGATGATATTACAACCTTATTCGGTTGAGTTAAGTGTTGATGGTAATAACATGATGATGGATTATGAAGAAGGCTTGGTAAGTGTTGTGATCCCTACTCCTTACTTAAATTATGGTTAATTGTGGTTAAGTGATGATATGGTACTGAAGTGTGTCTGATGTTAAGATTGATAGGGTAGGTATGATGTTAAATTGAAATGTCTTGACTATGGTTTGTTAGCTTTTGTATAAGATTAAAATATTATAAGGATGGTGATAACTTACCAATGTGTCTTATCATGATGTGAATATGTTAAAGTGCTTAGCTCACTTATATGGGTTGTAATGAAAGGACAATACTCATGCAATTCTTCTTGAGCTATGATGCTGATTCTTATATAAGGGATAGAACCTATGACTTACATTAATCTATGATTATTAATAAAGGTACTAAAGAAAATTCAAAAAGGGACTCTAACTTATCACTGAGTGAACTAGAGTGAGAAGTGTCCTTTTCCACATGGGGAAGGTAGGATCACTAATGTACTCTTGAGATTTGAGACTCCAATGCATGCATAATAAAGAGGGTCTAAACTATATCTCCTAGTTCTTGATCTGTGTTGCCCCCCATAGGAATACTAGCTAGTGGATCCACGAAGTTGCTATATTCATGTTTTGGTACTACCTTGGTAAGTAGTATGCCTTGTTTTGGTGTAGTATTTCATGACATTGGATTCCTTAGTAGCTCATGTGGTCTAAGTCGGTTAAGGAATGTTGTTCCCAAAAGGTAAAATTAAATAAATGATTGAACTCTAACTAAGATGACCTAAGGGGTTGAGCATATTCTACACATGGGTATGGGACTCTACCTATATAGTACATTATTTATCCTTAAGGGAAGTATTAGGAGGATGTTCATGTATGTATATCCTTATACATGTAAATGACACTATATGATGTTGATTTACTCTAATGACCATGTACTTGGTCTCTATTGCTAAAGTATGATATTATGTACTCTTAATGTTATATTATGTGAAGTTGGACATTGGTTATGGTTCTATCTAGGTTTATTTGATTAAGTAAGATTATAGGGATTTACATAGTCATTGCACAAGTGTATTAAAAAGGGTTATGAGTAATGGTCTTGCTTTAATTATGTTGAAATATACTCTTATTCATGCTTGTGCTATTATAACTTGATTATAGAGTTACTTTGACTATGTGTTCAATTATGTTATGTGCATGTTGCCTTGACTAGACTTTGTTTTGATTGTCTTGTGATCTACATGCCTATGACTTAATGAATATGTTTTATTTATTGGTATGGTCTTCTTGAATGTGCATAAGGCTTTTCAAAGTAAATTGCATACCTTTATGAATTTTTCCTGTGTTCTTAGCATGATTTCATAATATGTTTGCATATGGTCTCATACTTATTACAAGTGGTGTACTTACCCCATTTTCTCCGTTTTCCCCAACATTTTAAGTTTCGGTCATTGAAGGGCTTTTGAGACGACTTTGAAGGAAGACTTGGAACTCTCATTCATTCAAGTTGGGTAGGTCCTTACTTTATGAGGGCAATGCCAATATCAACATTATGAAGTTGTTTTAGTTTTTACGACTGTTATGTTCTTTCCTTTTCTTTGAGTACTAAACATTGTATGACCTATACGTCGTCTTGTTATATTGACGTATAGGGTACTCCCAATTTATTACACTCTAGGTAGATGGTTATGAGATGAGACATGCTTTTGAGACTATCTTTTATATATATATATATATATATATATATATATATATATATATATATATATATATATATATATATATATATATACATATACGTGTAATAAAATTAGAAGACTAAGTAATCTTCCTATATAAAGGGTCTATGTATGCTCGATATAACTATTATGTGTATGTAGAGGTTTATGTAAAACTCCATGTATTAGTAATGAAATTTTTTAAAAATTTCCGCATTTTAACCTATGAATTTAATCATGTAGGATAAGAGGCTAGTCTTCATCCTCAAAGAGGACGACGACGCCGGTTACGTCACGGTGGTTCTCTCTGGATGTGACATTTGTAAAAACTCTATGAATAAAAATATACTTTTGCAATATTTATACTTTTAACCTAAGTTAATCAAACTTAGAGCAAAAGAAGAGAATATTCGACAATTTCCTCTTAAGAACAAGTAGGAGGTTTTCTTCAGTTCTATCCCCAAAATTGATGTATATCTCCATAGATCTAGAGTTTCTAAAACCTTGCAGAATTATTATGATATAGCTGTTATAATGTTCCTAATAAGATTATCATGTTTTTTCATGAAATTGTCTATTAGTTATTTGCATGAAATTTAGAACCATACTATTGTAGATTCTCTTAGTTTATCAGTAACAATTGCTAAGTCAGTTGAACAATTAAGCATGCCTCAGATTTGAATGTTCATTGTCAGTACTTAAAGGTTGCATTCTCATTTCCAATAATTTAGTTATATTGTGTCATACACATTCCAATTTGGAGTAGGCTTCACATTGATTTAGATTACAGTTCAGCGTACCCTCATAGTCTCAAAACTACGTGACGCTATAGGAGTATAAATCCCCTCATTGGGCATCAAATTTAGAGATCATACGAGTAGTGCCTTTATACTCTGGAATGGAAATGTATATTAGGTCCTCTCAATGGGGAGCATACATCGGACTCCACGTTTAGCTCATGTTATTTGATGTTGGTTAATAGTAGCTCCCACAATAAGACTATAGTGCATTTGACTAGTTTTTCAATATTTTAGTATTCATTCTAAGAATTTTTAATATTTAGTACTTCCTCATTAAATTCAGATCAGTTCATTTCAATGTATTTCAATATTTACATTATGTTCAGATGCGTTATTTCTCAGTTATCCTTGTTCAACTTACATATTTTTTCAGTTATATTCTTATCTCGTATTCTCCGTACATTCCAAGTACTGACACATACTCAAAGCTAAATCCTTTCATGATGTATGTTCAGGTACTCAGCATTCAGATTACGCATATATTTGGTTCCCGATCCATACTCAGCAGCATTAGGGGTGAGTCCTCACACTTTGAGGAAATAGACATGTTTTCCATTTCCAACTTTTATTTAAGTTTCAGTTTATCCTGGGACAAGTCGTAACAAATCGAGTTAGTTAGAGAATTTCTTAGATATAGTTTTATATTCAGATTTAGCATTTGACTGATTATTTCGTATCACTTAACATTTAGAAGTTAATTATATATTCAGATATGTATGGATATTTCCTATCTTTCAGTTATCTCATAATTTAAGTTGCTGCATAGTATCCTGTGTTCAATATTTATAGTATGCCTATGATATGCCAGCTCAGGTTGTCTTGGGGTCACTCGTGATCCTACATCCCGTGTTTATGCCAAGGGGATAGCGGCAACGCGTGTCACTTTTCCATCAATACACACAAAGATTCATGAATAAAATTGGTAAATCTTAATATTTATTTTTACTAAGACAAAATGTCTTATGAAATTATTTTAAGAAAGAACCAAATATAGATCATTAAGTTAGTGATAGATACTACTAAAAGTATTGAATTAGATATGGGATTTTTCAATAATCCTAACTAATCCATCGCTAAAAACCTCCTTGCTAATTCATGAATTTTCTTTTATTTTTTTTCGCTAATCCATAACTAAAAAAAATTAGCATGAAATTTTATTGTTTAGCTATGAAATTCCATCCATCTTAATTCCTTATTTTATAGTAGGTTAATATACTCTTAGACCAATATCTCATCAAGGATGAACGACAACTTTAATATCAATATATACTCGAAAAAACAAAGATGTGGTTAATTTCATAAATTTTCATATAATTATGACCTTCCCACTAAGATCATATAACTATAGAAATTTCGTGAAAAAAGTAATCCGAAAATGCCTACCTAATTAACTTACACAAAGTCAGGTAGCCGAAAAATCAAACTTTAATTTTTTACTCTACATAAATAATCTAACTGTTTTTGTTTACTCATTTTTTCTTGTCTACTTGAGACTGTGTTTCCATTTTATCATTAAATTGAGATTGGAGACTGCAATATAATCTAATAGTTCCAATATAACAATTCTTAAGATATGTAAATGTTTAAATACTAATCCTAAACTTTAGGCTCTACACACTGCATGTTCTTTATATTATTAATTTAGGTTATTTTTATCTGACTTGAATCATCATAAATTCTAACTTATGTGAAAGAGAGAGACATGACTTACTAGGAATTGGATCAATAGGCTCAGGGGTAGGCTCTGTATCTGCTGGAAGAGAATACACTCTTTGACAAATATATTGATCTAGTCACGTAACCAAGCGAAAAAAGGGATTCTCTTGAAGCATGAATTCTTCCATCCATGAATCCTCCTTTTATTTGTTACGAGACTAGAGCGAATTTTCTCTTGCACTAGGGACTAGAAAGTCATATGTCTCTCCTTCACTTAAAACACAACCTATAATGATTCAAGTAAGACAAAAAATAACTAAACTTAATGATAAAAAGAACATGTAGGGTGTAGAGACTAAAGTCTAGGATTAGTAATTAAACATTGATGTAGCTTGAGAATGATTATATTAATATAATATTGAATTATATTCATGATGTAGGTTCAGGTCCTCAACATTCAGAACACGCATAGATCAATTCCCAATCCATACTCAACAACATTACCATTGAGTCCTCATACATTAAGGACAATAGACATGTGTATTTCTTTTTTAGTTGTGATGAGGACATCTCCTAACAACTCTATTTAGTTAGATACTTTTTAAACATAGTTTTAGATTTAGCTTTAGCATTTATCACTTAGAATTTCAATATATATTCAGATCAGTATTGGGTATATCCCATCTTCCAATTATCTTATGATTTAAGCTTCTGCATACTATCTTTTATTCGGTTGTTTTAGTATGCTTAAAATATGTCTGTTCAGGGTTAGCTTGGGGTCACTCGTGATCCTAGGTCTTGTGTTTATTCCAAGGGGTATAGGCCTTGGGGCGTGGTAATTGTCCCATCAATACACACAAAGATTCATGAATAAAATTGGTTAATCTTATCATTTCTTCTTTTTACTAAGATAAAATGCCTTAAGAACTTTTTTTTAAAGAAGAACCAAATAGATATCATTAATTTAGTGATCGAACAAACTAAAAACATTAAATATCTATGGAAATATCGGTAATCGCTAACTAATTAATGATTAAATGCTCCTTGAATATTCATGAATTTTCTTCATTTTTTTGGTCTAATATATAGCTAAATAGTATTAACAAGCCCTTAGAATTCATTCATCACATTCATTAGAAAATATGAAAGAATTTAGAACATAACTCGAAAATTATTTCATAAAAGAGGAAGTCTTTCTATCATTATTTTCTCAAACCATATATGAATGAAATGAATAAAGTCATGGGCCACAGCCCACATAAAGTCTAAAACATAAAAGTAAATGGTATGAAGGTAAATGGATATTGTCTTCAAAGACCTGAGGACTCATAAAGATTTTCAATCTTCTAAATTCTTGAAACTCTACCCTCAAAGAGAAACTCAAAGATCCAACCCTACATTTTTTTTGAATGTAGGAAATATGCGTTAGTACAGAGGTATTAAGTATGGAAGCTAACATAACATTATAGGATCATCTCAAATGGTTAGACAACATAAGATATAAACATAAGAGGTAATAACATATGAATCATATCATAAAAATTAAACATAAGACATAATCATAATTTGATACTTCAACCATTTGTCTTTTATACTCAAGCGAACTACGTCCCAAGCCACCTCCACGTATACTTGTGTAAGTCAAAGGTAGAATACCATACTACTACCAAAGCTAAGCACCTCTTTGGTAATTCTTGGTCATAGACCTCATTCATACTTAAGTAAACCACTATACCCCTAGGTCACCTCAAGGCACACTTGTGCAATATATGTGGGGGTACATGTGTTACTCCGTATTAAAGTAGGCTCTTAGTTACACTTCTAAGGGGGTAACACGTGAATGGGGTGACTTCATGATATGGTAAGTGTGTGAGGAAGAATGGGATTCCCCACATGCATTGGACAAGTGTGCCTTGACGTTTCCTAGGGGTATAGTGTTCTACTTAAGTATAAGGTGGGATATCACAAAGAATAACGAAAGATAGGTACTTAGCTTAGGTGGTAGTATGATATACTACCTTAGCCTTGCAAAAGTATACTTAATGGTGGCTTGGGACCTAGTTATCTTGACTATAAAGGACAAATGGTTGAAGTATGGAATTATGATTATGTCTTATGTTTACTTTTTATGATATGATTTTTATGTTATTACCTCTTATGCTTATGTCTTATGTTGTCTAACCATTTGAGATGATCCTATAATGTTATGTTAGCTTCCATACTTAGTACCTCTGTACTAACACATATTTCCTACATTCTAACCAAATGTAGGGTTGGATCGTTGAGTTTCTCTTTGAGGGTAGAGTTTCAAGAATTTAGAAGATTGAAAATCTTTGTGAGTCCTCAGGTCTTTGAGGACAATATCCATTTACCTCCATACCATTTACTTTCATGTTTTAGACTTTATGTGGGCTGTGTCCCATGACTTTATTCATTTCATTCCTAGATGGTTTGAGACAATAATGTTAGAAAGACTTCCTCTTTTATGAAATAATTTTCGAGTTATGTTTTAAATTCTTTCATATTTTCTAATGAATGTGATGAATGAATGATATGGGCTTGGATAAGATCTCTTGGAAATCGAATATGCCATGTTACGACTAGGGGGTGCTCTCGAGTCATTACAATATGATATGAGATGTATGATATTAAACAAAATATACACGTTACTATCCTTGATTTCTCTTTTGTTGCTAATCCCACTCACTCTAAAGTAAAAAAAAAAAATTTATTGTGCATAAACTATAAAGTAAATGTAGATGCGCCGTCTAGGTAGATAGACATTTAATTTTCTCTATATATTTTCCAAATTAATTAACTTTTCTTCATCTCAACCTTTGAGTTATAATGTCATACCCACTAAACGTTTCTTTGATCATCTACTTCCTCCGTTAGAAAACCCCTCTTTGAATCATTTCTCACTCTCTCTAGTTCAGTAGAAAACATAATTAGTTTCTCTTATAAGCTCATTTTTTATTTTTTTTACATTTAACTAGATATCATTTTGTATAGATTTAAAATGAATGATCATGACGGGGATATCGGTGCGGTTGTAAGAAGTTAAAATATTAATAAACCCGACAATGTTGTAGCGCCGAAGTTATACTTGGACTTCATTAAATGTATTTGGAATTCTTTTGATGACTTTTTTGCTCTCGACATGACTAATTTTAATGGTTTATCTAAAATTTTCTATTTAGATTTCGATAACTGCTCACTAGGAAAACCAGATGATCAAGTCATAATCATCAAACAAAATGGTAATCAACAATTGTAATTACATCCCATTCAACCATCTCAATTTATCCAACAAACCTCTTTTTCTCCATCAACAACAACATTAGCGTGTGTTCCACCAACAACTACAACACCAAAAGAATGGATTGATCTACAACAACTCGATATAGGGGCTAACAAATATTCTACATTTAATTTTTTCCATGGAGACTTGTTTGATTCAAACTAGAACAAGGTATCCATTCACTTTGTTACATTTTATGTGTGTATATTTAAAATTTTGATTTTAGTACTTCTGATTTGAAATTAGTAAAAATCATTCAATAAGTTTTACGCATGAATTATTGCATATGACTCAAAATTTTGATTTTAGCACTTTTGTTTGAAAGAGGAAAAATCATGTTTCTTTGAGACTTATATTTCTCCAGTCCCGTAACCAAGTGAAAAAGGGGATTCTCTTGAAGCATGAATTCTTCAGCCCATGAATCCTTCTTTGCTTTGTTACGGGACTAGAGCAATAGATTCTTGCGCTAGGGTCTAGTATATGTGTCAAATAGAGTATTCTCTTGCAATGGATACAGGACAATCCCTTGAGCCTATTGATTCAATTTCTAGAAAGTCATGTCTCTCTCCTTCACTTAAAACACATCCTATGATGTTTCAAGTTAGACAAAATCAACTAAACTTCATGGTAAAAAGAATGTGTATGGTGTAGAGTATAAAGTCTAGGATTGGAATTTAAACATTGATATAGCTTAAGAATGATTAATTAATATAACATTAAATTGTAGTATAATCTCAATCTAACAAAAGAAAACATGACTATATAATGAAAACACCATCCCAATTAGTAGAAAAGAAAAAAGTGTAAACATGGAGTTATATTATTTTGGCAAAAGGGTCTAGTGAACCATTGTACTTGTGTCATTTTGTATTGTGAACCCTTCTACTTATACATTTGTGATCTGGACCCTTGAACCCATCTACACTCAACATTTTAAAAACGTTTTTTGACTTGGCCTCCTATCTGGCAGATACAACAAAGGGGTATGTGATATAAACACCTGAGGAGAGTGAAATGTGGTTAAAAGGGTCTAATAGACACCTTAGGTTTTTATAAGGTCTTCTTTCCCATTCACATTTAACACTATTATTGAAAAATTTGAGCTTTTTCTTGCCTCTTGTACGATCTTCTTTCTCCAAATTTCTTGTCAATTTTTTATTTTCGTTTTAATCCTCTTTTATTTCTATGCATTTCCAGTTAATTGTTTGCTTAATTTCGTGGTTAATCCTATTGTAGTTTTCTACATCATCACGAAAGTTGTTTTTCTTAGAATCCTATAACATAATAAAAATCATGAAACATGTAATTGAGAGAATAAAAATAGAATCCCCAAAAAATTTTAACAAAATCAGTATAATCAACTAAAAACCTAAAAATTAAACAAAGAGATAAATAGAAGATGAAATCTAGACTAAACAACATACAAATACGAAAATAAGTCACAAAATTTATATACATAAAATAAAAATAAAAAAAATAAAAAAAAATACTCAAGCAATTTTGTGTAAATGAAGAAAAAAACGAGAAAGAAAAAATGTAGGTATAGATAGCCTCACATAGATACATGTCTACAACGATGTTAACACACTGTGCTTTTTTGATTTTTGATGAAAACAAAGATGAATTCCTTGATTAGTGCTCGTGTTGTTTCTTCAATGAAAAGAGTAAAAAATGTTGCTAAAAAGTGTAAGGAAGATGAAAGAGAAATGAAATAAGATTGTGGGGAAAGTGGTGGGTTTGGTGGCAAAAGGTAAATAAAAATCATAAATGTATTAATTAAATATTATAAAAATGTCAAGATGACATGGAGTGGTATATATATACACGTGCCTTTTGTAATTATTTTTAAAATTACGTGTCACTCACTTGTGGTACACTCACATTTAAAGGGTAAAAAAGTTGTTTAATATGTTGAGTTTACCTGGGTACAGTGTTCCAGATGACAAATCAGTAAGTAAAAGGGTTCACAATACAAACTCATACAAGTACAAGGGTCCACCAAACCATTTTACCTAGTATTTTTACATATACTATTATTCTATAATCTTTCCATTATACTCCTTATATTCCCATATTAAGTGTAGTTCTTAAGGCAAAGCACGCCTATTAAGAATAATATTCAAGAGCATAGGGTAAATCATAATTTCAACTATTGCCCTTTGTGATATTACAAATATAAGGGAAAATAATGCACAAATACCTCCCTAGACTATGACCGAAATCTCAAAGTCACACACCTTAACTAAACTAAGGTCCTATTATCCCCCTGATTTTTTTTTTTGTAATTTTGTGCACCTTTTGGGATTACATTTCATCCAAATATCTCCCACGCACCTCAATTGTGTGGATTCACGGAATGTGCCACGTTAGACAAAAGGTGCACAAAATAATAATAAAAAAAGTCCAAAGAGGTAATATCCCCTTAGTTAATTTAAGGTGATCAATGAAATTTTAGTTTTAGTTCAGGGGGTACTTGTGCATTTTCCCTAAATATAACTTTAAGTGTTGAATTGATCTCCTAGAAGATAGAAAACTTCTATATGTGAAAACCTATAGATGGAAAAAATTTCAAACACCTATCTCGAACTGTGAAAAATTCAACTATTTTTGACAATGAAAAAAGCTTCAAAAATTCACTTAATATGGAATAGAATTAGTACGTTTCACACACCTTATATACTGAACAAATCACATTCCAAAAAAATGGAAGTGTTTTTAAATATTAACTTCTAAAGTACATTTTGATTTATTAATGAAAATATGTATAAATATGGGTCGATCTATTTTTAATCCAATATGTTGGTTATCTAGTTCATTTTTTAAAATATATTTTTTGGGGGAAGAAAGATGAAATGGGGGAAGGTATTACATTGTGGAGATTTAATCTACACCCGGTTAAAATTTATATAGCCAATCAATTAAGTTACTAAGATTCTCCTATACGAATATTGGACATAGGATGAGAAATCAAAAGAAAAACATAGTTCTTGGAATTAAAGGTATTATTATTATCGTACATATTTACAAACTACAATTTACTACTCCAAGCATTTGTATTTTTTGCTTTTCTGAGTAAAAGATTATTCAAAATTAAGAAGCAAAAAGATTTAGGGTGTGTTTGGTATGAAGAAAAATATTTTCCTGAAAATATTTTCTAATTTTATCATGTTTGGTTGAGTCAAATGTTTTGGAAAATATTTTCGAAATCTACTCATTTTTCTCAAATTGAAAGAAAATGACTTCCCTTCTAAACTTAATGAAATGATTTTCCAAAACTCTCTTCCAACCTCCGCCGAACCCACCACACACTATCAGCCGCAACCCACCCCTTACCGACNCTCCACACACCCTACCAGCCCCCACACCACCCCACCCCATCCTACCAGCCCCCAACTCATCCTCTACCAGCCCCTCACCCACCCATACACCCTAGCAGCCCCCACCCACCCATACACTCTACCAGCCCCCAATCCAGAAAAAAATTAAGTTCATATTTTAATTCCCCACAATCTTAACCCCAAAACCCCCCACCCACCACCGAAAAAATTTAATTTTGTTTTTTTTTAAAAAAAATCAACTTCAAAAATTAGATTTTACTCTAATAAAAAATAAAAGATATCAAAAACATGTATCACTCAAAAATCAAACACTAAAATATATTTTCGAAAAATATCTTCTACTCACCAACCAAACATTAAAAAGTAATAAAATATCTACTTATTTCAAGTTAAACATTTTCTTCGAACATTTTCCATGAAAAACATCTTCTTTCATACAAAACACAACCTTAGAGTAAGTTTCTAATGCTATAAGTTACTATCTAAAAAAAGATGATTAACATTTTTTTATGTTGGATTCATGCAACAAAAACAATTCTTAAAATGAGATTATCCTAAACCTAGCTATAACATTATTCAGAGGAATTTTTTTTTTGCCAAGAAATTTCACCTATGAAAGCAAACTTTAAAATAGATCTCCTTGACCCATAGATAATAAAAGGACAGGAGAGGTTGTACCTTAATTTCTAAAGAATATTTATATTGCTAATTTTATGATTCTTTAAATTGTGTTGATATGTGTACGTTCAATTCATTAATAAACTATGATATTTCAAAGAAAGACCATATTTGAAAGAAAGTTGTCCTTAAGAAGGTTTTTTTTTTTTTTTGGAATTTTGATTACTTTTGCATGATTGAGCTGTTTTGTAACAACCTATTTAGTAGGTTCGAGCAGTAGAACTATTTTTGATAAAAACTGACTGGGTCGACGGATCACGCGACGGACCGTCAATGTAACGACGGACCGTGATGGACTCCGTCGTCCCATACTTGTGTAATTTCTTCTGCTGCTCTCCTCATTACCCTCGACGACAGGTAGGACGAACCGGCATAGGAACGATGGTCCGTCGAGGGTCTTCGTTCCAAAACACTTCAACTCTGAAATCTGGGTACTAGGATCGACTCTCTGAACTTCACGACGGAACTGCAGCACGGACCGTCGTAGGTACGACGGACCGTCACAAGTTGCGTAACCTCACTACTGAATTTAACTCTCTGAACTTTGTGATGGACCTGCAGGACGTACCCTCATAGGTACGACGGACTGTCACACGCTGCGTAACTCCACCCAGGGTCGGATTTCCGCTAAAATTTAAATGGGTGTTTTGGACTATTCATGATTATAATTATGAAATTAGTGGGGTAAGTTTAATAATTTATTTACTTGGGGGTTAAAGAAGATAATAGGGAAATAAATAGTGGGTTACTTTTATCATAATGTATTATATGGTAATTAGGGTAAAAGAAAAAGAATCTGCAGAAGAAAAATAAAAAAAAATAAAGGGAGAACGAGCGAGAGAGAGAGAACGAATAAGAAAGCAAGTGACTTAGACTTTAGATTGAAAAGGTTCAAAGGCATTGGGGATGTAGCTTGCTTGATCACGATTCTTCGATGGAGGTAGGTTATGGTTTATTTCTATGTGATAGATAAACTTTAAATAGCGATCGATATGTATTGGGTGGTATTGTAAAGTCTTCTATGTACTTGATTGTGCGATTGTATGTTTTGATTGTGCAGTTGTGGTTGGTTAGAATGATGAGATTGTTGAACCTTTAATCTTAAATCCTCTCTATTAAGATGACACCTTTACATAAAGAAAACTTTATGAAATAAAATAATGAGATAAATGGATCGGAGTGTCACGTTCCGACACGGTAATAATGGATCGGAGTGTCACGTTCCGACACGGTAATAATGGATCAGAGAGTAACGTTCTGACATGATAGTATTGGATCGGAGTGTCACATTCCGACACGTATTAGGGGATCAGAGAGTCACGTTCTGACACGGTATATGGGATCGGAGTGTCACGTTCCGACACAATAATAATAAAGAGAAGTAATCTTGAATTATGTTAATATACTCAAATTCGAAGAACCTATTTCCCAAATGAGTATGGTGTGGAGGCTTGAGTTCTCATAGGTGTGCTTGGTGTTGTTGCCAATGGTTCTTGTACTTGTTGTTTGTCACCTGTTAAGTATTGTGGTTGATTTTATATTATTATTCAGTATATATTGCATTCTATTTTTAATTGGCCGATGATACCTACTCAGTACGTGTTCCTTTTACTGACCCCTACTTGTAATTTTCTTCTTTGTTATTTGTGGAGTGCAGCAAGCGTGCCATCGACTTCGACACGTCCTCAGCTCTAGCCAGACTTCAGCACATCAGAGTTCAGGGTGAGATATTGTTCCTAGCTCGTGCTGTATTCTCTCCTTCACGTCTTGATGTCTTGAAGTTCGGACAAGGACCATCTTTTTACTTATTTTAGCTTCTTAAATACTCTTAGATTTAGAAATTAGAGGATAGATGTTCTTGATGTGATGACTTCAAGATTTTGGGATTAATAAATATTAAACTTTAGAAGTTTATTTAATTGATTACGTTAATATGTTTTGGATCTTCCGCAGTATTTTTACTACTCATAATTGATTTACTGGTAAATGTTGGGGTTTAGATTTGTTGGTTCGCTCACCTAGGAGAATAAGTGTGGGTGCCACTCGCGGCTCGTTTTGGGTCGTGACAAACTTGGTATCAGAGCGTTAGGTTCGTTGGTGTCATCACACAAGAACGAGTCTTGTAGAGTCTTGAGGAACGGTTAGGGACGCTGTTACTTTTCTTTGAGAGGCTATAGGACTTTAGGAAAACTCCATTCTTTTTTTCTTTCGTGCTAGTACTTGGATCCAATTGGTATCTAGGTGATACAAATTGGTATCTGACATCCTCACTCTATTTCGCAGATGGTTAGAACTAGAGCAACAACTGTGCCAACACCAACATCGGCAAGACAGGGTGCGTCTGAGCCAACCATTGGGGCCGTAGCTCGAGCAGGAGCAGTGGCAAGAGGCCGTGGTAGAGGTAGCAAGAGAACGCCCTCTTGGGTTAGAGGACAAACACCTGGTCCAGCTAGTAATAGGGCGGTGACTCCTCCACTGACTGATGAGGTAATGAGAGAGGGTGAAGAAGGGGAAAACGAGCAGGTTCAAGATGAGGAATTACCACCCCAGCCTATTCCAGAGATGATTAACTAGGTTCTTACTTATATTAGCGGGTTATCTGATTAGGGCCAGACCCCTCCAGTGTTTTCTGCACCAGCACCTCAGGTTCCGGGAGTACAACATGCTGCTGCTGTGGCTCCCCGCATGGATGCCTCATTGGAAGTAGGCACGTTTCCTCGATTGAATACAGGGTCTATAATGAAGAATGATCAGCATGAACTTTTCACTAAATTCTTAAAGTTGAAACCTCCAGTCTTCAAGGGTGCTGAATCTGAGGATGCCTATGATTTTCTGGGTGATTGTCATGAGATCCTACATAAGATGGACATAGTAGAACAATTCGGTGTTGAGTTTGTGACCTACCAGTTTCAGGGGAATGCCAAAATGTGGTGGCGGTCGTTGTAGATTTGATTATTCTAGAGATGGTTGATTTCGATGTAATTCTGGGTATGACTTGGCTTTCTCAAAACTTTGCAATCTTAGATTGTAATGCTAAAACTGTGACATTGGCCAAGCCTGGGACAGATCCGCTAGTGTGGGAGGGTGACTATGTTTCCACTCCAGTTCATACCATCTCTTTTCTTCGTGCTAAGAGAATGGTTAGTAAGGGTTGTTTAGCTTTTTGGCACATCTCAGGGATGATACTTCCCACGTACCTTCGATTGAGTCTGTCTCGATAGTCCGTGAGTTTCTGGATGTGTTTCCTGCAGACCTTCCTGGTATGCCACCATATAGGGATATTGTTTTTTGTATTGATCTGGAGCCGGGTACTCGCCCCATTTCCATACCCCCTTATAGAATGGCTCCAGCTGAGTTAAGGGAGCTAAAGGCCCAACTTCAGGAGTTGTTAGGTAAAGGTTTTATTAGACCAAGTGCATCCCCTTGGGGTGCTCCTGTTTTATTTGTGAAGAAGAAGGATGGAAGTTTTTGGATGTGCATAGACTATAGGAAACTGAATAAGGTAACTATTAAGAACAAGTATCTTATTCCTCGCATTGATGATTTGTTCGATCAGTTACAAGGTTCTTGTACATTCTCAAAAATTGATTTGAGATTTGGTTATCATCAATTGAAAATACGGGCAGCAGATGTGCCCAAGAGTGCTTTTCGAACCAGGTATGGGCATTATGATTTCTTAGTAATGTCTTTTGGGCTTACGAATGCCCCTGCTGCTTTCATGAGCCTGATGAACGGGATTTTTAAGCCATATATGGATCAATTTGTTATTGTATTTATTGATGATATACTGATATACTCATAGAGAAGGAAAGAACATGAGGAGCATTTGAATATTGTATTGGAATTGTTGAGGGAGAAAAGGTTTTATGCCAAATTCTCCAAGTGTGAGTTTTGGATAGATTCAGTGTCCTTCTTGGGACACGTGGTTTTTAAGGATGGAGTGATGGTGGATCCATCTAAGATTGAAGCAGTGAAGAGTTGGGTAAGACCTACTAATGTTACAGAGGTAAGGAGCTTTGTTGGTTTAGCTAGCTACTACCGTCGATTTGTCAAGGGTTTTATTCTATTGCTTCACAATTGACAAATTTGACTAAGCAGAATGTTCCATTTGTATGGTCGGACGAATGTGAAGAAAGCTTCCAGAATCTCAAGACCTTGTTGACTACTGCACCAATCCTTACCTTGCCAGTGTAAGGTTAGAATTTCATTATTTACTGTGATGAATCTTATTTTGGTTTGGGTGCAGTGCTAATGCAGGAGAGGAATGTAATTGCTTATGCTTCGAGGCAATTAAAAGTGCATAAACGTAACTATCCGACCCATGATTTGGAGTTGGCTGCAGTTGTGTTTGCATTAAAGCAATGGAGACATTATCTATATGGGGTCACTTGTGAATTCTATACAGATCATCGTAGTTTACAGTATGTCTTTACTCAGAAGGATTTGAATTTGAGGCAGAGGAGGTGGATGGAACTACTGAAGGACTATGATATTACTATTTTGTATCGCCCAGGAAAAGCTAATGTTGTGGCAGATGCTTTAAGTAGACAAGCAGGGAGCATGGGAAGTCTAGCCCACTTACAGGTTTCTAGACGCCCATTGGCTAGAGAGATTCAGACCCTGGCTAATGAATTTATGAGGCTTGAAGTACTAGAGAAGGGAGTATTTTTGGCCTGTGTGGAGGCTAGATCTTCTTTTCTTGACAAGATTAAGGGAAAACAGTTTACTGATGAGAAGCTGAGCCGAATTTGAGATATGGTATTACAAGGAGAGGCTAAAGAGGCAATAATTGATGAGGAAGGCATTTTGAGACTTAAGGGAAGGGTATGTGTGCCCCGTGTTGATAATTTGGTTCACGCTATTCTTACAAAGGCTCATAGTTTAAGGTATTCTATACATCCTGGTAAAACCAAGATGTATCGTGACCTAAAGCAACATTTTTGGTGGAGTAGAATGAAGCGTGACATTGTTTATTTTGTTGCCCAATGCTCGAATTGTCAGCAGGTAAAGTATGAACACCAGAGGCCCGGAGGAACACTTCAGAAAATGCCCATTCCTGAATGGAAATGGGAAAGAATTGCAATGGATTTTGTGGTTGGTCTTCCAAAGATAATGGGTAAGTTTGATTCTATTTGGGTAATTGTTGACAGATTAACTAAGTCTGCTCACTTAATTCCAGTCAAGGTGACTTACAATGCAGAGAAGTTAGCCAAACACTATATCTGAGAAATTGTTCGATTGCATGGATTTCCACTTTCCATCATATCAGATAGAGGTACGCAATTTACTTCCAAGTTTTGGAGAACATTGCATGCTGAATTAGGTACTAGGTTTGATCTTAGTACTGCATTTCACCCTTAGACCGATGGTCAGTCTGAGCGAAAGATTCAGGTGTTGGAGGATATGCTTCGTGCATGTGTCATAGAATTTGGTGGTCATTGGGATAACTTCTTACCCTTAGCAGAGTTTTCATACAATAATATCTATCACTCAAGTATTGATATGGCCCCATTTGAGGCACTGTATGGAAGGAGATGTAGGTCTCTCATTGGTTGGTTTGATGCATTTGAGGTGAGACCATGGGGTACCGATCTCTTGAGGGAATCGTTAGATAAAGTAAAATTCATTCAGGAGAAGCTTCTAGCAGCTCAGAACAGGCAGAAGGAATATGCAGATCGATAGGTTAGGGACTTGGATTTTATGGAGGTTGAACAAGTCTTGCTGAAGGTTTCACCCATGAAAGGGGTGATGCGGTTTGGGAAGCGAGGTAATCTTAGTCCGAGGTATATTGGTCCATTTGAAGTTCTGAAGCGTGTGGGGGAGGTGGCTTATGAATTGGCATTGCCTCCAGGACTCTCAGGAGTGCACCCGGTATTTAATGTGTCTATGCTGAAAAAATATCATGGGGATGGAAACTACATTATTCGTTGGGATTCAGTTCTTCTTGATGAGAATTTGTCTTATGAGGAGGAGCCTGTTGCTATTTTAGATAGAGAGGTCCGCAAGTTGAGATCAAAGGAGATTGCATCTATCAAGGTGCACTGGAAGAATCGGCTAGTTGAAGAGTCCACTTGGGAGAATGAGGCTTATATGCAAGAAAGGTATCCACATCTTTTTACAGATTCAAGTACTCTTTCTCTCCCTTACTTTTCTTCCTGTGATCGTTCGAGGACGAATGATGGGTAAATTGGTATCGATTGTAACAAACTATTTAGTAGGTTCGATCAATAGAAGTATTTTTGATAAAAACTAACTGGGTCGACGGATCACGCGATGGACCGCGAGGTCACGACGGATCGTGATGGACTTCGTCGTCCCATACTAGTGTAATTTCTTCTGCTGCTCTCCTCATTACCCTTGACGACAGGTAAGATGAACCGTCATAGGCACGACGGTCCATCGAGGGTCTTCGTTCCAAAACACTTCAACTCTGAAATCTTGGTACTGGGATCGACTCTCTGAACATCACGACGGAACTGCAGCACAGACCATCGTAGGTACGACGGACCGTCACAAGTTGCATAACCTCACTACTGAATTTAACTCTCTGAACTTTGTGATGGACCTGCAGGACGGACTGTCATAGGTACGATGGACTGTCACACGCTGCGTAACTCCACCCAGGGTCGGATTTCCGCTAAAATATAAATGGGTGTTTTGGACTATTCATGATTATAATTATGAAATTAGTGGGGTAAGTTCAATAATTTATTTACTCGGAGGTTATAGAAGATAATAGGGAAATAAATAGTGGGTTACTTTTATCATAATGGATTATATGGTAATTAGAGTAAAAGAAAAAGAATCTGCAGAAGAAAAATAAAAAAGAAGAAGGGGAGAACGAGCGAGAGAGAGAGAACAAATAAGAAAGCAAGTGACTTAGACTTTAGATTGAAAAGGTTCAAAGGCATTCCGGAGTTAGCTTGCTTGATCACGATTCTTCGGTGGAGGTAGGTCATGGTTTATTTCTATGTGATAGATAAACTCTAAAGAGCGATTGATATGTATTGGGTGGTATTGTAAAGTCTTCTATGTACTTGATTGTGCGATCATATGTTTTGATTGTGCAGTTGTGGTTGGTTAGAATGATGAGATTGTTGATCCTTTAATCTGAAATCCTCTCTATTAAGATGACGCCTTGACATAAAGAAAACTTGATGAAATAAAATAATGAGATAAATGGATCGGAGTGTCACGTTTCGACACGGTAATAATGGATCAGAGTGTCACATTCCGACACGATAACATTGGATCGGAGTATCACGTTCCGACACGTATTAGGGGATCGGAGTGTCACGTTTCGACACGGTATATGGGATCGGAGTGTCACGTTTCGACACGATAATAATAAAGAGAAGTAATCTTGAATTATGTTAATATACTCAAATTTGAAGAACCTATTTCCCAAATGAGTATGGTGTGGAGGCTTGAGTCCTGATAGGTGTGCTTGGTGTTGTTGCCAATGGTTCTTGTACTTGTTGTTTATATTATTATTCAGTATATATTGGTTTCTATTTTGAGTTGGCCGATGATACCTACTTGTAATTTTCTTCTTTGTTGTTTGTGGATTGCAGCAAGCGTGCCATCGACTTCGACTCGTCCTCAGCTCTAGCCACTCTTCAGCACATCAGAGTTCAGGGTGAGCTATTGTTCCTATCTCGTGCTGGATTCTTTCCTTCACGTCTTGATGTCTTGAAGTTCGGACATGGACCATCTTTTTACTTATTTTAGCTTCTTAAATACTCTTAGATTTAGAAATTAGAGGATAGATGTTCTTGATGTGATGACTTCCAGATTTTGGGATTAATAAATATTAAACTTTAGAAGTTTATTTAATTAATTACGTTAATAAGTTTTGGATCTTCCGCAGCATTTTTACTACTCATAATTGATTTACTGGTAAATGTTGGGGTTTAGATTTGTTGGTTCCCTCACCTAGGAGAATAAGTGTGGGTGCTACTTGCGGCTCGTTTTGGGTCGTGACATGTTTCTTTACAAAGGAAGGTTTATTGGTAAATATAATCCAACACATAAAAACACGTTTAGATCTAAGAGAGTCTGTTGCGTGATTCCTTAATTATTTATTCTTCTTAGTGAATTCCCGTAGTGAGATCAACATCCATCTTAGTTATGACTTATTTCCTCTGAATTCTTCACAACTCTCTTCTCTTTTTTGGAGATGAATCCAGAATGTTTAGTTTATGGTTATGAAATTCTAAGTTTGATTTTGAAAAGGTAACCTTTTGTAGAATCCAAATCTATAAACTCAAGATTTGGGATCTTCCTCTTTGTAAACATAATTTGTTATTGCAGGGAAGAAATTTGTGAAGTCATAAGAAGAAATAACTAAGATGGATGTTGATGTTGCTATGGGAATTCACATGGAAGACGAAATAATTACATAAATCCTCAACATGCTCTCTTTCGATACAAATGTGTTATGAAGTCCTTTATGACACTAATCAACGAACCTAAATTTATAATGAAACATCTCAATCGTGTCTAGAATAACCAAAAATCTCAAAAAAACATTGTTTTATTAGTGACAACCTTTACTCCAATATGGTCTTTTAGAATTGCTTTCGAAAATTCATGCACACATCATTGAAATTAAAATAAAAATAGCTCCTATTAAACAAAATAACTGAACTTCCTGATAAAAACATGAAGACTGTATAGTCTTAAGCTTAGGATTAGCGTTTAAACATTGATTTAGGATAATATTAATTATATTATTATACGCTTGGATTGTAGAATCTAATATCAATCGAACAAATGAAACTATTACCATACAGTGAAAACACCATGTCAAGTAGAAAAAGCAAAAGGAGTAAAAAAAAAAGAATTATATGATTATTACACGTAATATTATTCTTTAATCGTTTCATGATACTCCCTATATTCCTAAGAAGTGTAATTTGTGAGTCAATGCACACCTATTAAAAAAATAATTAAGAACATAATATAAATAATAATCTCCATTAGTATCCTGGTGATCTTAGATATATACTTTGTAAGTAGTGAACTCATCTCCTAGAAAATATATAAGTAAAGAAAAAATATGAAAATATATTTCAAAAATCTATCTTGAACTTTGAATAATTCAAATATTTTATACAATGAAAAGAGATTAAAAAATTGAGTTAACGTGAAATAAAACGAGTTCATGTTTCACGTTCTTGAATCAAATCACATTCATTTTTCAAAAAAAAAAAAGTAATTTATGTTTTTCGAATATGAAATCCTAAAGTAGATTTTGATTTGTACATGTTAATGTGTATAAATATGGGTCAATCCATTGTTAACCCAATACATTGGTCACCTAGTTCCTTTTTTAGTTTTACTTTTAGTGTAATGGGAGATAAAATTTGGGGACGCGATAGCATAATATGTTGGCATTTAAGACATTTTTTCATCATATATTAACAAATTACAATATTACTACACCAAGCATTTGTATGTTCTTTCTCTGGTGGGTAGAAGAATATTTAAAAGAAGCAGAGAGATATAGAGTAAGCTACTTTTGTATTTTTTTATGATGTATTCATGCGACAATAACAACGTTAAAAATTAGTTAATTCTGACATTATTCAAAGGCAATACTTTTTGGCAAGAAACTCTCATAAAAGAAAGAATACTTTAAAATAAATCATCTTAAACCATATATTATTAAGGACAGAAGAGATGGTACCATTATTTCTAAAGCAATCATATGTAGTAGAGCAAGAAAACATGTATTGTTGATGAAATTCGAACTAAATTTAATATTCCTCCAATAGCATTCCAGGAACCTTCTCTTACCTATATATTATAAAAACATATTTTACAATTATAATTTAATTCTTTTAATTCCAGCTTAACATAGATTACCAATAAGATTTTCAATTACATGTCACCATAACACGATAACTCATATTAGGTAAACCCAAACGCTACGCTTATGTAGAATTCGTTCATTAAGAGTCTTAAAAAATACTTTCATAAAATGAATCAAAGGTTATATAAATGAATTTCACATAAGCAAATCACTTGGATTATCTAGATTTTTTTTTACGGTTATACAAGATGATAAACTTTGATTCACTTCTATATAGGTGAAGGGTAAAATAATCTATGTGAAGTTGAAATTAAAACAATGATTACAGATAGTGTGGTTCTAGCTTCTATTATTTCTTAAGATATAGTTTATTTAAAAATAAATATTTTACTTAATATGAATAAATACTCCTTTGTGGAATGGAAAGACTAGATCTTATCCCTGTTCTCAATAATAAATTTATCATCTTTTTTAGGTTAAAAGGGCTTTCTTGAATATAAGGAGAAAAATAGAATTTAGAGAATTTAACTTCATTTTTAACACAAAACAATGATATGGAAGGCATAGAGTAAAATGTGATTAGACTTATAAAACACAACAATATATATAAAATAAAAAATCACACTCTAGGGTTTCTTTGAGATTATCTACTAACTTCGCTAAAAAGGACATTTTAAAACTCAATTTGCAAACTAGCTCCAAGTCTTACTTTATTGGTGAAAAAGACACCATTTATTATTTAAAGTTAAAAAATTGTGAATCTTCATACCTAGTTCTTAAATAATATTGAATATTTTCTTCCATCAGAACCTTAAAAGACTAACATCTCAGCCTCAAAATCTTAAATTGCAAATTATTTTTTCCATCTTTAAATTTTAAATTACACGATTTAAAATAAAATAAATAAATTTATTCCCTTCCAAAATCTCGATTTTTCATCTTCACACCACCTTCATTAGAAAAAAACTTAGTTCATTCATAAAAAAAATTACTCTCCAATGATATAATAATTCTTGAGTTCATCTATTTTATTATTGTTAGCTCTATACCATTGTTATTCGATTCATTCATTGTTAATTCTAATTAATTTTTTAATTTTGTAAAAGCTAAAGATCTTTACCAACAATCATCGACTACCCTCTTTGTATATGATGGCTTATGAACAAGTATATATATATTATAGATCGATTTGTGTCAATTATCGTCCAATATATTAAATTTCATATTCAATTAATTCTTTAGTCATGAGTAAACACACACACACACAAACACAAACACACACACACACACAAACACACAAAAGATGGACTACTATTTGCCTATAAATAATTAAATTATAACAAATCACTTAATATTATTTAAACTAATCACATATATTATATTATATGAGAGTCTCTATTTTATTCCTTTGTTGGTATAAAAAAATATCATATTAATATAACTTAATATTCATCATTACATGGATTATGGTGAAATTGTTGTTTAGTATGTGGATAGAGGTGTAATATAGTATATATTACAAAAGATACAAGTAGCAGATTACTTTGTTAGCCTAAAAAATAGTTTCCTCCTTGTTTGCTTTTTTATTCTTGGACACAAACAAGGGTTGAACTACCTAGTGCACAATATAAATGATTGTTTATAGATTACAACCCCTACTTAGCTAGAGCACAAGTCAATTGGTTCTCCACTTGATATCTACTCTAGCTAGTGGGTTCTCTAGCTGCAAAAGTAGTGCCCTGCAATCGTTTAAGATGTTAGATAGAGTAGGACAATCATTTTGTACATAATGTGTAATTTCCTTAAAATCTATTTTAATTTATAAAGGCATAAACATTTTATCTAGTGCAATTTTAGCTCGTATAATAGGCCACATAGCTTGTTTGGACCGCTGTACCTTTGAAGATATTCCCCAGGAATCTAGATATCCAATTCCCTTCTGTATCACGAATGACTCCTCATATGCCTCATTTTACTGATTCTATTTTGAATGATTCGTTTGTGTTTAATTCAAATCCTATTGATGGTGGTTTCCATTTAATAAGATTATTCTTATAGTTATATTGGCCGCACATTATTGTCTGTAAAAATGATTTTTTTCTAGATGACAGTCCGTTTTACCATTCAAATAATTTCCAATATCTAATTTGATGATCATAGTTGCACAATCTCCATTCATTTGTTGGATGTGAGTAATTATTTCTCTAATGATTATAATGTTGTTGGGATTTGATGTCCAGTAGCTGATACTACTAGGAACCCTTTTGGATTTGGAGGGAAAAAATTTATTTCTTCTACTTTGGCTGAGAGTTGTAGTATGGAAGAACGTGGTGTTAGATTACACTTCACCGAGCCTGTTGACTCTATATTTTAGTTTCTAGGTCAACATATTGTTTTGATAGGAAGGAGTTGGAGTATAATTCGATGATTTTTGAAACCCTCAATTCCTCGGAGGAGTTTTCTTTTTTCTTTTTTAATTAAAAATGTTGCCAAAAGGTATATTATTCCAGATGGTAACATTTCATTCAAAAGAAGAGATTACCTTATATATGTTTGGTAAGTTAAGACAATTGAAGGAGATTAGATTTGGTAACTCGGGGTGTGAAGTCCACATGAGTTCAAAGCAAAATATTTTGTTCTTAGGCTTATTTTTGTGTGGGAAAAGTGATTTTAGTATGGGACAATGATCCTTATGCCTATGAGGTAGGTGGGTACTTGTGCATCTCAATAACTACAAAAACACTTCACATTTTCTGAAAATTTGTACAGTTTTTCAAAAATAAGACTTAGTCTATTTTTATCCACTTATTGTACCACGTATTTACTACCTTTTAAACCTAAATAAATCATATGATAGTAATTAGTACTACAATGAAAATAACTTTTAGCGGCAATAAATAAACACATTAATAAAGAGTGTTAAAGTCTTTACCGACATTAGTTAACTGTCATTAGATCCAGAGTCACTAAATACTTTAGGAAGATATACAAAGAGTGGTAGTTACAGCTAAATATATATATTTAGCAACAATTGTTAATTAATTGCTGCTAAAGCTCATTTTTGATCTAGTTTAATCACATCCCAAAAGTCATTTACCTGAATTTGATAATAGGCCTGCCTCCAACTTTATCTGTATTGCCCAATAGTTTGTTGATATTACCCCTATTACCTAATGCATCTTAATAGGTGTTCTGAATTGTTTCTATATTTTTCCTTGAAATATTTCGTACATTATGTAATAATTTAGATTATCTTTTTATAAGATTTCGAAAAGATTGATATTGTTTAAAAGTGTAGCTTCAGTAGATTGTGATGGTGAAGTAGGAGTTACTGCAAAAGATAAGGTAGAGGTTTTTTAGGGGTTATAGTAGGTAATGGAAAATCTAGATTTTTTTTATCATTGTTACTCAATTATGCTCTATTTAAAAGTTATTGTATAGAACAGGTGCTTAGTTAATATATTTGAATAAGTTATTAGATATTGTACACAAATAATAGTGTGTTATCACAAAAGATTGTAGGTGCTTAAGCACCCATACTTCATAACCTAAGTCCACCAATGATACTAGGAGTGTATGTTTTTGTCTCCAACCTTACTATATACAATAGTTGAGGCGGAGTTATTTTTATCTTTATTTTTGTTTAATTTAAATATATTGTTGACATTGTTTGTCGTAACATTGGGAATGTATTATTCTATCCATTGGTTTAATCTTTTTTTATGGAATGTTGTTGATTGAGACCCCTTCGAGATAGCTCGATTTTGATGAGGACTTTCCCGTTATTTGTATATTTTAGAGTCAAGAAGCTTACTTGTATTAGCATCGAATAAATTGACACTAATACTTTAATCACTTGAGCAAGCATCTAAGGTAGGACGTTTTTCATGATTCCTTTTCTCCTTAAATAATACCATCTGCCTCAATTGGTAGGTGCTTCATCTTATGTTGGAGTGGTGCTCTATTGTGGATCATTTGTTTATTGTATTTTCCTTTTTGCAAGTGGTATTAGTTTTTCAAAAGACACCATATTCGGTACAAAGTATATATACTATTTCCTTAATAGACAAGGCTTTGTAAGCGGCGACCTATAAAGATATGATTATTGACTGGTAATCCAATTGGTACCTATACACAAATGTGTGTATATGATCCGCTCAATGCATAGGATGTACATCCATCTTCACTAACTTCACTATTTTATTCCTTACTTGAGCTAAGATCATGGTCGTAGAATTATGTTGTAGTTCATGTAGTATGATCCAGAAGTGAAATAGGTGGTGAATTTTTTTTTATTTTCTTACTCGAATAGTTGACTTAGAAGAGTCCCTAGTTAACTTTTGGTTTTCAGGAATAAACAAAAAGAAATGGAAGTGTGAAAGGTAAACTTGACATAGGATGTTTTTATCCTAATTGAGATCCAATGTAGATCTTATGTCCAATTTCCTTGGGTTGCAAGGGTGTTGTCTTCTACTTTTCTGAAACTTATAGTAAATACAAGTTTCGAATATAGTTCCTATATCTATATTCAACGTTTTTTTATTCTATTTTCTTTTGATACCAAGACTTACCAACAATATGTTTAGACTCGTGTGCATCTTCTCTTAAGTAGACGCTAGCTTTTATATAGTGTTGTGATGTTGAGACTTGAATCTTCTGGATGAAGATATGGAAACACAAAAGCTTTTATCTTTGAAAAAGGAGTAGTAGAGATCCTTATTTTACAAGAATTAATAAAGTTAAGGCTAATCTTTATATTACTTCTTGATTGCTCCGAGATCTTTATTTTATCCATGTCGATTAACTGCTTTCCTGATGAAATAATCATTGATTCGGTTCACATGATTGTAGCCATTATATCATCCTTGAATAAAATAAGATTCTTTTTAATTGTCATGTTTCTTTTATTATTCAACCATTCATTTATAATATCATCATGAAGTACATTACAGAGTCTCTACAAAACATTGTTGCTTCGAATTGCACATGCAAGTGTACGTGGTTGTGCAAGTAATATGGTGACCATAAAGAGCCGGATTATTGTCAATTAGTTATTCTTATTAAATTATATTTCTAATTATTTATTTTCCCACATAATTTGTGCTTATTTTTTATCTTTTTATATTCATTTTTTTTCTTCGTATCGTTTTGTATCTAGGTGGAAACACAATTTCATCTAAAACCTTACCTGGAACCGAACAATCCTCCTAATCCAGAAATGGAACCATTTAAACCTCATAGGATTTTGCTAATGCATCGGGCTTGTAGTAATAATAGCAGTAAGGATATAAATTTGTAATATTCTTGCTCTTTAAAATAACAATTGTGTGTGCGCAAGGTGTCTCGTCTAATTTAAATATTCCACAAGTGCATACTTTCCGCTCAAGGACAAATATATGTCTTCTTCCAGATTCAGAAATTGCGAAAACAAATTTAGGAAATGGAACAATCTGCAAACATTAAAAAAATAACTGATATGTTATATGAAACGCCACTATTTTCTATTTTTTCAAACTAATGTTGATTGAAAAGACAAATGATCATATCAAATTCATAAAATGTATATAGTTAGCTATCTTTATACATATACTCATCTTTGAACATTTAGGTGCGTTTACAAAAAATACCTTCTCAAATATTCTCCACAATGTATCCTTTGTATGTGAGTCTATTTCTCTGTTTTTACAGTTTCAAGAACCAAATTGAATTCTAGCCTCTTTCGAAAATATTATTATAGAGAATTGGCGTGCCTCAACAAGGCAATCATTAACTTGAAATCTTTAGTCTACCGTTATTTACTGTTGAATGAACTCTCGACCAATTCTCGTACCTAGCATCCTCTAGTTACTCCTTAACTCTATGATCAACCTTTTCCACCTTAGCCATTAATTTATCAAAATAGTTCTTCTCAATAAGTCTTAGCCATATAGCAGAATAGCATAGGGTGATTCTGCTCCTCTTGAAGTTTGTCTGCACATTCTTCCAAAGATGCCACGTGCATGCATAATGAGGTACATTTGAAGCACATTGATTACACTCTTGATAAGACTTTAAATTTTATGTAATACAACACATATTTTTTCACGCTTGTGTAACGACCTGTTTAGTCGGTTCGAACAGTAGAACTATTTTTTATAAAAACTGACTGGGTCAACGGATCACGCGACGGACCGTCATGGTCACGACGGACCGTGATAGACTCCGTCGTCCCATACTTGTGTAATTTCTTCTGCTGCTCTCCTCATTACCCTTGCCGACAGGTAGGACGAACCGTCATAGGTACGACGGTCCGTCGAGGGTCTTTGTTCAAAAACACTTCACTGAAATCTGGGTACTGGGATCGACTCTCTAAACTTCGCGACGGAATTGCAGCACGGACCGTCGTAGATACGACGAACTGTCACAAAGTGCGTAACCCCACTACTGAATTTTACTCTCTAAACTATGTGACTGACCTGCAGGACGGACCATCATAGATACGACGGACCGTCACAAGCTGCGTAACTCCACCCTGGGTCGGATTTCCGCTAAAATTTAAATGGGTGTTTTGGACTATTCATGATTATAATTATGAAATCAGTGGGGTAAGTCCAATAATTTATTTACTTGGGGGTTAAAGAAGATAATAGGGAAATAAATAGTGGGTTACTTTTATCATAATGGATTATATGGTAATTAGGGTAAAAGAAAAAGAATCTGCAGAAGAAAAAGAAAAAGAAGAGAAAGGGAGAACGAGCGAGAGAGAGAGAACAAAGAAGAAAGCAAGTGACTTAGACTTCAGATTGAAAAGGTTCAAAGGCATTCCGGAGGTAGCTTGGTTGATCACGATTCTTCGGTGGAGGTAGGTTATGGTTTAATTTCTATGTGATAGATAAACTCTAAATAGCGATTGATATGTATTGGGTGGTATTGTAAAGTCTTCTATGTACTTGATTGTGTGATTGTATGTTTTGATTTTGCAGTTGTGGTTGGTTAGAATGATGAGATTGTTGAACCTTCAATCCTAAATTCTCTCTATTAAGATGACGCCTTGACATAAAGAAGACTTGATGTAATAAAATAATTAGATAAATGGATCAGAGTGTCATGTTCCGACTCAATAACATTGGATCGGAGTGTCACGTTCCGACACGGTATTAGGGGATCGGAGTGTCACGTTCCGACACGGTATATGGGATCGGAGTATCACGTTCTGACACGATAATAGTAAAGAGAAGGAATTTTTAATTAGGTTAATATACTCAAATTTGAAGAACCTATTTCCCAAATGAGTATGGTGTGGAGGCTTGAGTCCTCATAGGTGTGCTTGGTGTTGTTGCCAAAGGTTCTTGTACTTGTTGCTTGTCACCTGTTAAGTATTGTGGTTGATTTTATATTATTATTCAGTATATATTGCTTTCTATTTTGAGTTGGCCGATGATACCTACTTAGTACGTGTTCCTTGTACTGACCCCTACTTGTATTTTCTTCTTTGTTATTTGTGGAGTGCAGCAAGCGTGCCATCGACTTCGACTCATCGTCAGCTCTAGCCAGTCTTCACCACATCAGAGTTAAGGATGAGCTATTGTTCCTAGCTCGTGCTGGATTCTCTCCTTCACGTCTTGATGTCTTGAAGTTCGGACATGGACCATCTTTTTACTTATTGTAGCTTCTTAAATACTCTTACATTTAGAAATTTGAGGATAGATGTTCTTTATGTGATTACTTCCAGATTTTGGGATTAATAAATATTAAACTTTAGAAGTTTTTTTAATTGATTACGTTAATAAGTTTTGGATCTTCCGCAGTATTTTTTACTACTCATAATTGATTTACTTGTAATTGTTGGGATTAAGATTTGGTGGTTTACTCACCTAGGAGGATAATTATGGGTGCCACTCGCGGCTTGTTTTGGATCGTGACAAACTTGGTATTAGAGCGTTAGGTTCGTTGGTCTCATCACACAAGAACGAGTCTAGTAGAGTCTTGAGGAACGGTAGGGGGACGCCCTTACTTTTCTTTGAGAGGCTATAGGACTTTAGGAAAACTCCATTCTTTCTTTCTTTCGTGCTATTACTTGGATCCAATTGGTATCTAGGTGATACAAATTAGTATCTGACATCCTCACTCTATTTCGGAGATGGTTAGAACTAGAGAAACAACTGTGCCAACACCAACACCGGCAAGATAGGGTGCGTCAGAGCAAACCATTGGGGCCGTAGCTCAAGGAGGAGCAGTGGCAAGAGGTCGTGGTAGAGGTCGCAGGAGAACGCCCTCTAGGGGTAGAGGACAAACACCTGGTCCAGCTAGTAATAGGGAGGTGACTTCTCCACCGACTGATGAGGTAGTGAGAGAGGGTGAAGAAGGGGAAACCGAGCAGGTTCAAGATGAGGAATTACCACGCCAGCCTACCCCACAGATGATTAACCAGGTTCTTACATATCTTAGCGGGTTATCGGATCAGGGCAAGACCCCTCCAGTGTTTTCTGCACCAACACCTCAGGTGTCGGGAGTACAACATGCAGCTGCTGTGGCTCCCCGCATGGATGCCTCATTGGAAGTAGGCACGTTCCCTCGAAAGACTACAGGGTCTATAATGACGAGTGATCAGAATGAACTTTTCACTAAATACTTAAAGTTGAAACCTCCAGTCTTCAAGGGTGCTGAATCTGCGGATGCCTATGATTTTTTGGTTGATTGTCTTGAGCTGCTACATAAGATGGACATAGTTGAACGATTCGGCGTTAAGTTTGTGACCTACCAGTTTCAGGGGAATGCCAAAATGTGGTGGCGGTCGTATGTTGAGTGTCAACCAGCATAGGCACCACCTATGACTTGGGCATCATTCTCTAGCTTATTTATGGAGAAGTATATACCCCAGACTTTGAGGGACAAGAGGAGAGATGAGTTCCTGAGCCTAGAGCAAGGCAGGATGTCTGTTACTACTTATGAGGCTAAATTTTGTGCACTATCCAGGTATGCCACCCAGCTTTGCTTTAGGCCACAAGAGCGGATTCGGCGTTTTGTGAAAGGATTGAGGTCAGATTTGCAGATCCCAGCCTTACAGGTAGCTGCAGTAGCAAAATCCTTTCAGAAAGTGGTTGATTTTATGATAGAGGTGGAGGGGGTGAAGCCAGACGACTTCACCATGGCGTCGACATCTAAGAAGTTCCGTAAGGGAGGTGAGTTTAGTGGTTCTTACTCCATAGGGTAGAGTTCATGAGGTAACCCAGCCCGTCCTATTAAGTCTTCACTACAGTCAGAGTCAGTCCATCGCACTCACCAAGATTTNNCTGAGTTTGGAGGTTATCCCCAGACTTCGTCATTCTCACAGAGACCTATGCTTGACTCCAGAAATTGTTAAGGATAAGGAGAGACTGGACATATTAGGAAATATTGTCCAAAACAGAGTTAAAGACCCCCAATAGCTAGAGGTAGAAGTGGTCATGGTAGGGGCCGCCATTCTGGAGGACGTGGTGGCCAAGTTAATGGTGGTCATCAAATCAGTCGGGGTGGCGGGCCAGTTTGAACTACTGCAGCGCAACATGGTAGGGGCAACGGGCAGATAGGAGATACGGCCCATTTTTATGCTTTCCCCGGGAGGTCTGAGCAGAGACATCTGATACTGTCATCACAGGTAATCTTTTGGTCTTTGATTGCATGGCTTCTGTATTATTTGATCCTGGATCCACATTTTCATATGTATCTTCCTCATTTGCTACTGGTCTTGATTTATATTGTGATTTGCTTGACGTGCCTATTCGTGTCTCTACTCCTGTGGGTGAGTCTGTGATAGTTGAGAAGGTGTATAGGTCTTTTCTTGTGACTTTTGTGGGGAGCAATACTCATGTAGATTTGATTATTCTAGAGATGGTTGATTTAAATGTAATTCTGGGTATGACTTGGCTTTCTCCAAACTTTGCAATCATAGATTGTAATGCTAAAACTGTGACATTGTTCAAGCATGGGACAGATCCGTTAGTGTGGGAGGGTGACTATATTTCCACTCCAGTTCATATCATCTCTTTTCTTCGTGCTAAGAGAATGGTTAGTAAGGGTTGTTTAGCTTTCTTTGCACATTTCAGGGATGATACTTCCCAAGTACCTTCGATGGAGTCTGTCTCGATAGTCCGTGAGTTTCTGGATGTGTTTCCTGCAGACCTTCCTAGTATGCCACCAGATAGGTATATTGATTTTTGTATTGATCTGGAGCCGGGTACTCGCCCCATTTCCATACCCCCTTATAGAATGGCTCTAACTGAGTTAAGGGAGTTAAAGGCCAAACTTCAGGAGTTGTTAGGTAAAGGTTTGATTAGACCAAGTGCATCCCCTTGGGGTGCTCTTGTTTTATTTGTGAAGAAGAAGGATTGAAGTTTTTTGATGTGCATAGACTACAAGCAACTGAATAAGGTAACTATTAAGAACAAGTATCCGATTCCTCGCATTGATGATTTGTTCGATCAGTTACAAGGTGCTTGTACCTTCTCAAAAATTTATTTGAGATCTGGTTATCATCAATTGAAAATACGGGCAGCAGATGTGCCAAAGACTACTTTTCGAACCAGGTATGGGCATTATGAATTCTTAGTAATGTATTTTGGGCTTACGAATGCCCCTGCTGCTTTCATGAGCCTGATGAACTTGATTTTTAAGCCATATCTGGACCTCTTTGTTATTGTATTTATTGATGATATACTGATATACTCAAAGAGCATGAAAGAAAATGAGGATCATTTGAAAATTGTATTGGAATTGTTGAGGGAGAAAAGACTTTATGCCAAATTCTCCAAGTGTGAGTTTTGGCTAGATTCAGTGTCCTTGGGGCACGTGGTTTCTAAGGATGGAGTGATGGTGGATCCATCTAAGATTGAAGCAGTGAAGAGTTGGGTAAGACCTACTAATGTTATAGAGGGAAGGATCTTTGTTGGTTTAGCTAGCTATTACCGTCGATTTGTCAAGGGATTTTCTTCTGCTGCTTCTCAATAGACAAATTTGACTAAGAAGAATGTTCCATTTGTATGGTCGGACGAATGTGAAGAAAGCTTCCAGAACTTCAAGACCTTGTTGACTACCGCACAAATTCTTACCTGGCCAGTGGAAGGTAAGAATTTCATTGTTTAATGTGATGCATCTTATTTTGGTTTGGGTGCAGTGCTAATGCAGGAGAGGAATGTAATTGTTTATGCTTCGAGGCAATTAAAAGTGCATGAACGTAACTATCCGACCCATTATTTGGAGTTTGCTGCAGTTGTGTTTGCATTAAAGCAATGGAGACATTATCTATATGGGGTCAAGTGTGAAGTCTATACAGATCATCGTAGTTTACAGTATGTCTTTTCTCAGAAAGATTTGAATTTGAGGCAGAGGAGGTGGATGGAACTACTGAAGGACTATGATGTTACTATTTTGTATCACCCAGGAAAAGCTAATGTTGTGGCAGATGCTTTAAGTAGAAAAGGAGGGAGCATGGGAAGTCTAGCCCACTTAAAGGTTTCTAGACACCCATTGGCTAGAGAGGTTCAGACCCTGGCTAATGACTTTATGAGGCTGGAAGTACTAGAGAAGGGAGGATTTTTGGCCAGTGTAGGGGCTAGATATTCTTTTCTTGACAAGATTAAGGGAAAAAAGTTTACTGATGAGAAGCTGAGCCGAATTCGAGATATGGTATTACAAGGAGAGGCTAAAGAGGCAATAATTGATGAGGAAGCCGTTTTGAGAATTAAGGGAAGGGTATGTGTGCCCCGTGTTGATAATTTGATTCACGCTGTTCTTACAGAGGCTCATAGTTCAAGGTATTCTATACATCCTGGTGCAACCAAGATTTATCGTGACCTAAAGCAACATTTTTGGTTGAGTAGAATGAAGCGTGACATTGTTTATTTTGTTGCCCAATGCCCTAATTGTCAGCAGGTAAAGTATGAACACCAGAGGACCGGAGGAACACTTCAGAAAATGCCCATTCCTGAATGGAAATGGGAAAGAATTGCAATGGATTTTGTGGTTGGTCTTCCAAAGACATTGGGTAAGTTTTATTCTATTTGGGTAATTGTTGACAGATTAACTAAGTCTGCGCACGTCATTCCGGTCAAGGTGACTTACAATGTAGAGAAGTTAGCCAAACTCTATATCTCAGAAATTGTTCGATTGTATGGAGTTCCACTTTCCATCATATCAGATAGAGGTACGCAATTCACTTCTAAGTTTTGGAGAACATTGCATGTTGAATTAGGTACTAGGTTTGATCTTAGTACTGCATTTCACCCTCAGATCGATGGTCAGTCTGAGCGAACGATTCAGGTGTTGGAGGATATGCTTCGGGCATGTGTGATAGAATTTAATGGTCATTGGGATAACTTCTTACCCTTAGCAGAGTTTTCATACAATAATAGCTATCACTCAAGTATTGATATGGCCCCATTTGAGGCACTATGTGGGATGAGATGTAGGTCTCCCATTGGTTGGTTTGATGCATTGGAGGTGAGACCATGAGGTACCGATCTTTTGAGGGAATCGTTAGATAAAGTAAAATTCATGCAGGAGAAGCTTCTAGCAGCTCAGAACAGGCAGAGAGAATATGCTGATCGAAAGGTTAGGGACTTGGATTTTATGGAGGGTGAACAAGTCTTGCTGAAGGTTTCACCTATGAAAGGGGTGATGCGGTTTGGGAAGCGGGGTAAGCTTAGTCCGAGGTATATTGGTCCATTTGAAGTTCTGAAGTGCGTGGGGTAGGTGGCTTATGAATTGGCATTGCCTCCAGGACACTCAGGAGTGCACCCGGTATTTCATGTATCTATGCTGAAAAAATACCATGGGGATGTAAACTACATTATTCGTTGGGATTCAGTTCTTCTTGATGAGAATTTGTCTTATGAGGAGGAGCCTATTGCTATTTTAGATAGAGAGGTCCGCAAGTTGAGATCTAAGGAGATTGCATCTATCAAGGTTCAGTGGAAGAATCAGCCAATTGAAGAGTCCACTTGGGAAAATGAGGCTGATACGCAAGAAACATATCCACATCTCTTTACAGATTCTGGTAATCTTTCTCGCCCTTGTTTTTCTTTCTGTGATCGTTCGAGGACGAACGATGGGTAAATTGGTATCTATTGTAACGACCTGTTTAGTCGGTTCGAGTAGTAGAACTGTTTTTGATAAAAACTGACTGGGTCGACGGATTACGCGATGGACCATCATAATCACGACGGACCGTGATGGACTCCGTCGTCCCATACTTGTGTTATTTCTTCTGCTTCTCTCCTCATTACCCTCGACGACAGGTAGGACGAACCGTCATAGGCACGACGGTCCGTCGAGGGCCTTCGTTCCAAAACACTTCAACTCTTAAATGCGGAGTGCGGATCGACTCTCGAACTTGCGTGAAGCGTAGCGCGGTTGTCGTAGAATCTGACGGACCGTCACAAGTTGCGAAACCCCTCTACTGAATTTAACTCTCTGAACTTTGTGACGGACCTGCAAGTCGGACCGTCATAGATACGACAGACCATCACAAGCTGCGTAACTCCACCCTGGGTCGGATTTTCACTAAAATTTAAATTGCTGTTTTGGACTATTCATGATTATAATTATGAAATTAGTGGGGTAAGTTCAATAATTTATTTACTTGGGGGTTAAAGAAGATAATAGGTAAATAAATAGTGGGTTACATTTATCATAATGGATTATATGGTAATTAGGGTAAAAGAAAAAGAATCTGCAGAAGAAAAAGAAAAAGAAGAGAAAGGGAGAACGAGTGAGAGACAGAGAACGAAGAAGAAAGCAAATGACTTAGACTTCAGATTGAAAAGGTTCAAAGGCATTGGGGAGGTATCTTGCTTGATCACGATTCTTCGGTGGAGGTAGGTTATGGTTTAATTTCTATTTGATAGATAAATTCTAAATAGCGATTGATATGTATTGGGTGGTATTGTAAAGTCTTCTATGTACTTGATTGTGTGATTGTATGTTTTGATTTTGCAGTTGTGGTTGGTTAGAATGATGAGATTGTTGAACCTTTAATCTTAAATCCTCTCTATTAATATGACGCCTTGACATAAAGAAGACTTGATTTAATAAAATAATGAGATAAATGGATCAGAGTGTCACGTTCCGACACAATAACATTGGATCGGAGTGTCACGTTCCGAGACGGTATATGGGATCGGAGTGTCACGTTCCGACACGATAATAATAAAGAGAAGGAATTTTGAATTAAGTTAATATACTCAAATTTTAAGAACCTATTTCCCAAATGAGTATGGTGTGGAGGCTTGAGTCCTTATAGGTGTGCTTGGTGTTGTTGCCAAAGGTTCTTGTACTTGTTGCTTGTCACCTGTTAAGTATTGTGGTCGATTTTATATTATTATTGAGTATATATTGCTTTCTATTTTGAGTTGGCTGATGATACCTACTCAGTACGTGTTCCTTGTACTGACCCCTACTTGTATTTTCTTCTTGGTTATTTGTGGAGTGCAGCAAGCGTGCCATCGACTTCGACTCGTCCTCAGCTCTAGCCAGTCTTCAGCACATAAGAGTTCAGGGTGAGCTATTGTTCCTAGCTCGTGCTGGATTATCTCCTTCACGTCTTGATGTCTTGAAGTTCGGACATGGACCATCTTTTTACTTATTGTAGCTTCTTAAATACTCTTAGATTTAGAAATTTGAGGATTGATGTTCTTGATGTGATGACTTCCAGATTTTGGGATTAATAAATATTAAACTTTAGAAGTTTATTTAATTGATTACGTTAATAAGGTTTGGATCTTTCGCACTATTTTTACTATTCATAATTGATTTACTGGTAAATGTTGGGATTAAGATTTATTGGTTCGCTCACCTAGGAGGATAAGTGTGGGTGCCACTTGCGGCTCATTTTGGGTCGTGACAGCTTGCCAAATGTATTTTTGAATTGTTGAAAGAACCATGTCCATGAACAATCATTTTCTTGTCTACAACTCCATCTGTCAATGAAAATATGAAACCTATCACAAATCAACACACATGATATTTTTGTTTGATATAACATTAACACTATGTATAAGTTATTATACAAAAAAAAAAAACAAGTTCACCATCACAAAAACACATATATGCCCCATCCAATGTGATTGCTCATATAAATATCCTTTTGTAAGCTCGACTAAAATGTGCACCGTCGACAATAACTACCGATCTGCTGAACTTATTGAACCCCCTCATCAGTGTCTCAAGGCTATTAAAAGATACATGAATTCATCTTTCTCCTACTTGTGCATCGTTATATATTATTTTATATACACAATACTTAGCATTTATATGTATTGCGGCATCTGCCTATATCCATCTTTTGGTTTGCCCCTTATCATTTCTAATGTACGTACATTAGCACATCATGTTTTCTAGTAAGACATCTCCATCCCCATAGAATTATCTAACGTCCCGAATTACATCTTTCGGAATATGAATTCTCTTATGGTAGACCAATTTAGGAACAGTTACACTACGTACAAACCCAATTATTTCTTGGAGTTTTGTTAGTACCTTATCCTCAATGGATACATATGTTCACTATTGAAGTATCTCACTTTGTCTGAGTTTTTCTTTCACAAAGCCTTCACACTCTAGCAAAAATAATTTAAAAATCACACTGACACATAATTGTACAATTGTTTTGATCATATTAATGCATACACCAAATACATATATGATGCTACAATGATTCACAATATGTCAAGAATTATATATATTAATGTATCATCCATATCAATTATCACAATAAATATTTGATACACCTAAAATAATGAATTTTTGTTTATCATATTCACATCACTAGTCTGATATGTTTTATAAAAATGAGTAATACCCTCACATTAGAGATACCATATAAATAATATATCACTTTCTGCTCATGTGTTGTATGTATCACTTACAATCCACTACATTTATTTACTACCTTTTCATGTTTAATAGATAGAAATGCTTTCACTCAAAATAATTCCTGTCATACCGCTAAAAAATCTGTAGAGATACCAAATAAATAGAAACAATTATTACCATGTTACATATGTTAATGATAATAATATAACATAAAAGACTAGAAATAAAAAATCAAATACTCTCAAACTTTTTTCTATCAGCTCTCTTTACTTTAAAATTTAAATTGTGCTTTATTTTATATTTCTTCACTAGGAAAACTGCCTGCGCTTCGTGCGACTCCCTTATTTGCAAATTTGGTTAACCCTTTTTTTTTTTGTAGTTTTAGTGTAGTTGTTAAATAAGTGTTAAAATTTAAGAGCAAAAACGTGGATCGACATATGGCAAATAAACATACATATTTATTATAGGAAGTTTTTTTGGCAATAGATAAAACCAAATCCGCAACCATAACAGACATCAACAACATAGGATATACATTTAGGCATTGTTGGACATGTAAAGTTTCACAAATAACAAAATAGACACTACTTGATAAAAGTAATAATATTAAGGTCTATAAAATAGAAAAAGACTCTACTTTGTTGTTTATATGGTGTCGACATCACTCTCTTCGTTGTCGTATATGAATAATTTTCTTCACTTCTTAGACTTTGTCGAATAAATTCTTCTTTTTGAAATTGAAGTTCATTAGGAATTTCTTTTTGAGTAATCTGTGTTTCATACCCCTACTTGTATGTTTTCTTTTTGTTAATTGTGGAGTGCAGCAAACGTACCATCGTCTTCAACTTAACCGCAACTCTAGCCAGTCTTCCTCACATCAGATTTCAGGGTGAGCTACTGTTCCTAGCTCGGACTGGATTCTCTCTCATTCATGTCTTGATGTCCTTGAAGTTCGGACATGGTCCATTTGTTTACTTATCTTAGCTTTCTAGATACTCTTAGATTTAGTAACTTGAGGATAGATGTTCTTGTGATTATGACTTCCAGATTTTGGGGATAATAATAAGTTTTGAGTTTTAGAAGTTATTTATTGATTTCGTTAATGAGTTTTATGTCTTCCGCATTACTTTCTGTTTCTTATGGTTGAAATGTTGGGGTTTAGATTTGTTGGTTCGCTCACATAGTAGGATAAGTGTGGGTGCCACTCACGACACATTTTGGGTCGTGACAACAACTGTATTAAAAAGGATGATGAGTAATGGTCTTACTTTAATTATGTTGAAATATACTCTTAATCATGCTTGTGCTATTATAACTTGATTATTGAGTTACTTTGACTATGTGTTCAATTATGTGATGTGAATGCTGCCTTCAGTAGACTCTGTTTTGTTTGTCTTGTGATGTACATGTCTATGATTTAATGAATATGTTTTATTTATTGGTACGGTCTTCTTGATGTGCATAAGGCTTTTCAAAGTAAATTTCATAACTTTATGAATTGTCCCGTTTCTTATCATGATTCAATTATATGTTTGCATATGGTCTCATATTTAGGACAAATGGTAGACTTACCCCATTTTCTCCCTTTTCCCCGACAATTTAAGTTCCGGTCATTGTACGGATTTTGAGACGACTTTGAAGGAAGACTTGGAACTCCTCATTCATCCTTGTTGGGTAGGTCCTCACATTACGAGGGCAATGCCAATATCAAGATTATGAAGTTGTTTTAGTTTTTTAGACTCTTATATTCTTTCCTTTTCTTGGGTCTATGTATGCTCGATATAACTATTATTTGTATGTAGAGGTCTACGTAAACCTCCATGTAGTAGTAATGAAAATTTTTAAAAATTTCTTTATTTTAACCTAAAAATAAAATGATGTAGGCTAAGAGGGTAGTCTTTGTTCTCAAAGAGGACGATGATGCCGGTTACGTCAAGGGGTGCTCTTAAGATATGACATTTGTATAAACTCTATGAATAAAAATATACTTTTGCAATATTTAAACTTTTAACCTAGTGAATCAAACTTAAATCAAAATAAGAGAATATTTGACAATTTCATCTTAACAACAAGTAGGAGGTTTTCTTCAGTTCCATCCCAAAAATTGAAGCATTTCTCCAAAGATTTCATAACTAGTATGTGCAATTGAACTAGTACGGTTCTTTCATCCACTAGGTCCTCAGAATTCAGTCAAATTCTTGATTCTTGATATCATGATTAGATCTAAAGTTTCTAAAACATTGAAGAATTATTATGATATAGTTGTTATGATGTTCCTAATAAGATTATGATGTTTTTTCATGAAATTATTGATTAGTTATTTGCATGAAATTTAGAACCATACTATTGTAAATTCTCTTAGTTTATCAATAACAATTGCTAAGTAAGTTAAACAATAAAGAATGCCTCATATTTTGAATGTTCATTATCAGTACTTAAATGTTGCAGTCTCATTTTTAATAATTTAGTTATATTGTGTCATACACATTCCAATTTGGAGTAGGCTCAGCATTGAGTTAGATTAGGGTTCAGCGTACCCTCATAATCTCAAAACTACGTGCCCCTGTAGGAGTATAAATCCCCTCATTGGGTATCAAATTTAGCGATAATACAAGTAATGCCTTTATACTCTGGAATGGAAATGTATATTAGGTCCTCTCAATTGGGAGCGTACATCGGATTCCACGTTTAGCTCATGTTATTTGATGTCGGTTAATAGTAGCTCCCACAATCAGACTCTAGTGCGTTTGACTAAGAATTCAATATTTTAGTATTCAGTCTAAGCATTTTATTAATTAGTACTTCCTCATTAAATTCAAATCAGTTCATTTCAATGTATTTCAGTATTTACATTATTTTTATGCGTCATTTCACAGTTATCCTTATTCAACTTACTTATTTTTTTCAGTTTTATTCTTATCTCGCATTCTCCGTACATTTCAAGTACTGACGCATACTCAGAGCTACTTTCTTTCATGATGAATGTTCAGGTACTCAACATTCACATCACGCATATATTTGGTTCCCGATCCATACTCAGCAGCATTAGGGGTGAGTCCTCACACTTTGAGGACATTAGACATGTTTTCCATTTCAGTCTTTTATTTCTGTTTCAGTTTTTCCTGGGACATGTCCCACCAAATCGAGTTAGTTAGAGAATTTCTTAGATATAGTTTTATATTCACCTTTAGCATTTGAGTGATTGTTTAGTATCACTTAACATTTAGAAGTTTATTATATATTCAGATTTTTAATGGGTATTTCACATCTATCAATTATCTCATAAATTAAGTTGTTGCATAGTATCCTGTGTTTAGTATTTATAGTATGCTTATGATATGCAAGCTCAGGGTTAGCTTGAGGTCACTCGTGGTCCTAGATTCTGTGTTTACGCAAAGGGGATAGCCTCAACACGTGTCACTTTTCCATCAATACACACAAAAATTCATGAATAAAATTGGTAAATCTTAATAATTCTTGTTTTCACTAAGACAAAATGTCTTATGAAATTATTTTCAGAAAGAACCAAATAGAGATCATTAATTCAGTGATAGATACTATTAAAAGTATTGAATTAGCTATGGGATTTGTCAGGTATCCAAACTAATCCATCACTAAAAACCTCCTTGCTAATTCATGAATTTTCTTTAATTTTTTTTGCGCTTTAAAAAAAAATTAGCATGGAATTTTATTGTTTAGCTATGAAATTTCATCCATCTTAATTCCTTATTTTGTAGTAGGTTAATATACTCTTAGACCAATATCTCAACAAGGATGAACGACAACTTTAAGATCAATATATACTCGAAAAAAACAAAGATGTGGTTAATTTCATAAAATTTCATATAATTGTGACCTTCCCACTAAGATCATATAACTATGGAAATTTTGTGAAAAAGTAATCAGAAAATGCCTACCTAATTAACTTACACAAAGTCATGTAGCCGAAAAATCCAACTTTAATTTTTCACTCTACATAAACAATCTAACTGTTTTTGTTTACTCATTTTTTCTTGTCTATTTGAGACTGTGTATTCAATATATCATTAAATTGAGCTTAGAGACTGCAATCTAATCTTATAGTTCTAATATAATCATTCTTAAGCTACGTAGATGTTTAAATATTAATCCTAAACTTTAGGCTCTACACCCTGCATGTTCTTTTTATCATGAATTTAGGTTATTTTTATCTGACTTGAATCATCATAAATTCTAACTTATGTGAACGAGAGAGACATGACTAACTAGGAATTGGATCAATAGGCTCAGGGGTACGCTCCTTATCCACTTAAAGAGAATCCGCTATTTGACAAATATATTGATCTAGTCACGTAACCAAGCGAAAAAACGGATTCTCTTGAAGCATGAATTATTATGACCATGAATCCTCCTTTTTATTTGTTACGAGACTAGAGATAACTTTCTCTTGCACTAGGGACTAGAAAGTCATCTCTCTCTCTCTCCTTCACTTAAAACACAACCTATGATGATTCAAGTCAGACAAAAAATAACTAAACTTAATGATAAAAAGACCATGTAGGGTGTAGAGCCTTAAGTCTAGTATTAGTATTTAAACATTGATGTAGCTTGAGAATGATTATATTAATATAAGATTGAATTATATTCATGATGTAGGTTCAGGTCCTCAGAATTCAGATCACGCATAGATCAATTCCCAATGCATACTCAACAACATTAGTGGTGAGTCCTCATACATTGAGGACAATGGAAATGTTTATTTCTTTTTTAGTTGTGATGAGGACATGTCCCAACAACTCTATTTAGTTAGAGACTTTTTTCAACATAGTTTTAGATTTAGCTTTAGCATTTAACACTTAGAATTTCAATATATATTCAGATCAGTATTGATATTCCCATCTTCTAATTATCTCATGATTTAAGCTTGTGCATAGTATCTTTATTAAGTTGTTTTAGTATGCTTAAATATGTATGTTCAGGGTTAGCTTGGGGTCACTCGTTATACTGGGGCTCGTGTTTATACCAAGGGGTATAGCCCTTGGGCCGTGGTACATGTCCCATCAATAAACACAAAGATTCATGAATAAAATTGGTTAATCTTATTCTTTCTTCTTTTTTACTAAGATAAAATGCCTTCAGAACTCATTTTTAGAAAGAACCAAATAGAGATCATTAATTTAGTGATAGATACAAATAAAAACATTAAATAACTATGGAATTATTCGTAATCGCTAACTAATTCATGATTAAAAGCACCTTGCAAATTCATGAATTTTCTTTTTGTTTTTGGTCTAATCTATAGCTAAATAATATTATCGTGAAATTTTATTATTCAACTATGAAATTCCATCTATTGGAATTCCCTATCTTCTAGTATACGAATATACTCTTAGACCAATAGCTCATAAAGGATAAACGACAACTTTATGATCAATACATACCTCGAAAAAATAAAGATGTGGTTAATTTCATAAATAGTCATATAATTATAATTTTCCCCTAAAATCATATAACTATGGAAATTTCATTTAAAAAGTAATAAAAGAATGCCTACCTAATTAACTAACACAAAATCATTTTGCTGAAAAATCCAACTTTAATTTTTTACTCTACATAAATAATCTAACATTTTTTTGTTTACTCGTTTTTGATTATCTACTTGAGACTGTGTTTTCATCATACTATATTATTGACCTTTGAGTCAACAATCCAATCTTTAGTTACAAAATAATCATTCTTAAGCTACATCAGTACTAATCCTAAACTTTAGGCTTAACAACCTACATTCTTTTTATCATACATTTAAGTTATTTTTGTGTGACTTGAATCATCATGGATTGTAATTTATGTCAAGAGAGAGACATGACTAACTAGGAATTGAGTCAATTGGATCAGGGGCATACCCCCATATCGGCGGCAAAACACATATATTGCTCTAGGCTCATTACCAAGCGAAAAAAGGGGATTCTCTTTAAGAATGGATTCTTCAGTATAGGAATCAACCTTTGATTTGTTAAGGGACTAGAGCGATTCTTTCTTGTACTAGGGTCTAATATATGTGTGAAAGAGTGTATTCTCTTGCAGCAGATAGAGGGAATCCCTTGAGCCTATGGATTCAATTCCTAGAAGTCATGTCTCTCTCCTTTAATTAAAACAAAACCTATGATGATTCAAGTCGGACAAAAATAACTAAATTTCATAATAAAAAGAGAATGTAAGTTGTAGAGCCTAAAGTCTACTCTTAGTATTTAAAAATTGACGTAGCTTAAGAATGATTATATTAATAAAAATTGAATTGTGGTCTAATCTGAATCTAACTAAAGAAAGAATAGCTATATAATGAAAGCACATTATCAAGATGAAAAGAAAAAAGAGTAAACATGGATAGATATTATTTTTATACATAAAAATATTCTAAAATATTCCACGATACTCCTTGTATTCAACATTAAGTGTAATTTATAAGGCAAAAGACTCATATTAAGAAAAAATCATCAAACTTTGAAAAAAAGAGGAGGGAATAGGCGACCAAAACCCTTCCAAGAATGCAACACGTTTTCTTCAGTTTTAGCCCCAAAATTGAGGGATTTCTTCATAGATTTCATTACCAAGTAATGGAATTTCACTAGTGGGTTCCTTTCACCGATTAGGTCCCTAAAATTCAGTTAGATTCTTGATTTATGTATCTTGCTTGAACCTAAAGTTTGTAAAACCTTAGATATTAATTGTGATTTGGTTATTAGAGTTTTCCTAATTATATTAATTTGTTTTTCTGGAATCTTTGATTACTTTTTTTGCATGAAACTCATAACCCTAGTTGTGTAGATTCCTTTAGTTTATGAATGATACATTCTAGGTCAATTAAAAAACTATACATGTGTCGTTTCTTGAATGTTACATTATCAGCTTATCATTGTTATATTCTCAGATTTTCATGTTAGTATTTGAGCTATTCCATGTTTAAGTTGTGTGTGTTAGATATACATATTCAGTTTGGAGTATGCTTAGAACCGAGTGGACTAGGTTTTAGTATACCCTCATAGTCCCAGAACTGCATACCCCCGTAGGCTAAGTCCTCTCTATGAGCATCGGTTTTAGTGATCATGCCATAAACGCCTCTATACCCCTGGCAAGGTATATCAGTTCCTTCAATGTGGTGTGCGCATTTGACATCATGGATAACTCATGTGGTGTTTCTGTCAGTTATTAATGAATCCCATAGTCAGACTCTAATGTATTTTACAAGTTTTTCAGTTAAACTTCAAAATTCGGTCTCATCATGTTCCTCTTGTAATAATTCATGTGTAATCCTTATTGAATGATTTTTCCTGATTTCAAATCAAAAGTACTAAAATCAAAATTTGAGCATACACACATAAAATGTAATGAAGGGAATGGTTTCCTTTTTCTAGTTTGAACCAAAGGATTCTTCATGGAAAAAGTGAAATTAGGATAATTGTTAGCCCCTTTATCGAGTTCTTGTAGCTCAATCCATTCTTTTGGTGTTATAGTTGTTAGATGGATAAATTGAGCTGGTTGGATAGGATATTAGTACAACTATTTTTACCGTTTTGGTTCATAATTATGACTTGATCATCTGATTTTCCCCGAGAGCAGTTTGAAAATCTGAAGAGAAAATTATGATAAACCATTAATATAAGTCATGTCAGGAGGCAAAAATATTATCAAAAGAATTCCAAACATCATTTAATGAAGTCTCCAAGTATAAGTTAGGGGCTACAACATTGTCAGGTTTATTAATATTACAACTTCTTCAAACAGCACTTATATCCCAATCATGATCACCCATTTTATATCTATATAAAATGATATCTACTTAGATGTAAAAAATAAAAATGAGCTTATAAGAGAAACTAATAATGTTTTCTGCTAAATTAGAGAGCGAAAAAATGATTCAACGAAGGGGGTTTCTAATGGAGGAAGTAGAAGATCAAAGAAACGTTTAGTGGGTATGACATTATAACTGAAAGGTTAAGATGAAGAAAAGTGAACCAATTTCAAAATATATAGATAAAATTAAAGGTCTATATACCTATCCCGGCGCATCCATATTTAATTTACAGTTAATGCATAATAAATTTATTTTTTCTATTTTAGAATGAGTGGGAATAGAAATAAGAGAGATGTCAAAGATTATAATGTGTACCTTTTGTTTAATTCATAAATCTCATATATTATTGCAACAACTCGAGAGCATCCCCTAGTCGTAACATAGTGTATTCAATCTAAAAGATATCTTACACAAGCCCTTAGAATTCATTCATCAAATATGCATTAGAAAATATGGAAGAATTTAAATATTTCTTTAAAACATATCTGGAAAGGTATTTCATAAGAGCGTAATTCTTTCTAACATTATGGTCTCAAACTATCAATGAATGACATGAATAAAAGTCTATGGACACAGACACATAAAGTCTAAAATATAAAGTAAATGTCATAAAAGTAAAAAGATATTGTCCTCGTAGTAATGAGGACTCAGAAAGATCGAAGCAATGAGTACTCAAAAAGATCTTCAATCTTCTAAATTTTTGAAACTCTAGCCTCCTATAGAAACTCAAAGCTCCAACCCTACATTTGGTTAGAATGTAGGCAATATGCGTTAGTACAAAAGTACTAAGTATGGAAGCTCCAATAACATCATAAGAGTATCTCAAATAGTTAGTCAACGTAAGACATAATCGTAATTTGATACTTCAACCATTTGTCTTTTATACTCAAGTGAACTACATCCCAAGCCACCTCCACGTATACTTGTTTAATTCAAAAGTAGAATCCCATAGTACTACCTAAGCTAAGCACCTCTTTGGTAATTATTTGTCATAGACCTCATTCATACTTAAGTAGAGCACTATACCCCTAGGTCACCTCAAGGCACACTTGTGCAATACATGTGGGGTATCCCATTCCACTTCACACACTAAGCATATCTTGAAGTCACCTATTCATGTTTTACTCCCTCTTAAGTGTCACTAAGGACCTAATTTCAAATTTTACAAGGAACTATCATCTTAAGTCAATCTTAACATGGAAGGCAACTATAGCCACTAACCAAGCTAGACATACTTCATAAGAGGACATTTCATAAGTAGCTTCAAATCATACTTGTGTCATGTAAAAATGACATACCTTTCTTCCATTCACGCTTAATACTCATTTAGGCTAGCTTACTCAATGCTAACTATCTTTCATACTAGTTTATCAAGAATAGCATACTATCATACTAGATATAACTATTATGGAAAACATAATATCATGAGATCCAACTATCATAGGAAGGTTATAAAAATACCCACTTAGACACCATGCATCCACTCATCAATATGTATTCTATCCATGGGGTATTATAATTCTCGTAAGTTACCATGAGTAATCTAACACAACCTATTCTATAAACTGCACCTTTAATGCAAGCCAAGCTACCATTAGGACAGTATAAGTCATCTATCCTAAAACTACCATGAAATGGTTTTGGCCTAACCAAGTCAAGCTATTATAAGGCATTCTAATCATGATACTTTAAGTTAAGCGTAGGAGAGTTTCATTCCTCAATTCCAAGACACCGTGGGAATCACCATACCCAATCATCCGTGAGATTTACTATCTTAAGCTAAAAAGACATTTGCTATCTCAAGTTACCATGAGGCTTACCATCTATACCTTCCAACCTTGACCTTACTTTAGTAAGCCAGGCTTTACATGAAGGAAACACAAGCCTCAACATCAAGCTATTTAGTCTAACTTTCTTTTATTCATCTAAGATTATTAGGTTAACATAGAATCCTTCTATGTGAGAGAACTTGCTTCTCTTAGCTTGTTCATATCTAAGTGTATAAGTGAAAGAGAATACTTGATCAAGATCACACAAATTTAATATGTGATATCACACAAATAGGGATTTGGGGGTAAAGTCAATATGAGGAGATATGTATTGATTATTCTTTTTCTCTTATACACTTATAAATGAACAAGCTAGGAGAAGCATGTTTTATCATATGGAAAGATTCTAGGTTGACCTAATAACCTAAAAAGAATCAAAGAAAGTTATACTGTAATAGCTTCATGTTGAGACTTCTGTTTCCTTAATGTAAATCTTGGATTATTAAAATAAGACCAAGGTTTGAAGCTTGATATGGTAAGTCTCATTGTATCTTTAGATAGTAAATCTCATAGGAGCTTGAGATAGTAAATCTCACGGAAGCTTGTTGATGGTGATTCCCATGGTAGCTTAGGATTGATACATGAACTCTCCTCAAGATAACTTTAATTAGAATGAATATATTTCCTTATAATAACTTGACTTGGTGAGGCCAAAACAATTTCATGGTAGCTTTAGGATAGATGACTTATACTCTCCTAATGGTATCTTGGCTTGCATGCAAGGTGCAATTCATCTAATAAGTTGAGTTAGATTACTAATGGAAGCTTAGGTTTGAGGATTTATACTCCCATATGGATATATTACATCTTGATGAGTGGGTGCATGGTTGCTTGGTGGGTATACTTACAACCTTCCTATGATAGCTTTGATCGCATGATATGAAGTTTTCCATGGTAATTAGGTCTAGTATGATGGCATGATATTGTTGATAGACTAGTATGAAAGATAGTCAACATTGATTAAGATAGCCTATATGAGTACTTAGTGTAAATGGTAGAATGAGATGTAATTCATACATGACACAAGTATGACCTAAAGCTACTTATGAAATATCCGCTTATGAAGTATGCATACCTTGGGTAGTGTCTATAGCTTCCTTCCATTTTAAGATTGACTTAAGATTATAGTTGTTTGTCAAATATTAAAGTAGGCCCTTAGTGACACTTCTAAGGGGGTAACACGTGAATAGGGTCACTTCATGATATGCTTAGTGTGTGCGGAAGAATGGTATGCCCCACATGCATTGGACAAGTGTGCCTTGAGGTTTTCTAGGAATATAGCGTTGTACTTAAGAATGAAGATGGGATATCACCAAGAATAACGAAAGAGAGGTACTTAACTTAAGTAGTAATATGGTATACTACCTTAGCCTTGCACAAGTAAACTTAATCGTGGCTTGGGACGTAGTGCACTTGAGTATAAAGGACAAATGTTGAAGTATAAAATTATGATTAAGTCTTACGTTGACTTTTTATGATATGATTCTTATGTATTATGCTTATATGTTATGTTGTCTAACCATTTCAGATGCTCCTATAATGTTATGTTAGCTTCCATACTTAGTACCTTTGTACTAACGCATATTGCCTACATTCTAACTAAATGTAGGGTTGGATCTTTGAGTTTCTCTTTGAGGGTAGTGTTCTAAGAATTTAGAAGATTGAAGATCTTTGTGAGTCCTCAGGTCTTTCAGGACAATATCCATTTACCTTCATACCATTTACTTTTATGTTTTAGACTTTATATGGGTTGAGTCGTATGACTTTATTCATTTCATTCATAGATGGTTTGAGACAATAATGTTAGAAAGACTTCCTCTTTTATGAAATACTTTTTCTAGTTATGTTTTAAATTCTTCCATATATTTCTAATGAATGAATGCTAAGGGCTTGTATAAGGTCTCTTCGAGATAGAATATGCCATGTAACGACTAGGGGGTTCTCTCGAGTCATTACAATAGGATATGAGATGTATGATATTAAACAAAATGTACTTTTGACTATCCTTGACTTCTCTTTTGTTGCTAATGCCACTCACTCTAAAGTAGAAAAAATATTTATTGTGCATAAACTATAAAGTAAATGTGGATGCGCCGGGTTTGTAGATAGACATTTAATTTTCTCAGTATATTTTCAAAATTAATTCACTTTTCTTCATCTCAACCTTTGATTTATAATGTCATACCCACTAAACGTTTCTTTGATCATATACTTCCTCCATTAGAAAACCCCTCTTAGGATAATTTTTCTCACTCTCTAGTTCAGTAGAAAACATCATTAGTTTCTCTTATAAGCACATTTTTTATTTTTTTACATTTAACTAGATATCATTTTATATAGATTTAATATGAATGATAATGACTGGGATATAGGTGAGGTCGTAAGAAGTTAAAATATTAATAAACCTGACAATGTTGTACCTCCGAAGTTATACTTGGACTTCTTTAAATGTGTTTGGAATCCTTTTGATGATTTATTTGCTCCTGACATGACTAATTTTAATGGTTTATCTGAAATTTTCTCTTTAGATTTTGAAAACTGCTAACTAGAAAAAACCAGATCATCAAGTCATAATCATGAAACAAAATGGTAATCAACAGTTGTAATTACATCCCATTCAACCATTTCAATTTATCTAACAAACCTATTTTCATCCATCAACAACAACTGTAGTGTGTGTTCGACCAACAACTACAACAACAAAAGAATGGATTGATCTACAACATCTCGATATAGGGGCTAACAATTATTCTATATTTAATTTTTTCCATGGAGACTCCTTTGAATCAAACTAGAACAAGGTATCCATTCACTTTGTTTCATTTTATCTGTGTATATTTTAAATTTTGATTTTAGTACTTCTGATTTGAAATTAGAAAAAATCATTCAATAAGGATTAAGCATGAATTATTGCATATGACATACAATTTTGATTTTAGCACGTTCGTTTGAAAGAGGAAAAATCATGGTTCTTTGAGACATATATTTCTCTAGTCCCGTAACCAAGTGAAAAAGGGGATTCTCTTGAAGCATGAATTCTTCTGCCATGAATCCTTCTTTGCTTTGTTACAGGACTAGAGAAATATATTCTTGCGTTAGGGTCTAATACATATGTCAAAGAGAGTATTCTCTTGCCACTGATACGGGGCAATCCCTTGATCCTATTGATACAATTTATAGAAAGTCATGTCTCTCTCCTTCACTTAAAACACAACCTATGATGATTAAAGTCAAACAAAATCAACTAAACTTCATGATAAAAAGAACGTGTACGTTGTAGAGCTTAGATTCTAGGATAAGTATTTAAACATTGATATTGATTAATAATGATTAATTAATATAAGATTAAATTGTAATATAATCTCAATCTAACCAAAGAAAACATGACTATATAATGAAAACATCTTCCCAATTAGTAGAAAAGAAAAAAGTGTAAACATGGAGTTACATTATTTTTGCTAAAGGGTCTAGTGAACCCTTTCACACTTGTGTGAATTTTTATTGTGAAGTCTTATACTTATACATTTGTCATCAGGACCCCTGAACCCACTACACTCAACATTTTAAAAACGTTTTTAGACTTGGCCTCCTATGTGGCAGATACAACCAAGGGGCGTGTGATATACACACCTAAGGAGAGTGAAATGTTGTTAAAAGGGTCTAATAGCCGCATTAGGGTTTTGTAAAGTCTTCTTTCCCATTCAAATTTAACACTATTATTGAAAAAAATGAGATTTTTCTTGCCTCTTTTTTTATCTTCTTTCTCCAAATTTCTTGTCCGTTTTTTTCATCGTTTTAATCCTCTTTTATTTCCATGCATTTTCAGTTAATTGTTTGCTTCATTTTTGTGGTTAATCCTATTGTAGTTTTCTACATCATCACGAAAGTTGTTTTTCTTAGAATCCTATAATATATTAAAAATCATGAAACATCTATTTGAGAGCATAAAAATAGAACCCCCAAAATATTTGAAGAAAATTTGTATAATCAACTAAAAACCAAAAAATTAAACAGAGAGATAAATAGAAGATGAAATCTAGACTAAACAACATACAAATACGAAAATAAGTCACAAAATTTATATACACAAATCAAAATCAAATAAAATTAACAAAAATACTCAAGCAATTTTGTGGGAATTAAGAAAAAAACGAGAAACAAAAAATATTGGTATAGATAGCCGTCTACGACAATGTTAACACACTGTGCTTTTTTGATTTTGATGAAAATAAAGATGAATTCCTTGATTGGTGCTCGTGTTTTTTCTTCAATCTAGAAAATGTTGCTAAAAATAGTGTAAGGAAGATGAAAGAGAAATGAAATAAGATTGTGGGGAAAGTGGTGGGTTTGGTGGCAAAAGGTAAATAAAAATCATAAATATATTAATTAAACATTATAAAAATGTCAAGATGAGATGAAGTGGTATATATATACACGTGTCTTTTTATAATTATTTTTAATATTACGTGTCACGCATTTGTGGTATAGTCACAATTAAAGTGTAAAAAAGCTGTTTAATATGTTGAGTTTAGTTGGGTTCAGGGTCCAGATGACAAATGAGTAAGTAGAAGGGTTCACAATAGAAACACATACAAGTACAAGGGTCCACCAAACCATTTTATCTTTTATTTTTACATATAATATTATTCTATATCTTTTCATTATACTCCTTATATTCCCATATTAAGTGTAATTCTTAAGGCGAAGCACACATATTAAGAATAATATTAAAGAGCATAGGGTAAATCATAATTTCAACTATTGCCCTTTGTGATATTATAAATATAAGGGAAAATAATGCACAAAACCTCCCTAGACTATGACCGAAATCTCAAAGTCACAACTTAACTAAACTAAGGTCCTATTACGCTGCTGGACTTTTTTTTTGGTAATTCTGTGCACCTTTTAGGATTACATGTCATCCAAATATCTCCCACGCACCTCAATTGTGTGGATTCACGGAACGTGCCACGTTAAACAATAGGTGCACAAAATTACAAAAAAAATAAGTCCATGGGGGTAATATCCCCTTTGTTAATTTAAGGTGATCTCTCAAATTTCAGTAATAGTTCAGGGGGTACTTGTGCATTTTCCCTAAATATAACTTTGTAAGTGTTGAATAGATCTCCTCGAAGATAGAAAAATTCAATATCTGAAAACCCATACATGGAAAAAATTTCAAACGCCTATCTCGAACTTTGAAAAATTCAACTATTTTTGACAATGAAAAAAGCTTCAAAAATTCAATTAATGTGGAATAGAATTACTACGTTTCACACACCTTATATACTGAACAAATCACTTTCCAAAAAAATGTAAATGTTTTTAAATATTAACTTCTAAAGTACAATTTGATTTACTCATGAAAATATGTATATATATGGGTCGATCTATTTTTAATCCAATCCATTGGTTATCTAGTTCATTTTTTAAAATATATTTTTTAGGGTAAGAAAGATGAAATGGGGGAGGGTATTACATTGTGGAGATTTAATGTACACATGGTGAATTGCTTTAAAAAATTCATGCACACATCACTAAAATTAAAATAAAAATAGTCCAAGTTAACCAAAATAACTGAACTTCCTGATAAAAACATGAAGAGTGAATAGTCTTAAGCTTAGGATTAGTGTTTAAACATTGAATTAGGTTAATATTAATTATATTACAATACGGTGGGATTGTAGTGTCTAATATCAATCTAACTAATAAAACCATGACCATATAGTGAAAACACCATCCCAAGTAGAAAAAGCAAAAGGAGTAAACAAAAAGAATTATATGATTATTACACGTAATATTATTATTTAATCTTTTCATGATACTCCCTATATTCCTAATAAGTGTAATTTGTGAGTCAATGCACACCTATTAAGAAAATATTTAAGAACATAATATAAATCATAATTTCCATTAGTATCCTTGTGACATTAGAAATATAACTTTGTCAATAGTGAACTCATCTCCTAGAAAATATATAAGTAAAGAAAAAATATTTCAAAAATATTTCAAAAATCTATCTTGAACTTTGAATAATTCAAATATTTTATACAATGAAAAAATTAAAAAATTGAGTTAACGTGAAATAAAATGAGTTCATGTTTCACATTCTTGAATCAAATCACATTCATTTTCCAAAAAAAAAAAAATCAATTTATGTTTTTTTGAATATTAAATTCTAAAGTAGATTTTTATTTGTACATGTAAATATGTATAAATATGGGTCAATCCATTTTTAACCCATTCCATTGGTTACCTAGTTCTTTTTTTATTTTTACTTTTAGGGTAAGGGAAGATAAAATTGGGGGAGACGATAATATACTGTGTTGGCATTCAAAGCATTTTATCATCATATATGCACAAATTACAATATCACTACACCAAGCATTTGTATGTTTTTGCTCTTGTGGGTAGAAGAATATTTAAAAGAAGCAGAGAGACATAGAGTAAGCTACTTTGGTATTTTTTTTATGATGTATTCATTCGACAATTAGAACTTTAAAAATTAGTTAATTTTGATATTATTCAAAGCAATACTTTTTGCCAAGAAAATCCTATATAAGAAAGAATACTTTAAATAAATCTTCTTAAACCATATATTATTAAGGATAGAAGAGATGGTACCATTATTTCTAAAGCCATCATATGCAGTAGAGCAAACAAACATGTCATTGTTGATGAAATTCCAACTAAATTTAATATTTGTCCAAAAGCATTCCATGAACCTTCTCTTACCTATATATTATAAAAACATATTTTACAATTATAATTTAATTCTTTTTATTCCAGCCCAGCATAGATTACCAATAATATTTTCAATCCCATGTCTCCATAACAGGATAACTTATATAAGGTAAACCCAAACGCTACGCTTATGTAGAATTCGTTCAATAAGAGGCTTAAAAAATACTTTCATAAAACAAAGCAAAGCTTATATAAATGAATTTCACATAAGCATATCACTTGGATTATCTAGATTTGTGTTATGGTGATACAAGATGAAAAACATTGTTTCACTTCTATATAGGTGAAGGGTAAAATAATCTATGAGAAGTTGAAATGAATAAAATTATTACAGATAGTGTGATGCTACCTTCTATTACTTCTTAAAATATTATTGATTTAAAAATAAATATTTTACTAAAGATCAATAAATACCCCTTTGTGGAATAGAAATACTAGATCTTATCCCTGTTACTCAAAAATAAATTTAACATCTTTTTTAGGTTAAAAGGGCTTTCTTGAATCTAAGGAGAAAATTAGAATTAAGCAAATTTAACTTCATTTTTAACAGAAAAAAAATGATTATGGAAGGCATATAGTAAAATGTGACGAGACTTGTAAAACACAACTATATATATTTAATAAAAAAATAAGACTCTAGGGTTTCTTTAATATTTTCTACTAACTATGCTAAAAAGGACATTTTTAAAACTCAATTGCGAACTAGCTCCAAGTCTTACTTTATTGATGCAAAAGACACTATTTATCATTTAAAGTTAAAAATTTGTGATTCTTTATTCCTAGCTCTTAAATAATGTTGAATATTTTCTTCCATCAAAACCTTAAAAGTCTAACATCTCAGCCTCAAAATCTTAAATTGCAAATTATTTTTTCTATCTTTAATGTTTAAGTTACACAATTTAAAATAAAATAAATAAATGTATTCCCTTCTAAAATCTTGATTTTTAGTCTTCACACCACCTTCTTCAGAAAAAAATTTAGGTCATTCATCAAAAAATTACTCTCTAATGATATAATAATTCTTGACTTCATCTATTATATTATTGTTAGTTCTCAACCATTGTTATTCAATTCATTCATTGTTATTTCTAATTAATTTTTTAATTTTTGTAAACGCTAAAAAACTTTACCAACAATCATCGGCTACCCTATTTGTTGATGATGGCTTATGAACAAGTATATATATATTATAGATCGATTTGTGTCAATTGTCTTCAAATATATTAAATTTATTATTCAATTAATTCATTAGTCTTGAGTAAACACACACACACACAAACACACACACACAAACACAAAAGATGGACTACTATTTGCCAATAAATAATTATATTATAACAAATCACTTAATATTATTTAAAGTAATCACGTGTATTATATTATATTAGAGTCTCTTTATTCTTCCTTTTTTGGTAAAAACAAATATCATATTAATAAGACTAAATATTCATCATTACATGGATTGTGGTGAAATTGTTGTTTAGTATGTGGATAGAGGTGTAATATAGTACATATTACAAAAGACACGAGTAGCAGATTACTTTATTAGCCTAAAAAAATAGTTCCCTCCTTGTTTGCTTTTTTATTCTTGGACACAAACAAGGGTTGAACTACCTAGTGCACAAAATAAATGATTGTCGATAGATTAGACCCCCTACTTAGCTAGAGCACAAGTCACTTGGTTCTCCACTCTATATCTACTCTAGCTAGTGGGTTCCCTAGCTCCAAAATTAGTGTCCTGCAATCATTTAAGATGTTAGATAGAGCAGGACAATCATTTTGTAAATAATGTGTAATTTCTTTAAAATCTATATTAATTTATAATGGAATAAACATTTTATCTAGTGCAATGTTAGCTCAAATAATAGGCCACATAGCTTGTTTGGATCGTTGTACCTTTGAAGATATTCCCCATGAATCTAGATATCCAATTCCCTTTTGTATCACGAATGACTCCTCATATGTCTCATCTTCCTGATTCTATTTTGAATGATTCGTTTGTGATTTGTTCAAATCCTATTGATGGTGGTTTCATTTAATAATATTATTCTTATATTTATGTTGGCCGCACATTATTGTTTTTAAAAAATGATTTTATTTCTAGATGACAGTCCATTTTACTATTCAAATACCTTTCGAGATCTAATTTGATGATCATAGTTGCACAATATCCGTGAATTTGTTGGATGTGAGTAATTATTTCTTTAATGAATATAATGTTGTTGGGATTTGATGTCCACTAGGTGATTCAACCAGGAACCCTTTTGGATTTGGAGGAAAAAAATTCATTTCTTCTACTTCGGCTGAGAGTTGTTGTATGGAAGAACGTGATGTTAGATTTAGCTTCACCGAGCCTGTTCACTCTATATTTTTAGTTTCTTGCAATCTTCCTCTAGTATAAGTATAAGTTTGAATTATTCAATTAGGTCAACATATTGTTTTGATAGGAAGGAGTTGGAGTATAATTCGATGATTTTGGATACCCTCAATTCCTCGGAGGACTTTTCTGTTTTTTTAATTACGAATGTTGCCAAAAGTTGTAATAATCCGGATGGTAACATTTCATTCAAAAGAAGAGATTACCTTACATATGTTTGGTTAGTTAAGACAATTGAAGGAGATGAGATTTGGTAACTCGCGGTGTGAAGTCCACATCAATTCAAAGCAAAATATTTTGTTCTTATGCTTATTTTTGTGTGGGAAAAGTGATATTAGAATGGGACAATGATCCTAATGCCTATGAGGTAGGTGGGTACTTGTGCATCTCGATAACTACAAAAACACTTAACATTTTTTGAAAATTTGTATAGTTTTTCAAAAATAAGACTTAGTCTATTTTTATCCACTTATTGTACCACGTATTTGCTACCTTTTAAACCTAAATCAATCATCACATAGTAACTAGTACTACAATGAAAATAACTTTTAGTGGCAATAGATAAACACATTAATAAAGAGTATTAAAGTCTTTACCGACATTACTTAAGTGCCATTAGATCCAATGTAACTAAATCCTTTAGGAACATATAAAAAGAGTGATAGTTACAACTAAATATATATATTTAGCAGCAACTGTTAATTAATTGCCGCTAAAGCTCATTTTTGATGTAGTGTAGTCACATCCCAACAGTCATTTACATGAGAATTGATAATAGGACTTCCTCCAACTTTATCTGTATTGCCCATTAGTTTGTTAATATTACCCCTATTACCTAATGCATCTTAATAGTTGTTCTTAATTGTTTCTAAGTTTTAACTTGAAATATTTCGTACATTATGTAATAATTTGAGATTATCTTTTGATAAGATTTCGAAAATATTGCTATTGTTTTAAAAGGTAGCTTCAATAGATTGTGATGGTGAAGTAGGAGTTACTGCAAAAGATAAGGTAGAGGTTTTATAGGGGTAATAGTAGGTAATGGAAGATCTAGAAATTTTTTTATCATTGGTACTCAATTATGCTCTATATAAAAGTTATTGTAAAGAACAGGTGCTTAATTAATATATTTGAATAAGTTATTAGATATTGTACAGAAATAATAGTGTGTTATCACAAAAGGTTGTAGGTGCTTAGGCACCAATACTTCATAACATAAGTCCGCCAATGATACTAGGAGTGTAGGTTTTTGTCTCCCACCTTACTATTTACAATAGTTGAGGAGAAGTTATTTTTATCTTTATTTTTATTTCATTTAAATATATTGTTGACATCGTTTGTCGTAACATTGGGAATGTATTAGTCTATCCATTTCTTTAAGCTCTTTTTTCGGAATGTTGTGGATTAAGACCCCTTCAAGATAGCTCGATTTTGATGAGGACTTTCCATTATTTGTAGATTTTAGAGTCAAGAAACATAATTGTATTAGCATCGAATAAATCAACGCTAATACTTTTATCACTTGAGCTAGCATCTAAGGTTGGATGTTTTTCATGATTCCTTTTCTCTTTAAATAATACCATCTGCCACAATTGGTAGGTGCTTCATCTTGTGTTGGAGTGGCGCTCTGTTGGGTCTCATTTGTCTATTGGATTTTCCTTTTTGCAAGTGGTATTAGTTTTTCCAAAGACACCACATTTGATACAAAGTATATATAATATTTCCTTCATAGACAAGGCTTTGTAAGCGGCGACCTATAAAGATATGATTATTGACTGGTAATCCAATTAGAACCTATACACAAATGTGTGTATATGATCCGCTCAATGAATAGTATGTACATCCATGTTTACTAAATTCCCTATTTTATTCCCTACTTGATCTAAGATTCATGGTCCTAGAATTATGTTGTAGTTCAGGTAGTATGATCCAGAAGACAAATAGGGGGTGAATTTTTTTTCGATTTTCTTCTTTGAATAGTTGACTTAGAAGAGTCGCTAGTTAACTTTTGGTTTTTAGGAATAAACAAATAGAAATGAAAGTTTGAAAGGTATACTTGACATATGATGTTTTTATACTAGTTGAGATCCATTGTAGATCTTATGTCCAATTTCCTTGGGTTGCAAGGGTGTTGTCTTCTAGTTTTCTTAAATTTGTAGTAAATACAAGTTTTGAATAAATTTAATATATCTACATTCAAAATTTTTTCTTTCTATTTTCTTTTGATACCAAGCCTTACAAACAATATTTTTAGACTCGTGTACATCTTGTCTTTAGCAGACGCTGGCTTTTATATAGTGTTGTGATGTTGAGAATTGAATCTTCTTAAGAAGATATGGAAACCCAAGAGCTTTTACCTTTGAAAAAGGAGTAGTAGAGCCTTATTTTACAAGAATTAATAAAGTTAAGGCTAATCTTTAGATTACTTCTTTATTGCTCCGATATCTTTATTTTATCCTTATCGATTAACTTCTTTCCTGATGAAATAATCATTGATTCGGCTCACCTTACTATAGACATTATATCTTCATTTAATCTAATAAGATTCTTTTTAATTGTAATATTTTGTTATTATTCAACCATTCATTTTTAATATCATCATGGAGTGCATTACAGACTCTGTACAAATATTGTTGCTTCCAATTGCACATGAAAGTGTACGTGGTTGCGCAAGTAATATGGTGACCCTAAAGAGCCGGATTATCAATCAAAAAAAGTTGTCAATTAATTATTCTTACTAAATTATATTTGTTATTATTTATTTTCCCACAATAATTTGTGTTTATTTTATATCTTCTCATATGCATTTTTTTCTTCATACGTTTTGTATCTAGGTGGACACACAATATCATCTAAAACCTTGTCTCGAACCGAACATTCCTCCTTATCCATAAATGCAACCATTTAAACCTCATAGGTTTTTTCTAATAGAAGTAAGGATATAAATTTGTAATATTCTTGCTCTTTAAGACAACAACTGTGTGCGCGCAAGGTATCTCGTCTAATTGAAATACTCCACAAGTGGATACTTTTCGCTCAAGGCAAAATAATATGTCTTCTTCTAGATTCATAAATTGAGACACCAATTTAAAAGATGATGGAAATATCTGCAAACATTAAAAAAGTTATTGATATGTTATATGAAATGCCAATATTTTCTATTTATTAAAACTAATGTTGATAAAAAGGCCAAATGATCCATATCAAATGCATAAAATGTATATAGTTAGATATCTTTATACATACCCTCATCTTTGAATATTTAGGTGCATTTACAATCAATACCTCCTCAAATATCCTCCACAATGTATCCTTTGTATGTGAGGCTATTTCTCTGTTTTTACAGTTTCAAGAACAAAATTAAATTCTAGCATCTTTCGAAAATATAATTATAGAGAATTGGCGTGCCTGAACAAGGCAGTCATTAACTCGAAGTCGTCATTCTACCGCTGTTTACTGTTGAATGAATACTTGACCACTTCTCGTACCAAGCATCCTCTAGTTACTCCTTAACTCGATGATCAACCTTTTCCACCTTAGCCATTAATTTATCAAAATTGTTCTTCTAAATAATTCTTAGGTATAGAGCAAAATAGATCACATTGGGTGATTATGCTCCTCTTGAAGTTTGTACGAACATTCTTGCGAAGATGCCACGAGCATGCATACTGAGGTACATTTGAAGCACATTTATTACACTCTTCATAATACTTTAATTTTTATGTAATAGAACATATATTTTTTCACGCTTGCCAAATGTATTTTTGAATTGTTCAAAGAACCATGTCAATGAACAATCATTTTCTATGTCTACAACTCCATCTATCAATGAAAATATGAAACCTATCACAAATCAACACACATGATATTTTTGTTTGAAATAACATTAACACTATGTATAAGTATTATACAAAAAAAATAAAATTCACCATCACAAAAACACATATATGCCCCATGCAGTGTGATTGCTCATATAACTGTCCTTTTGTAAGCTCGACTAAAATGTGCAACGTCGACAATAACTACCGAACTGCTGAATTTATTGAACCCCCTCATCAATGGTCTCAAGGCTATAAAAAGATACATTTCTACAACTTGTGCATCGTTATATATTATTTAAGATACACAATACTTAGCATGTATATGTATCTCGGCATCTGCCTATATCCATATGTGGTTTGCCCCTTATCATTTCTAATGTAGGTACATTAGCACGTCATGTTTTCTAGTCAGACATCTCCATCCCCATAGAATTCTCTAACATCCCGAATAACATTTTTTGGAATATGAATTCTCTTATGGTAGATCAATGTAGGAACAGTCACACTACTGACAAACCCAATTATTTCATGAATATCATATAAATATTAATTAATCATCATAAACAAAAACAATTATTACAATGCTACATATGCTAATGACAATAATGTAACATAAAAGACTAGAAACAAAAAATTTAATACTCTCAAACTCTTTTCTATAAGCTCTCTTTACTTTAAAATTTAAATTGTGCTTTATTATATATATCTTCACTAGGAAAATGGCATGCGCTTCGTGCGACTCCCTTATTTGCAATTTTGGTTTACTTTTTTTTTTTGTAGTTTTAGTGTAGTTGTTAAATAAGTGTTATAATTTAATATTTTCAGTTACACCTATGTAATGTCGCGGCGTATTAGGTTGTTCTGGAGATTTAAAATGCCGTTGCTTGAATGATTTATTCACATCCTGGTGAGTAGGGGTAGGTAGCATATAACTTTAAGTCCAAAAATGTGGATCAACATATGACACATAAACAACACAACTTTTATAGACATGTACATATTTAGTATGGGAAGTTTTTTTGGCAATAGATAAAACCAAATCTGCTACAATGTTAGTTGCTCTCTTACTTACCATGTGTAAAAATAAAGGTCTCTATGTATATCCATATATATATATATATATATATATATATATATATATATATATATATATATATATTTAACAGTAGCCTGCTAATTCAAGCCTTGTGCTTATGATGTGAAGGGTTTATTATAGTACTTACCTCTATGTCAGTAGTCTAGTTAGAATCTACTAACTCTGCAATAGTCAACTAAGTATAAAACATAGCTTCTGCAACGTGAACGTTACTTGCATTTTCACTCTTAATAGTATGTACATCAACTGACTTCTTTGAGAACATAACCAGCAACGGGGTGATGTTGACCATTTTAAGGCTAACATATATTTTTCTTGTTGTGGTGGTGGCAACAGTCAGTTCACCTATTATGAAAAAAACAAAACTAAATGTCAATGTCCTAGATATGTGACTATTAAAAGTTTCAAGTAAGTTCAGAAGAAATAGTTACCTCTGAATTTTTTTAGAGTAGTAGCAGTAATGATCAAAATGTATGGTCCCAAGTGGATGTGATATACGTAAGGGTAAAATACCTTACCCTGATCCACCCACAAAGTTATTCTTTCTTTGATAGTCATGTCCTAACTAAAAGAGAATTATTTGTAGATTCTTTGGGATGAATTAATTTGAATGTAATGTAATTGAGGCAAGAATATTATGGATCTGTAAGACTGTGTATGTCGCATTTCTTCCACTTTGAACTCATACTCTCAATATAACCGATTCCAAGTAAGCATCAAACTACATCTACAAGTTAAGGAGGGATATTATTGTAACGACCTGTTTAGTCGTTTTGAGCAACAGAGTCCATTTCTGGAAAAACTGGCTGGGACAACGGATGGAACGACGGACCGTCGTGGTCCCGACGGCCCGTCGAGGGAGTGTCGTTCCATGACACTTAGAGTTTTGAAATTGGGTACTGAAAAATCGACTCTCTGTAAGTTGTGACGGACCTGCAGGACGTGCCGTCACATCCACGACGAACCGTCGTGAGTCCCGTTGCAAAACACTTCAACTTTTGAGAAATTGATGCAAGAAAACGAGTTTCTGACCGTCATGACGGAGGGGCCAGGACGGACCGTCACAGGGGTGACGGGCCGCCGCAGACCACCTGAGTCCGGGAGACACGACGGCCTGTGTGACGGCCCGTCGCAGGCGTGACGGCCCGTCACACGCTGCACAATCCCAGGCAGTATAGGATTTCTCCACACGTTTTAAGGGTCGTTTTTGACTATTCTTTCCTTAATTATAAAGATTGAGGGGTAACATTAATAAGTCTAATTACTTAGGCATTAAATTAGGTAGCCTTAACGTAATTAGAGGGTTTATTGTCCTCTTTTATTCTTAATTATACATTAATTAGGGTAAAAGAAGGAGGGTTTGAATAAAACAAACGAGAAAAAGAAGAGAGAGGGAAAGTCGAACGAGAAAGAGAGAAAACAAAGAGGATAGCAAAGCTTGGGAGAATTCTTGTTGATTCCAATTCTTCCTGGAGGTAGGTTATGGTTTATGTTACGATATTCGTAGTGAACTCTTAATAGTGAATGTTATGTGTTGATATTATTGTAAACCCTACTATGTGCTTAAGTTGTATGCTTGCATGAATATGAATGTGAAATTGTGATGAATTAACAAAGCATGATGAAGCTATTGAATCCCAAATCTTGAAAGAACCCTAATTCGCTTGATATATTATATAATGAGAATGATGATGCCTTAGTATGAAAGAAGGCTTGATATATTATATAATGAGAATGATGACGCCTTAGTGTAAAAGAAGGCTTGATGAATTAGGGGATCGGGTGCCACGTTCCGGTACCAGGATAGGATGAATATGAGGATCGGAGTGTCACGTTCCGACACCAGGATAGAATATGGATCGGGTGCCACGTTCCGGTACCAGGATAGAATGAATATGAGGCCTTAGTGTAAAAGAAGGCTTGATGAATTAGGGGATCGGGTGCCACGTTCCGGTACCAGGATAGAATGAATATGAGGATCGGGTGCCACGTTCCGGTACCAGGATAGAATGAATATGAGGATCGGAGTGTCACGTTCCGACACCAGGATAGAATATGGATCGGGTGCCACGTTCCGGTACCAGGATAGTATATGAGGATCGGAGTGCCACGTTCCGGCACCAGGATAGAAATAGAGGAGCGGAGTGTCACGTACCGACACAAGAGGAAGAAAGATAATGAATCTTGAAAGATAATGAATATACTCAATCTAATGAACTTAATTCCCAAATGAGTATGGTATTGAGGCTTGAGCCCTCAGGTGTGAACTCGGTTGTAATTATTGATGAACTCATGTTGTTATTGCTACATGTTGAGTATTGTAGTTGATTTGCATTATTATTGATATATACTGCTCCCTATTTTGAGTTAGCCGATGATATCTACTCAAGACGCGTGTGGTTGTAATCGACCCCTACTTTTATGTTTTCTTCTTTGTTATTTGTGTAATGCAGAACGCTCCGTCAACTTCAACTCAACAAGAGATCTAGCCGCCTTCACTTCATCGGAAATTCAGGTGAGCTAATGCGTCTAGCTTGATCTGGTCTTCTTCTTCAAGTCTTGATGCCTTGAACTTCCTGGGCAGGACTAGCTAGTATTTGTTTTAGCTTCTTAGACATTCCTAGTTTAGTAATTTGAGATAGATGTTCTTGTGATGATGACTTCCAGATTTTGGGGATATTAATAATAGTTTTGAATTGTTTTATTAATGAGTTAAGTCTTCCGCATTATTTTCTGTTGTTATATATTGAAATGTTAAGGGTTAAATTGGTTGGTTCGCCGCATAGGAGGGTAGATGTGGGTGCGCCATGCCCCGATTTGGGTCGTGACAAACTTGGTATCGAGCATTAGGTTCGTTGGTCTCATCACACAAGAACAGTCTAGTAGAGTCTTAAGGAACGGTAGGGGGACGCCTTTACTTTTCCTTGAGAGGCTATAAGACTTTAGGAAAATTCCACTCTTTCATTCTTTCTTTCGTGCTACTACTTGAGTCCAATTGGTATCTAGGCGATACGACTGGTATCGACCATCTTCACTCTATTTCGCAGATGGTTAGAACTAGAGCAACGACCGCACCAAAGAAGAACAACGGCACAAAGAAGAAATATCCGAGCCAGCCACCGGGCCGTGGCTCGAGGGAGAACAACGGCAAGAGAGGCCGTGGTAGAGGTCGTGGGAGGACGCCCTTCAGAGGAAGAGGACGAGCACCTAGCCCATCTCGATGCTAGGGCGGTGACTCCTCCACCGATCAAGAGGTGATAAGAGAAGGGAGGATGGGGTGAATGAGCAAGTACAGAATGAGGAAATGCCACCTCAACCTACCCCAGATATGATCAATCAGGTTCTCGCTTATCTTAGCGGGTTATCTGATCACGGTCAGGCACCTCCAGGGGTTTCTGCACCAACACCTCCGGTTTGAGGTACGACATGCGGCTACTATGGTTCTCGCATGGATGCACCATTGGGAATGGGCACATTTCCACGTCTGACTACTGGGCCTATTATGACAAACGATCAACATGAACTTTTCAGTAAGTTCTTGAAATTGAAACCTCCAGTCTTTAAGGGTGCAGAATCAGAGGATGCCTACGATTTTCTGGTTGATTGTCATGAGCTACTACACAAGATGGGTATAGTAGAGAGGTTTGGTGTCGAGTTCGTGAGCTATCAGTTTCAAGGGAACGCCAAAATGTGGTGGCGTTCACATGTTGAGTGTCAACCAACAGAGGCACCACCTATGACTTGGGAATCATTCTCGAGTTTGTTCATGGAAAAGTATATCCCCGGACCTTGAGGGATAGGAAGAGGGATGAGTTCTTGAGTCCTGGAGCAAGGTAGAATGACGGTTAATGCATACGAGGCTAAATTTCACGACTATCCAGATACGCCACCCAACTCTATTTCACCACAAGAACGGATCCGCCGTTTTGTGAAGGGATTGAGGGCGACTCATGATTTCAAATTTGCAGATAGCGGCAACAACAACATCCTTCCAAGAGGTGGTAGACTTTGTGATAGAGGTGGAAGGAGTGAAACGGATGACTTCACCACCACGCCTACATTGAAGAGGTTTCAAGGGAGGTGAGTTTAATGGTTCTTATTCTAGAGGACGTAACTCCTGAGGTCACTCCAATCGACCAATACAGCCTTCACTACAGATCGTAGTTGGGGTCCACCTCGAACGGTCAACACTTCTCCGAGAGGCCGATCGTGAACCCAGAGAATGTTATGGGTGTGGAGAGATTGGACACATTAAGAGGTATTGTCCAAACCAGAGTTACGTAACCCCACCGCTAGAGGTAGGGGTGGTAATGGTAGAGGTCGTTATTCGGAGGCGTGGTGGCCGAGGTAATGGTGGTCACCAAACGGCAGAGGTGAAGGGCAAAACGGAGCCACTACTACGCAACATGGTAGGGGCAATGGACGGACAAACGATAGGGCCCATTGTTACGCTTTCCCTGGGAGATCCAAGCGGAGGCGTCGATCTTTGTCATATCACGGGTAATCTTTTGGTTTGTGATTGCATGGCATCTATATTATTTGACCCTGGCTCCACGTTTTCATATGTATCTTCATCATTTGCTAATGGTCTAAATCTACATTGTGAATTACTTGATATGCCTATTCGTGTTTCTACTCCTGGGTGAGTCTGTGGTAGTTGAAAAAGTGTATAGGTCTTGTTTGGTGAATTTTGTGGGGAGCAACACTTACGTAGATTTGGTTATCTTAGAAATGGGGGATTTTGGTGTAATTCGGGTATGACTTGGCTTTCTCCGAATTTTGCAATTTTGGATTGTAATGCTAAAGCGGTGACGTTAGCCAAGCCTGGCAGATCCGTTAGTGTGGAGGGCGACTACACTTCTAATCCGGTGCGTATCATATCCTTTCTTCGTGCTAAGAAAATGGTTAGTAAAGGGTGTTTAGCTTTCTTGGCACATCTTAAGGATGACACTATCCAAGTACCCTCAATTGAGTCGGTTTCGGTAGTCCGTGAGTTTTTGGATGTGTTCCCCGCAGATCTTCCTGGTATGCCACCAGATAGGGATATTGACTTCTGCATTGATCTTGAACCGGGTACTCGCCCCATTTCTATACCCCCTTATAGAATGGCTCCCGCGGAGTTAAGAGAGTTAAAGGCACAACTTCAAGAGTTATTGAACAAAGGCTTCATTAGACCAAGTGCATCCCCTTGGGGTGCTCCGGTGTTATTTGTGAAGAAGAAGGATGGGAGTTTTCGGATGTGCATAGACTACAGACAACTGAATAAGGTAACTATCAAGAACAAGTATCCTCTTCCTCGCATTGATGACTTGTTCGATCAACTACAAGGTGCTTGTGTCTTCTCTAAGATTGACTTGAGATCCGGTTATCATCAATTGAAAATACGGGCAACGGATGTACCAAAGACTGCTTTTCGAACTAGATATGGACATTACGAATTTGTGGTGATGTCTTTTGGTCTTACGAATGCCCCTGCTGCGTTCATGAGCTTGATGAACGGGATCTTTAAGCCATATTTGGACCTTTTCGTGATCGTATTTATTGATGATATATTGGTATACTCACAGAGCAAGAAGGAACATGAAGAGCATTTGAGAATGGTATTGGAAACGTTGAGGGAGAAAGCTTTACGCCAAATTCTCTAAGTGTGAGTTTTGGCTAGATGCGGTGTCCTTCTTGGGGCACGTAGTTTCTAAGGATGGAGTGATGGTAGATCCATCTAAGATTGAGACAATGAAGAATTGGGTAAGACCCACTAATGTATCAGAAATAAGGAGCTTTGTTGGGTTAGCTAGCTACTACCGCAGATTTGTCAAGGGATTCTCTTCTATTGCTTCCCAATTGACGAACTTGACTAAGCAAAATGTTCCATTTGTATGGTCGGATGAGTGTGAGGAAAGCTTTCAAAAGCTCAAGACTTTATTGACTACCGCACCCATTCTCACCTTGCCAGTGGAAGGTAAGGACTTCATTGTTTATTGTGATGCATCCTATTCTGGGTTGGGTGCAGTGCTAATGCAAGAGAAGAGTGTAATTGCTTATGCTTCGAGGCAATTAAAGGTGCATGAACGTAACTATCCGACCCATGATTTGGAGTTGGCCGCGGTAGTATTTGCACTAAAACAATGGAGACACTATTTGTATGGGGTTAAGTGTGAAGTCTACACGGATCATCGTAGCCTTCAGTACGTCTTTACTCAGAAAGATTTGAACTTGAGACAAAGGAGATGGATGGAACTACTAAAGGACTACGATATCACTATCTTGTATCATCCGGGGAAGGCGAATGTTGTAGCGGATGCTTTGAGTAGAAAGGCGGGAAGCATGGAAAGTCTAGCTCATTTGCAAACTTCTAGGCGCCCATTGGCTAGAGAAGTACAGATTTTGGCTAACGATTTGATGAGGTTAGAAGTAAATGAGAAGGGAGGATTGTTAGCTAGTGTGGAGTCGAGATCTTCTTTTCTTGACAAGATTAAGGGAAAACAGTTTGATGATGAGAAACTAAGGCGAATCCGAGACAAAGTGTTGCAAGGAGAGGCTAAAGAAGCAACAATTGATGAGGAAGGTGTTTTGAGGATTAAGGGAAGGGTATGTGTACCCGAGTTGATGATTTGATCAACACTATTCGGCGTAAGCTCATAGCTCAAGGTATTCTATACATCCGGGTGCAACCAAGATGTATCGTGACCTAAAGCAACACTTTTGGTGGAGTAGAATGAAGCGTGATATTGTTGACTTTATTGTCAAGTGTCCAAACTGTCAACAAGTGAAATATGAACACCAAAGGCCCGGAGGAACACTTCAGAGAATGCCCATTCCTGAATGGAAGTGGGAGAGAATTGCAATGGACTTTGTGGTTGGTCTTCCAAAGACATTGGGTAAGTATGACTCCATTTGGGTGATTGTTGATAGGTTAACTAAGTCTGCTCATTTTATTCCGGTCAAGGTGACTTACAATGCAGAGAAGTTAGCCAAGATCTATATCTCAGAAATCGTTCGATTGCATGGGGTTCCACTCTCCATTATATCAGATAGAGGTACGCAGTTTACTTCTAAGTTTTGGAAAACATTGCATGCAGAATTGGGTACTAGGTTGGACCTTAGTACTGCGTTCCATCCTCAGACCGATGGTCAGTCTGAGAGGACGATTCAAGTGTTGGAGGATATGCTTCGTGCATGTGTGATAGAGTCTGGTGGCCATTGGGATAACTTCCTACCCTTAGCGGAGTTTTCGTACAATAATAGCTATCACTCAAGCATTGATATGGCCCCATTTGAAGCATTGTATGGGAGGAGATGTAGATCTCCCATTGGTTGGTTTGATGCATTCGAGGTTAGACCTTGGGGTACTGATCTCTTAAGGGATTCGTTAGATAAGGTGAAGGGCATTCAAGAAAAGCTTCTAGCGGCGCAAAGTAGACAAAAGGAGTATGCAGATCGAAAGGTTAGGGACTTAGAGTTCATGGAGGGTGAACAAGTCTTGTTGAAAGTTTCACCAATGAAAGGGGTGATGCGGTTTGGAAAAAGAGGTAAGTTAAGTCCAAGGTATATTGGACCATTTGAAGTGCTTAAGCGAATAGGGGAGGTGGCTTATGAGTTAGCCTTGCCCCCGGGGCTGTCCGGAGTACATCCGGTATTCCATGTGTCCATGTTGAAAGATACCATGGAGATGGCAACTACATCATCCGTTGGGATTCAGTCTTGCTTGATGAGAACTTGTCATATGAGGAGGAGCCTGTTGCTATTCTAGATAGAGAAGTTCGCAAGTTGAGGTCGAGAGAAATTGCATCCATCAAAGTCCAATGGAAGAATCGACCGGTTGAAGAGGCTACTTGGGAGAAGGAGGCGGATATGCAAGAGAAATACCCACATCCGCTTACGATTCAGGTACTCTTCGCCACCGGTTTTCTTCTTTTGATCGCTCGGGACGAACGATGGGTAAATTGGTATCTATTGTAACGACCGCTTAGTCGCTTTGAGCAACAGAGTCCATTTCGGAAAACTGGCCGACAACGGATGGAACGACGGACCGTCGTGGTCCCGACGGCCCGCCGAGGAGTGTCGCTCCATGACACTTAGAGTTTTAAAATTGGGTACTGAAAAATCGACTCTCGTAAGTTGTGACGGACTGCAGGACGTGTTGCGTCACATCCACGACGAACCGCCGTGAGTCCCGTTGCAAAACACTTCAACTTTTGAGAAATTGATGCAAGAAAACGAGTTTCTGACCGTCATGACGGAGGGGCCAGGACGGACCGTCACAGGTGTGACGGGCCGCCGCAGCCCACCTGAGTCCTGGGAGACACGACGGCTGTGTGGACGGACTGCCGCAGCGTGACGGCCCGCCACAGCCGCACAATCCCGTGCGATTTAGGATTTCTCCACACGCTTTAAGGGTCGTTTGACTATTCTTTCCTTAATTATAAAGATTGAGGGTAACATTAATAAGTCTAATTACTTAGGTTAAATTAGGTAACCTTAAGTTAATTAGAGGGGTTTATTGTCCTCTTTTATTCTTAATTATACATTAATTAGGGTAAAAGAAGGAGGGTTTGAATAAAACAAACAGAAAAGAGAGAGGGAAAGTCGAACGAGAAAGAGAGAAAACAAAGAGGATAGCAAAGCTTGGGAGAATTCTTGTTGATTCCAATTCTTCGGTGGAGGTAGGTTATGGTTTATGTTACGATATTCGTAGTGAACTCTTAATAGTGAATGTTATGTGTTGATATTATTGTAAACCCTACTATGTGCTTAAGTTGTATGCTTGCATGAATATGAATGTGAAATTGTGATGAATTAACAAAGCATGATGAAGCTATTGAATCCCAAATCTTGAAAGAACCCTAATTCGCTTGATATATTATATAATGAGAATGATGATGCCTTAGTATGAAAGAAGGCTTGATATATTATATAATGAGAATGATGACGCCTTAGTGTAAAAGAAGGCTTGATGAATTAGGGGATCGGGTGCCACGCTCCTACTCAGGATAGGATGAATATGAGGATCGGAGTGTCACGCTCCGACACCAGGATAGAATATGGATCGGTGCCACGCTCCGTACCAGGATAGAATGAATATGAGGATCGGGTGCCACGTTCCTACCAGGATAGAATGAATATGAGGATCGGGTGCCACGCTCCGGTACCAGGATAGAATGAATATGAGGATCGGAGTGTCACGCCCGACACCAGGATAGAATATGGATCGGTGCCACGCTCCGGTACCAGGATAGTATATGAGGATCGGAGTGCCACGTTCCGGCACCAGGATAGAAATAGAGGAGCGGAGTGTCACGTACCGACACAAGAGGAAGAAAGATAATGAATCTTGAAAGATAATGAATATACTCAATCTAATGAACTTAATTCCCAAATGAGTATGGTATTGAGGCTTGAGCCCTCAGGTGTGAACTCGGTTGTAATTATTGATGAACTCATGTTGTTATTGCTACATGTTGAGTATTGTAGTTGATTTGCATTATTATTGATATATACTGTTCCCTATTTTGAGTTAGCCGATGATATCTACTCAGTACGTGTGGTTGTACTGACCCCCTACTTTTATGTTTTCTTCTTTGTTATTTGTGTAATGCAAAGAACGTTCCGTCAACTTCAACTCAACAAAGAGATCTAGCCGTCTTCACTTCATCGGAAATTCAGGTGAGCTAATGCGTCTAGCTTGGATCGGTCTTCTTCTTCAAGTCTTGATGCCTTGAACTTCCTGGCAGGACTAGCTAGTATTTGTTTTAGCTTCTTAGACATTCCTAGTTTAGTAATTTGAGATAGATGTTCTTGTGATGATGACTTCCAGATTTTGGGGATATTAATAATAGTTTTGAATTGTTTTATTAATGAGTTAAGTCTTCCGCATTATTTTCTGTTGTTATATATTGAAATGTTAAGGGTTAAATTGGTTGGTTCGCTCGCATAGGAGGGTAGATGTGGGTGCCAGTCGCGGCCCCGATTTGGGTCGTGACAATTATTTACTGTTTACGTTGGAGACCGCGTGTAACAAAAATGGGAAGAATGGATGTGCCTGATAGGACGATGTTTTTTTTGACCCTAGAGTGAATCATTACCGCTTGGATACAATTTACATGGATTTGAAAAATATCATCTTGTAGTTTTTGGATGAAAGTTATCCAGAAGAATGTTATTTAATGTTTGAATACAGTGATATGTATTCACCAGTTATTTCTGAAACTTTGAAGTTCTCATAATGATTGCATAACCTTTGCTCAACTTTTCTCGAAACTTGTTAATTTGATTCTTCCAAATTACCGTGTTCATCAAAGTCCCCTGTTAGAAGTAAATGTGCAAGAAAGTTTGGAATAACCAAATTCATAATGTTGTCTAAACGGAATATGAACGATGCAGTACCTTCTTGAAAAGGGAGTAAATACTTGTTGTTTCCAATTCTTAAAAGGCATCGCTCCGCATATAAGTTGTGTTGCTGTTGAGACGGTGTGATTGTTGGGGCTGAGGCAACACTAGAGTGTTTGTGTTGTTTTGGTTGAAATGTAGTTTAATGTAGGGGTTCTTAATGTAAAAGGTATTTTTGGGAATATTTTAAATTAAAAGCATTTTTTGGATGGTGGTTGCGCCACTTAGGTGGCACTAGGGTTTTCCTATATATATATATATATATATATATATTATTTCTTGGGAACGTGCGTTACGCGTTTGTCCCATACAATTATATAAAATTTAATTATTTTATAGAACATTTTGAAATCAAGAAAAATTACTTTTATCCATTTATATTTTATTCATTCAATAAAATTCATACTAATCGAATAGTACATTGATCATCAAGAAAAAAATATGTAAAACTAATTAAGATACTACAAATTCTAATAATATGAATATATCTATATAAATTATCCTTAATAATATCTCATTAGGCTCCATAACAATTTTCTAAGGAGAAAAAATCGACTGCAAGCAGAATAAATAAAAGAAAAATGTGATTTTAATTAATGAAACGTTGTGACTACAATTCCGTTGTTCTCTTTATTCTCTCTACTAAGTTTCTCTGTGATTCGAGAGCTTTCAATAAAGTATTTCTCTAAATGTCTTATGATGTAGACCTCCTTGAGATATTGTGTATCTCCAGGACGTCCGAAAGTGCTTCGTTGTTTAAAGTGGATCTCCGTGAAGAATTCTGTTAACCACTCCTTCAAATAGATGTGAGGTTGATGTTGTAGCTTTGTCCAATTTGCTTAATTCTTTTTGAAGAGTTTTTTTGATTCCCCTAGAATGTCATGTACATCCCCTATTTATAGTTGTAGGGGGTGGACAAGGTTGCATATGATTGGCTAAAGGATGTCATTTTGACACTTGACGCATTGTTATTCATTTTTGTATTTCACAGGGACTACAACCTCATTTCGACATGTGGCGTCACTTTATTGGTTACGGATGACCTGTAACTGTGACACGTGGCATGGGTTTGGGATTCATGGTGAAATGGACCTCGGATTTGAATTTAATTAGATGGACTTATTCATTTGTAAATCCCAAATTAATTATTCATCCCAAATGAACATGGATTTAATTCAAATTTTGTATGAATTTGAATCTATAGAATTAATGTGTCTACAAATGTCACTTACTTCGAGACTTGTCAACGTGAAGGCTTGCCGATGTTTGGAGAAAGGACTTGAAGTAGTCATGAATATGTTTTCCTTTTTTTGAGACTTGTCAACGTGTAGGCTTGTCGAAATTTACAATGAAAGTTTATGTCTTCTTGAATATGTATTATTTGTTTCGAGATTCTTTACGTGTAGGCTTGCCGAATTTGGAAGTTGAAGTTAGACTCTTCATGAATTCATTGTTGAGAATTCAAGAGTAGTTGTTTCTTGTTGTGATATTCTAACTGGGCCACCACCAATAATTTTCTTGTAGTAGTGACAATCATTTTTTAAAAAAAACTTCTTGCTCGACAACCACATGGACCTTCTATATCGATTTCAAATAGATAGGTCTAGTGGGTAGTAGCACTTGCTAATTTCCTTGTTAATCACCCTCTTACGGGAAAATGGGAAACTTTAAATGAGTTCCCTGATAAATATGCTTTTTTTAATGAAGAGTTGTCGACATGGACAATGTTTTTTGGTGGATCTGCACGCCGAGATGGAGTAAGGGCAGGAGTGGTGTTGATATTTGCAGAACAAATAATTTTACCATTCTCTTTGTTCTAGGTAAAACATGTTCCAACAATGCTGCAGAATACCAAGCTTTGATTGTGGGCCTTGAAATTGTATTGGACCGAATTCATACAATTTATGTGTCTACACTCCCATATCAGCAAGAAAATGATAAAAGAAAGAAAATATTGTAAAAGTACATTTAAAAATTAATATAAAGGTCATAAATTAGTAATTTTAGCACTAACAAAAATAGACTTATCACTTTCATAATATCATAGAAGATTAAATTAAAGAAGTATAAATCGGTAAAGAATACAAAAAAATAAAACAAATAAGAATATATACAATATTTATATACTTCTAAGACATTAATTATAACAATATTTCTACTAAAAAGAAATACATAAGGAATAGAGTTCTTGATGATACCTCCTCTCCTACAACCAATCAAAATTCAAAAGTCTTAATAATGATCCAAGTGCTTAACTCCTAATGAGTAATACATAGCATATAAAATTTTAAATAATTGAAAATCCAAAAAGAGCAAGAAAAATTAAAATGATTTCTTGACCACATAGATATGTCCGTCAGTTGGACTTCCTAAATGCTAATAGTTAAAATTTATATTAATTACAAAAAAAATTTACAAATGTAAAATACTAAAAAGAAATTCTAAAGGTTGAATAATTGTGGAATATGAGAAAAAAAATTCACAACATGGAATTGAATAAACTAGTGAGTGAGAATGTATTTTATTTTAATGAAATATTATTAATATATAGGTAAATTTACTTTTTAATACCAATAATTAAAACATTGGTGTTTAATTAAACACTCAAATGACTATTCAACCTATAAAAGATAATTTGTAATTCAGCTTTTATCTTTTTTTACCATCCCAATTATAGTGTGTGTGTATATATATATATACACATACATATATATATATATATGTATATATATATATATGTATATATATATATATATATATTTATATATACATATATATATATATATATATACATACATATATATATATATATATATATATATATATGTATGTATGTATATATATATATATGTATATATATATTAATGACAATAACCTGGAAAGAAATTATGTTTATCTATTAAAAACTAAAATGAAATAGGAAAATAGAAGTTAACACAAGAATGAGGAAAATATGACATAATAAGAGTATTATAATTGTTCAACAAAAATTCAAGTATTTATAAACAATTTTAAAAACATCTAAAATGGTAAAGGTAAAACTATAATACAAAATATCATAATTAGGATAGGAACAAATATTAATATTTCAAAAATAAAATACCTGACAAATTGCCTAATGATTCACGTCAATAGGAGGCAATTGGTAAAGAACAATTACTTTTCTAGGATTTTTATATAGATCTAGAGATTTATAGGTTAAGATGAAAAGTTGAAGAGTTATTTAATTTACTTTCCAGAAGTTTGATCTAAGATATGAGGAAGAGGGAAGATTAACTCTTTTTACTAGTAGTTCAGTAGATTCGATTACACTAATTATAGTTAAAGGATAAAAAAATTATTTCATTTAACCACATAAATTATTGAGAAATAATAAAGAATCTAAGATAATCACTTTGATTCGCTAATTGTTTTAAAAATAAAAACGTTTTATCTAATTAACAAATTTAATTCATTCAAACACAAGTGATCTTAAAAGAATTAGAAAAGGTCAGTCTATTTCTTTTCGGTAAGGACTACTTATTCAGCCGAAAATCATACAAAGTTGTATATTCAAGAGTTGATAAGACTTCATGGGGTTTTGGTCTCCCTTATTTCAATAGAGGTGCAAAGTTCTGGAAATCCTTCTAGAAAGGTATGGGAAGTGAATTTGAGACCTGCTTTTCATCCTCACGCAGACACACAAGCAGAACGTGCTATCCAGACCTAAAAATATATATTTAGAGCTTGTGCGATAAACTTCAAGGGAAATTGGGATGATCACCTACCTCTCATTGAGTACGCTTACAACAATAGTTATCATTCAAGAATTCAAATGGCTCCATATGAAGCTCTTTATGGAAAAAGGTGCAGATCTCCTATTTGGTCATTCGATGTTTGCAAATCAAGGTTAATAGGACAAGATTTAGTTCACTAAGCTATTGAGAGAGTGAATGTTATTAAAGAAAGGTTGAAGACCACACAAAGTAGCCAAAAGTCCTACATAGACGTTAGGAGGAGGCCATTGAAGTTTGAAGTTGATGAATAGTTATATCTGAAGATTTTACTTATGAAAGGAGTTGTGAGATTTGGTAAAAAGGTGAAACTTAGTCCCCGATAGATTAAACCTTAAAGAATATCCAAGATAATGGTAAATGTTGCTTATCAATTGGAGCTACCCCAAGAGTAAGCAGCAGTTCATCCGGTATTCCATATTTCAATGTCGAAAAAGTGTTTGGGTGATCCTCCATTGGTAATACCAACAGAGTATGTTGGGATTAAGGATTTCCTATCCTATAAAGAAATTCCAATGAAGATTTTGGATCATCAAGTTCGTACGTTGACTAAAAAGGAAGTTGTTTCAGTCAATGTCCTTTAGAGGAACCAATTCGTTAAAGAAGCGACTTGGAAATGTTAGGATGACATGAAGAATAGATATTCACATCTCTTATGAATCCGGAGATAATGCAGATCAAGGTACTAAATTCTCTTCTTATCACTTTATAAGATTGTGTATATGCATTTTATTACTTGCTTTTGTTTGTGAGTGCTGAAATGATGTTACTACATTTAGCATAGTGAAAGAATTCTCATTCGAGGACGAATTTTCCCAAGGGGGAGATATTGTAACATCTTGTATTTAGAATTAACTACGTTTAAGATAAGAAAAATAAGAATCATCAAATTTGGAAATAAGTAAGGAAATCTGGAAAAATTTTCTAGATTTCAAAACTGAGTTTTAGTCATTTTCGAATGACCATAACTTCAATCTCATGAGGTGTTTTAGTTATTTATTCATATAAATAGAGATCACGTCAGGATATCTTTACAACGATGTCAAGTTTGAGAACTTTTGAGTCGTATGAGAGAGATATGACTTTCAGAATTTGGGTTGTTGGGCAGAGAAAATCCCAAATATGGATTTGTTAAGGGTGTTTTAAACTTCTCCTAAATGAATTATTAATTTCGTTTTAAGGGTAATAAATTAGGGTCTAAGCTGATCCCAATAAGTTTTAACAATTAGAAAATAAGTCAGGGCTTTGAAACAAAGGAGAAAAGAGGAGAATGGAGATGAAGACGCAAGAACGGGAAGAATTCATTGCGTGGATTTCGCGGGGTGATCCCTTTGAAGTATGTGGGATATTTTGTGTTGGATCACTTCACCCACACATCATTTTATTTAAGTTAAGCAAAATTAAGGATTTATTACATGTTAGGAGTTAAGTTCTTGAAAGAACATTTGATTTCTTGTTGATTGGATTGTTGGCGGTCATTGTTGATTAGGTACTTGTTAATTCGAGTTGTTTTGAGTTGAATTCAGTAGTTAATTATAGTACAAATGGTCCCAATCGTTTAGTTAAAGATGTAGGATGTTTTGGAGAGTGTAGAGATGGAGAATTTTGTTTGATGCACCGAGGTAGAGGAAGTCGCGACGCGCGTGCAATGCACTTGAAATTTTACTAACTCAACAAAGGCATGGCGTGGCATGCCACTAGTGCGCCAGAATCAGGCCTCAATCAACTGAGGATGGCGCAGCGCGCCACCAGTACGCTCGACCTGACGTTTTTCGTCTAGTTGTTGTTGTTTATCCCTTTAAGGTCCTTCATAGGTACATCATCCAATGAATTCTAATCACTTCAAATGATCTCTAAATACCTAGAAATCATCCAGGAACTCAAACTTAAAACATGAATCCATAATCCATTAAAGTAAAGTCAATGTCAATGTCAAGGAAGTTAAGAGTCAAGTCGAAAGTTAAGAAGTAAGTTAAAGTTAAATTATTAAAGGTTTTCAAGAGTCCTATTTAAACATTTTAACTTTAATTTAATACTCAAGTTTCAAGTGAAGAAAGTGTAAAAGTTGAGTTAAATTCTCAAAAGTTATAAGGGAACTATGTATTCTAAGAGTTAAGTTTCAATTAAACAAAGAGTATGAATTTGAGTTCAGTTCTCAAGATTTATAAGGGAATTAAGTACCTTTGAGCTCAAAATAAAATGTTTTCAAACTTTTGAGAAATAAAGGTAGCTAGACTTCCACAGAGCCTATTGATAGTTTTAATAGAAGAAAGAGAAAATTATCATTTCCAAAAGATCTTTTTAAAAGCGCTATGTTTTGAGCACCTATCTCAAATAACAGAATCAATATGTTTTAAAAAACATAAGGTCCAATATATATATATATATATTGAAAGTAGTATTGAGCTCTAATGTAGGGGTCGAGTTTAGAGTAATTCAAGTCGCCATATAAACCATGTAGCCATCATTGGTAGAAAAGGATCATACTTTTTGGATGAACCCTTTTTATAGTTTACTAGTGGATTCATTAGCGAGTTCAGGCCTATACTCTGGCAAAGTTACGATGGTCGGGAAGCCTGGGGCGAGTATCGTATATCATCACTATAGCTTTTAAGTGATGGTTGTCTATAGAGAATATCCCATCGAAGTATTGTATTTTCACATACATCAATTATTTGTATTTTTACATACAACTCAGATATTATTTGTATACATTAAGAGTTTACAACGTGCTTTTAGTTATTATTTCATTATATTGCAATTACTTTTAAACTGTATATTTAGAATATGAGTAAGAAGATCATAATTTTAGCAGAGCCAAGTTAAGTGTTCTTTCTTACTCCTTTTCAAGCGTAAGTGTTGTTTAACTTTTCAACTCGCATCACTTGGTGAGCCTCCTGCCTTTCCGGAGGAGATCCCTTTTATTGATTTTCTAGCTTAGTAGTTCAGATTGCAATTAATTTACTTGTTTTGACACAAGTGAAATTTTGGCCAAATTAATTTATGAAGTATTTGTTTTTAAATATGCTTAATTCTTGTTTAAGTTGAGTTTAGTCTTCCGCTGAGTTAAGTAAGCCATACCAAGAGTTTGTTTGGGGCCGAAAATGGTCTCCGGATGTCTGCAACGTCTATATATCTACATGTAATAAAATTAGAAGACTAAGTTATCGTCCTATATGAAGGGTCTATGTATGCTCGATATAACTATTATGTTTATGTAGAGGTCTATGTAAACCTCCATGTTGTAGTAATAAATTTTTTAAAAAATTTCCGCATTTTAACCTATAAATGTAATGATGTAGGCTAAGAGGGTAGTCGTTGTCCTCAAAGAGGATGCCGCCGCCGGTTACGTCAAGGGGGTACTCCCTGGATGTGACATTTGTACAAACTCTTTGAATAAAAATATACTTGTGCAATATTTAAACTTTAAACCTAAGTTAATCAAACTTAGAGTAAAAAAGAGAATATTCGACAATTTCCTCATAAGAACAAGTAGGAGGTTTTCTATAGTTCCATCCCCAAAATTGAATTATTTCTCCATAGATTTCATCACTGGTATGTGGGATTGAACTAGTACGTTCCTTTCATCCACTAGGTCCTTAGAATTCATCAGATTCTTGATCCTTGATATCTTGATTAGATCAAGAGTTTATAAAACCTTGAAGAATTATTATGATATAGCTGTTATAATGTTCCTAACAAGATTATCATGTTTTTTCATGAAATTGTTGATTAGTTATTTGCATGAAATTTAGAACCATATTATTGTCGATTATCTTAGTTTATCAATAACAATTGCTAGGTTAGTTGAACAATTAAGCATGCCTCATATTTTGAATGTTCATTGTCAGTACTTAAATGTTGCATTCTCATTTCCAATAATTTAGTTATATTGTGTCATACACATTCCAATTTGGAGTAGGCTTAGCAATGAGTAACATTAGGGTTCAACGTAGGCTCACTCTACAAACTACGTGCCCTTGTAGAAATATAAATCCCCTCATTGGGCATCAAATTTAGCGATCATACGAGTAATGCCTTTATACTCTTGAATGGAAATGTATATTAGGTCCTCTCAATGGGGAGCATACATTGGACTCCACGTTTAGCTCATTTTATTTGATGTCGGTTAATAGTAGCTCCCACAATCAGACTCTACTGCATTTGACTAGGTTTTCAATATTTTAGTATTCAGTCTAAGCATTTTAATAATTAGTACTTCCTCATTAAATTCAGATCAGTTCATTTCAATGTATTTGAGTATTTACATTATGTTCAGATGCGTAATTTCTCACTTATCCTTGTTCAACTTACATATTTTTTTCAGTTATATTCTTATCTTTCATTCTCCGTAGATTCCAAGTACTGATGCATACTCAGAGATACATCCTTTGATGATGCATGTTCAGTTATTCAGCATTCAGATAACACATATATTTGGTTCCCGATCCATACTCAGCAGCATTAGGGGTGAGTCCTCACACTTTGAGGACAATAAACATGTTTTCCATTTCAGTCTTTTATTTCTGTTTCAGTTTTTCCTGGGACATGTCCCAAAAAATTGAGTTAGTTAGAGGCTTTCTTAGATATAGTTTAATATTTAGCTTTAGCATTGGATTGATTGTTTAGTATCACTAACATTTAGAAGTTTATAACATATTCAGATTTATATGGGTATTGCCCATCTATCAGTTATTTTATAATTTAAGTTGTTGCATAGTATCATGTTTTCAGTATTCATAGTATGCCTATGATATGCCAGCTCAGGGTTAGTTTGGGGTCAATCATTATCCTAGATCCCTTGTTTACGCAAAGGGGATAGCCGCAATGCGTGTCACTTTTCCATCAAACTACACAAAAATTCATGAATAAAATTGATAAATCTTAATATTTCTTGTTTGTAATAAGACAAAATGTCTTATGAAATTATTTTTAGTAAGAACCAAATAGAGATCATTAATTTAGTGATAGATACTACTACAAGTATTGAATTAGCTATGGGATTTATCAGTATACCTAACTAATCCATCACTAAAAACCTCCTTGATAATTCATGAATGTTCTTTTATTTTTTTTGCGCTAATCCATAGCTAAAAAAAGTTAGCTTGAAATTTTATTTTTCAGCTATGAAATTTCATCCATCTTAATTCCTTATTTTCTAGAAGGTTAATATACTCTTAGACCAATATCTCATCAAGGAAGAAGGACAACTTTAAGATCAAAATACACTCGAAAAAAACAAAGATGTGGTTAGTTTCATAAATTTTGATATAATTATGACCTTCCCACTAAGATCATATAACTATGGATATTTCGTGAAAAAGTAATCAGAAAATGCCTACCTAATTAACTTACACAGAGTCATGTAGCCGAAAAATCCAACTTTAATTTTTCACTCTACATAAACAATCTAACTGTTTTTGTTCACTCATTTTGGCTTGTCTACTTGAGGCTGTGTTTTCATTATATCATTAAATTGAGCTTAGAAACTGCAATCTAATTTATAGTTCCAATATAACCATTCTTAAGCTACGTAAATGTTTAAATACTAATCCTAAACTTTAGGCTCTACACCCTGCATGTTCTTTTTATCATGAATTGAGGCTATTTTTATCTGACTTGAATTATCATAAACTCTAACTTATGTGAAAGAGAGAGACATGACTTACTAGGAATTGGATAAATAGGCTCATGGGTACGCTCCTTATCCACTGGAAGAGAATCCGCTTTTTGAAAAATATATTGATCTAGTCACATAACCAAGTGAAAAAAGGGATTCTTTTGAAGCATGAATTATTATGACCATGAATCCTCCTTTTATTTGTTACGAGACTAGAGAGAATTTTCTCTTGCACTAGGGACTAGAAAGTCATCTCTCTCTCCTTCACATAAAACAGAACCTATGATGATTCAAGTCAGACAAAAAATAACTAAACTTAATGATAAAAAGACCATGTAGGGTGTAGAGCCTTAAGTCTAGGATTAGTATTTAAACATTGATGTAGGTTGAGAATGATTATATTAATATAATATTGAATTATATTCATGATATAGGTTAAGGTCCTCAGCATTCAGATCACGCATAGATCAATTCCCAATCCATACTCAACAACATTAGTGGTGAGTCCTCATACATTGAGGACAATGGACATGTTTATTTATTTTGTAGTTGTGATGAGGACATGTGCCAACAACTCTATTTAGTTAGAGACTTTTTTAAACATAGTATTAGATTAGCTTTAGCACTTAACACTTAGAATTTCAATACATATTCATATCAGTATTGGGTATTTCCCATCTTCCAATTATATCATGATTTAAGCTTCTGCATAGTATCTTTTATTCAGTTGTTTTAGTATGCTTAAACTATGTCTGTTCAGGGTAAGCTTGGGGTCACTCGTTATCCTAGGGCTCGTGTTTATGCATAGGGGTGTAGGCCTTGGGGCGTGGTATCTGTCCCATCAATACACAGAAAGATTCATGAATGATTGGTTAATCTTATTATTTCTTCTTTTTTACTAAGATAAAATGCCTTCAAAACTTATTTTTAGAAATAACCAAATAGAGATCATTAATTTAGTGATCGATAGAACTAAAAACATTAAATAGATATGGAATTATTAGTAATCGCTAAGTAATTCTTGATTAAAAGCTCCTTGCAAATTCATGAATTTTTTTTTGGTCTAATCTATAGCAAAATAATATTATCATGAAATTTTATTGTTCAGCCATGAAATTCCATCCATTGGAATTCCCTATTTTTTTGTAGACTAATATAGTCTTAGACCAATAGCTCATAAAGGATAAAAGACAACTGTAAGATCAATACGCACCTCAAAAAAAATAAAGATGTTGTTAATTTTTCAAATAGTCATATAATTATTATTTTCCCACTTAAATCATATAACTATGGAAATTTCATTAACATTAATAATAAAATGCCTACCTTATTAACTAACACAAAATCATTTTGCTGAAAAATCCAACTTTAATTTTTCACTCTACATAAATAATCTAACATTTTTTTGTTTAATCGTTTTTGCTTTTCTACTTGAGACAGTGTTTTCATTATACCATTTTATTGACCTTGCAGACAACAATACAAACTTTAGTTACAAAATAATCATTCTTAAGCTACATCAGTACTAATCCTAAACTTTAGGTTCCACAACCTAAATTCTTTTTTATCATACATTAAATTATTTTTGTGTGTCTTTAATCATCATGGATTGTGATATATGTGAAGAGAGAGACATGATAAACTAGGAATTGTTTCAATTGGCTCAGGGGCATACCCCCGTATTGGCCGCAAAATAATCCCCTCTTTGACACATATACTACTCTAGTCTCATAACCAAGCGAAAAAATGGGATTTCTTTAAGTATGGAGTCTTCTGTACATGAATCCACCTTTGATTTGTTACGGGACTAGAGCAAATCTTTCTTGCACTAGGGTCTAATATACGTGCGAAAGAGTGTATTCCCTTGCAGCAAATACAGGGCATGCCCTTGAGCCTATGGATTCAATTCCTAGAAAGTCATGTCTCTCTCCTTTACTTAAAACACAACATATGATGATTCAAGTCGGACAAAAATAACTAAATTTCATAATAAAAAGAGCATGTAAGTTGTAGAGCCTAAAGTCTACTTTGTAGAGCCTAAAGTCTACGCTTAGTATTTAACCATTGACGTAGCTTAAGAATGATTATATTAATAAATATTGGATTGTGGTCTAATCTGAATCTAACTAAAGAAAGAATAGCTATATAATGAAAACACCATGTCAAGTAGAAAAGAAAAAAGAATAAATATGGCTATATATTATATTTATACATAATAATATTCTACAATATTTCCATGATACTCCTAATATTCCACATAAAGTGCAATTTATAAGGCAAAAGACACCTATTAAGAAAAATTTATCAAACTTAGAAAAAAGGAGGAGGAAATAGGAGACCAGTACCCTTCAAGGAATGCAACACGTTTTCTTTGATTTTTCCCCTAAAATTGAAGGATTTTTAAATAGATTTCGTCACCAAGTAATGTGATTTCACAAGTGGGTTCCATTAACCGATTAGTCCGTAGAATTCAATTAGATTCTTGATTTATGCATCTTGCTTAAACATAATGTTTGTAAAACCTTATATATTAGTTGTGATTTAGTTATTAGAGTATTCCTAATTAGATCATCTTGTTTTTGTGGAATCTTTGCTTACTTTTTTGCATGAAACTCATAACCCTAGTTGTGTAGATATTTAGTTTACGAATGATAAATGCTAGGTCAATTACAAAACTATACATGCATTATTTTTTGAATGTTACATTATCAACTTATTATTGTTATATTCTCAGATTTTCATGTTAGTAGTTGAGCTATTCAATGTTTGAGTTATGTGTGTTAGATGTACATATTCAGTTTGGAGTACACTTAGAACCGAGTGGACTAGGTTTTAGTATACCCTCATAGTCCCAGAACTGCATACTCCCGTAGGCTAAGTCCTCTCTATGGGCATTAGTTTTAGTGATCACGCCATAAACGCCTGTATACCCCTGGCAAGGTATATCGATTCCTTCAATGTGGTGTGTGCATTTTACATCATGGATAACTCATGTGGTGGTTTTGTCAGTTATTAATGGCTCCCATAGTCAGACTCTAATGTATTTGACTAGTTTTTCAGTTATACATCAATATTCAGTCTCATCATGTTCTTCTTGCAATAATTCATGTGTAATCTCTATTGAATTATTTTTCCTGATTTCAAATCAAAAGTACTAAAATCAAAATTTTGAGCATACACACATAAAATGTAATGAAGGGAATTGTTTCCTTGTTCTAGTTTGAACCAAATGAGTCTTCATGGAAAAAATGAAATTAGGATAATTGTTAGCCCCTATATTGAGTTGTTGTAGATCAATCCATTCTTTTGGTGTTATGGTTGTTACATGGATAAATTGATCTGGGTGGATAGGATATTAGTACAACTATTGGTTACCGTTTGGTTCGTAATTATGACTTCATCATCTGATTTTCCAGTGAGCAGTTTGAAAATCTAAAGAGATAATTATGATAAACCATTAAAATTAGTCATGTCAGGAGCAAAAATTTTATCAAAAGAATTCCTAACATCATTTAATGAAGTCTCCAAGTATAACTTAGGAGCTAAAACATTGTTAGGTTTATTAATATTACAACTTCTTCAAACCGCACTTATATCCCAATCATGATCACCCATTTTAAATCTACATAAAATGATATCTACTTAGATGTTAAAAAAATAAAAATGAGCTTCTAAGAGAAACTAATAATGTTTTCTGCTAAATTAGAGAGAGAGAAAATGATTCAAAGAGGGGGGGGGGGGTTCTAATAGGGGAAGTAGATGATCAAAGAAATGTTTAGTGGGTATGACATTAAAACTGAAAGGTTAAGATGAAGAAAAGTGAGCCAACTTCAAAATATATAGATAAACTTAAAGGTCTATCTACCTATCCCGGTGCATCCATATATACTTTAAAGCTACAGCACAATAAATTATTTTTTCTATTTTAGAATGAGTGGGAATAGCAACAAGAGAGATGTCAAAGATTATTATGTGTACCTTTTGTTTAAGATCATATATCTCATATATTATTGTAACAACTGAAGAGCACCCCATGGTCGTAACATGGTGTATTCAATCTAAAAGATATCTTACACAAGCGCTTAGAATTCATTAATCAAATAGTCATTAGAAAATATGGAAGAATTTTAATATTTCCTTAAAACATACTTCGAAAGGTATTTCGTAAGAGAGGAAGTCTTTCTAACATTATTGTCTCAAACCGTCACTGAATGATAGGAATAAAAGTCTTTGGACACAAACACATAATTTCTAAAATATAAAAGTAAATGCCATAAAGGTAAATAGATATTGTCCTCAAAGCAATGAGGACTCATAAAAAATATCTTCAATCTTCTAAATTTTTGAAACTCTAGCCTCCAATAGCAACTCAAAGCTCATACCCTACATTTGGTTAGAATGTAGGCAATATGCGTTAGTTCAAAAGTACTAAGTATGGAAGCTACAATAACATCATAAGAGTATCTCAAATAGTTAGTCAACAAAAGACATAATCGTAATTTGATACTTCAACCATTTGTCTTTTATACTCAAGTGAACTACGTCCCAAGCCACCTCCATGTATACTTGTGCATGTCAAAGGTAGCATCCCATACCACTACCTAAGGTAAGAACCTCTGTGGTAATTCTTGGTCATAGACCTCATTCATACTTAAGTAGAGCACTATACCCCTAGGTCACCTCAAGGCACACTTGTGCAATGCATGTGGGGTATCGCATTATATTTCACACAATAAGCATATCTTGAAGTCACCTATTCATATTTTACTCCCTCTTATGTGTCACTAAGGACCTAATTTCATATTTTACAAGGAACTATCATCTTAAGTCAATCATAACATGGAAGGAAACTATAGCCACTACCCAAGCTAGCCATAATTCATAAGAGGACAATTCATAAGTAGCATCAAGTCAAAATTGTGTCATGTACGAATGACATACCATTCTTCCATTCACGCTAAATACTCATTTAGGCTTGCTTACTCAATGCTATCTATCTTTCATACTAGTCTATCAAGAATAGCATACTATCAATCTAGACATAACTATTATGGAAAACATAATATCATGAGATCCAACTATCATAGGAAGGTTATAATAATACCCACCTAGCCGCCATGCATCCATCATCAATAAGTAATCTATCCATAGGGTATTATTATTCGACTAAGTTACCATGAGTAATATAACACAACCTATTCTATGAATTGCACCTTTAATGCAAGACAAGCTACCATTAGGACAGTATAAGTCATCTATCCTAAAGCTACCATGAAATTGTTTTGGCCTAATTAAGTCAAGCTATCATAAGACATTCTAATCATGCTACTTTAAGTTATCCTTAGTAGAGTTTCATTCCTTAGTTCCAAGATACCATGGGAATCACCATCCCCAATCTTTCGTGAGATTTACTATCTTAAGCTACAACGAGATTTACTATCTCAAGTTACCATGAGAATTACCATATCAAGCTTCCCACCTTGGTCTTATTTTAGTAAGACAGGCTTTACATGAAGGAAACACAAGTCTCAACATCAAGCTATTCTAGTCTAACTTTCTTTGATTCATTTAAGATTATTAGGTAAACCTAGAATCATTCTATGTGAGACAACTTGTTTCTCTTAGCTTGTTCATATCTAAGTGTATAAGAGAAAGAGAATACTTGATCAAGATCACACAAATTTAATTTGTGATATCACACAAATAAGGATTTGGGGGTAAAGTCAATATGATGAGAGATGTATTGATTATTATCTTTCTTTTATACACTTATATATGAACAAGCTCGGAGAAGCATTTTTACTCATATAGATGGATTCTAGGTTGACCTAATAACCTAAAATGAATCAAAGAAAGTTATATTGTAATATCTTGATGTTGAGACTTGTGTTTCCTTCATTTAAAGCTTGGCTTATTAAAATAAGACATAGCTTGGAAGCTTGAGATGGTAAGTTTGATTGTACCTTGGGATAGTAAATCTCATAGTAGCTTGAGATATTAAATCTCACGGAAGCTTGGGGATGGTGATTCCCATGGTAGATTGGGATGTATAAATGAACTCTCCTCAAGATAGCTTGAATTAGCATGATTAGATTGCCTTATAATAAATCAACTTGGTTAGGCCAAAACCATTTTACGGTAGCTTTAGGATAGATGACTTATACTCTCCTAATGGTAGCTTGGCTTTCATGCAAGGTTTAATTCATCCAATAAGTTGAGTTAGATTACTCATGAAATCTTAGGGTTGAGTATTTATACTCCAATATGGATAGATTACATCTTGATGAGTGGGTGCATTTTTGCTAGGTGGGTATACTTACAACCTTCCTATGATAGCTTTGATCACATAATATGATGTTTTCCATGGTAATTAGGTCTAGTATGATAGTATGATATTGTTGATAGACTAGTATGAAAAATAGTTAACATTGATTAAGATAGACTATATCAGTACTTAGTATGAATGGTAGAATTTCATGTCATTTATACGTGGCACAAGTATGACCTGAAGCTACTTATGAAATATCCTCTTATGAAGTATGCCTACCTTGGGTAGTGTGTATAGTTTCCTTCCATTTTAATATTGACTTAATATTATAGTTGCTTTTCGAATATTAAAGTAGGCCCTTAGTGACACTTCTAAGGGGGTAACATGTGAATAAGGTGACTTCATGATATGCTTAGTGTGTGAGGATGAATGGGATGCCCCACATGCATTGGAGAAGTATTTCTTGAGGTTTCATAGGGGTATAGTTCTATACTTAAGTATGAAGGTGGGAAATCACCAATAATAATAAAAGAGATATACTTATCTTAGGTAGTAGTATGGTATACTACCTTAGCATTGCACAAGTATACTTAACGGTGGCTTGGGACGTAGTTCACTTGAGTATACAGAACAAATGGTTGCAGTATGAAATTATGATTATGTCTTATATTGACTTTTTATGATATGCTTCTTATGTTATTACCCCTTATGCTTATGTCATATGTTTTCTAACCATTTGAGATGCTCCTATAATGTTATGTTAGCTTCCATACTTAGTACATTTGTACTAACGCATATTGCCTACATTCTAACCCAATGTAGGGTTGGATCTTTGGGTTTATCTTTGAGTGTAGAGTTTCAAGTATTTAGAAGATTGAAGATCTTTGTGAATCCTCAGGTCTTTGAGGACAATATACATTTACCTTCATACCATTTACTTTTATATTTTAGACTTTATGTGGGCTGTGTCCCATGACTTTATTATTTCATTTATAGATGGTTTGAGACAATAATGTTAGAAAGACTTCCTCTTTTATGAAATACATTTTCAAGTTATGTTTTAAATTCTTCCATATTTTCTAATGAATGTGATGAATGAATGCTAAGGGCTTGTATAAGATCTCTTCCAGATCGAATATTCCATGTTACGACTGGGGGTGCCCTCTAGTCATTACAATATGATATGAGTTGTATGATATTAAACAAAATGTACGCGTTACTATCCTTGACTTCTCTTTTGTTGCTAATCCCATTCACTCTAAAGTAGAAAAAAATATTTATTGTGCATAAACTATAAAGTAAATGTGGATGCGCCGGGTAGGTAGATAGAAATTTAATTTTCTCTATATATTTTCGAAATTAATTCACTTTTCTTCATCTCAACCTTTGAGTTATAATGTTATACCCACGAAACGTTTCTTTGATCATCTACTTCCTCCATTAGAAAACCCCTCTTTGGATCATTTCTCTATCTCTCTAGTTCAGTAGAAAACATCATTAGTTTCTCTTATAAGCTCATTTTTATTTTTTTACATTTAACTTGATATCATTTTATTTAGATTTCAAATATATTATCATGACTGGGATATAGGTGTGGTCGTAAGAAGTTAAAATATTAATAAACCTGACAATGTTGTTGCTCCGAAGTTATACTTGGACTTCTTTAAATGTGTTTGGAATTCTTTTGATGACTTTTTTGCTTCTGACATGACTTATTTTAATGGTTTAATTAAAATTTTCTCCTTAGAATTTGATAACTGCTCACTAGGAAAAACTAGATGATCAAGTCATAATCATGAAATAAAATGGTAATCAAGAGTTGTAATTACATCCCATTCAACCATCTCAATTTATCCAACAAACCTGTTTTCCTCCATCAACAACAACAGCAGTGTGTGTTTCACCAACAACTACAACATCAAAAGAATGGATTTATCTACAACAACTCAATATAGGGGCTAACAATTATTTTATATTTAATCTTTTCCATGGAGACTCTTTTGATTCAAAATAGAACAAGGTATCCATTCACTTCGTTACATTTTATCTGTGTATATATAAAATTTTGATTTTAGAACTTCTGATTTTAAATTAGAAAAAATCATTCAATAAGGATTATGCATGAATTATTGCATATGACTCAAAATTTTAATTTTAGCACTTTTGTTTGAAAGAGGAAAAATCATGGTTCTTTGAGACATATATTTCTCCAGTCCCATAATTAAGTAAAAAAGGGGATTCTTTTGAAGCATTAATTCTTCTTCCCATCAATCCTTCTTTGCTTTGTTACGGTACTAGAGCAATATATTCTTGCGCTAGGATCTAATATATGTGTCAAAGAGAGTATTCTCTTGCAACGAATACGGGGCAATCCCTTGAGCCAATTGATTCAATTTCTAGAAAGTCATGTCTCGCTCCTTCACTTAAAAAACAACCTATGATGATTCAAGTCAAACAAAATCAACTAAACTTCATGATAAAAAGAACGTGTACGGTGTAGAGCGTAAAGTCTAGGATTAATATTTAAATATTGATATAGCTTAAGAATGATTAATTAATATAAGATTAAATTGTACTATAATCTCAATCTAATTAAAAAAAAACATGACTTTATACTGAAAAAACCATCCCAATTGTAGAAAAGAAAAAAGTGTAAACATGGAGTTATATTATTTTGGCAAAAGGGTCTAGTGAACCCTTGTACTTGTGTAAGTTTATATTGTGAAACCTTTTACTTATACATTTGTCATTTGGACCCCTGAACCCATCTACACTCAACATTTTAAAAACGTTTTCTAAGTTGACCTCCTTTGTGGAAGATACAACAAAGGGGCGTGTGATATACACACCTGAGGAGAGTGAAATGTGGTTAAAAGGGTCTAATAGCCACATTAGGGTTTTATAAAAGTTTTCTTTCCCATTCACATTTAACACCATTATTGAAAAATTTAAGCTCTTTCTTGCCTCTTTTTTTATCTTCTTTCTCTAAATTTCTTGTCCATTTATTTAATCGTTTTAATCCTCTTTTATTTATATGCATTTCCAGTTAATTGCTTTCTTCTTTGTGTGGTTAATCCTATTGTAATTTTCTACATCATCACGAAAGTTGTTTTTGTTAGAATCCTATCATCATGAAACATGTAATTGAGAGCATAAAAACAGAATCCCCAAAAAATTTCAAGAAAATCAGTATAATCAATTAAAAACCTAAAAATTAAACAGAGTGGTAAATAGAAGATGAAATCTAGACTAGACAACATACGAATACAAAAATAAGTCAAAAAATTTATATACATAAACTAAAAATCAATTAAAATCAACAAAAATACTCAAACAGTTTTGTGGGAATGAAGAAAAAAATGAGAAAGAAAAAATGTAGGTATAGATAGCCTCACATAGATAGATGTCTACGATGATGTTAGCACACTGCCTACTTTGATTTTTATGAAAACAAAGATGAATTTCTTGATTGGTTCTCGTGTTTTTTCTTCAATGAAAAGAGTAGAAAATGTTTCTAAAAAAGTGTAAGGAAGATGAAAGAGAAATAAAATAAGATTGTGGGGAAAGTGGTGGGTTTGGTGGCAACAGGTAAATAAAAATCATAAATGTATTAATTAAATATTATAAAAATGTCAAGATGACATGAAGTGGTATATATATACACGTGTCATTTTATAATTATTTTTAAAATTACGTGTCACACATTTGTGGTACACTCACAATTAAAGGATAAAAAAGGTGTTTAATATGTTGAGTTTAGCTGGGTTCAAGGGTCTAAATGACAAATGATTAAGTAGAAGGGTTCACAATACAAACTCATACAAGAACAAGGGTCCAACAAACCATTTTACCTAGTATATTTACATATAATATTATTCTATAATATTTTAATTATACTCTTGTTATATGCCCATATTAAGTGTAATTCTTAAGGCAAAGCACACCTATTAAGAATAATATTCAAGAGCATAGGATAAATCACAATTTCAACTATTGCCTTTTGTGATATTATAAATACTAGTTTCTGAACACGTGCTTTGCACGTGTGTTCCTGGATATGTTAGAATGACTAAAATGCAATGAAAACATATAGTTTGTAAACAACATGCAATGAATAATATAATACAAAAATTATAATATAACCATAAAACACCAACGAGGGGCACATTTTGATGTTTCAAATTAATTCTTTTTAAGAAATCTACTTTAACTATTAAACTTTGGTTAATAGTTAGAAAACTTTTAATAAAGTCACAAATCTCTAATTTGAGCTCAAACAAGTATTTAGACTTACGACTTCATAGAAAACTAAATTAAGATGTCTAATAGAGACGAAAAAACACAGAAAAATAGAGAAGCAAAAAGAATACAATGTATACATTCTTCATAAGACGTTGATCAATAATGATGTAGATTAAAAAATAAATACAAAATTAGTACATAATATTTCTAGTTCTTATTGACTCTTTCTCCCATATCCTATCAAATTCAAGAGTCTTCTTCATGATATACCTCGATAACATAAACTATTTGAACATACATCAATTTGAAAATGTCTCAGTTTTTAAAAAGTAGCTTATCGATTATGAAATTGAAATCTAAATAAAATGTAATGTTAAAAGAGAAGTAAACATAAATTGTAAAAAAAAAAACAAGATGTCTAGAAAAATTATGGATGAATAATCATTAAAGCTACAAAAATCTCAATAAGAAGAATGAGTTACTGCATCAATAACCATCAATTTTTTGTACGTGTCCCTACAATCCACATTAATGAAAGAAGTAGAATAATATATTGTGATAATCTATGAGCTGATATAATATAAATAAGAAAAAATGATATTTTACATGGCAAAAGACAATATACAAATATAAGATTCCAAATAATCAAGAATTCAAAAAACAACAAACCAGTTGAAAAAAATAGTCATCTAAAGTGATAATGATGAAAGAAGGATACAAAATATCACTATTTAAATCCTATATAATATTATTATAGTTAAACAAAAAATAACATAAATGGTACCTGAAAATCGCCGAAATAATCTCATCAAAAGGAGGTAATTGGTGAACAAAAAATATTCCTCCATTAGTTAGAGATTAATATAAAAGAGGCTTTCGAGCCTCACCATTTATTTTTTTTTTAAAAAAAAATATATTTATAGGAATAATAAATGGAGACCATAACTTTACCTCTACAAATGATATTAAGATAAAAAATTAAATACTATTAATGACATTAACTCATAACTGAGGATTATTAATAATTAAAAGAGAAGATGAAAAGTTGAATAATTTGTATATTTAATGAAATAATCATGATCTTATACATGGGGAGATGGAGGGTTGCTCTTTTTACTAACCAATTTAATATAATATAATATATTTCAATTATAGTAATTATAGATAGAGAATAAAACATTAATCAAATTATTTGGACGTTTAAAATCTCAAAAAAGAGAATATATATATATATATTATAGAAAATAGGTATTATTAAGTTACATATTTTAATTAGGAATTAACCTAAGGAGGTGCAAAAGTCTATTAACATTTTAATTAAAATGAAATAATTTAATATTTAAATTAAATAGTTTAATGATTTATAATATTTTTATCTATAGTAAGGGTAAAATCGTAATTCAACTTTTAACTTTTTTTGTTCCCACTTATAATAATATATGATAAGGAAAAATAATACACAAATAGCTCCCTAGACTATGACCGAAATCTAAAAGTCACACCTTAACTAAACTAATGTCCCATTATCCCCTTGAACTTTTTTTTTTGGTTATCTTGTGCACCTATTGGGATTACATGTCATCCAAATATTTCCCACGCACCTCAATTGTGTGGATTCACGGAACGTGCCACGTTAGACAAAAGGTGCACAAAATTACAAAAAAAAATAAGTCCAAAGGGGTAATAGGACCTTAGTTAATTTAAGGTGATCTCTGAAATTTAAGTAATAGTTTAGGGGGTATTTGTGCATTTTCCATAAATATAACTTTTGTAAGTGTTGAATTGATTTCCTAGAATATAGAAAACATCAATATGTGAAATCCTATGGATGGTGGTTTCCATTTAACAAGATTAGTCCTATATTTATGTTGGCACATTATTATTTGTAAAAAAAGGTTTTTTTTCTATATGATAGTCCGTTTTACCATTCAAATACTGTTTGAGATCTAATTTGATGATCTTAGTTGCACAATCTCCATTCATTTGTTGGATGTGAGTAATTATTTCTTTATTGATTATAATGTTGTTGGGATTTGATGTCCACTAGGTGGTACAACCAGGAACCCTTTTGAATTTGGAGGGCAAGAATTTTATTTCTTCTACTTTGGCTGAGAGATGTTGTATGGAAGAATGTGGTGTTAGATTCAACTTCACCGAGCTTGTTGACTCTATTTTTTTAGATTCTAGAAATCTTCCTCTAGTATAAGTATAAGGTTGTATTCTTAAATTAGGTCAACACATTGTTTTTATAGGAAGGCGTTGGAGTATAATTCTATGATTTTTGCTACGCTCATTTCCTCGGAGGAGTTTTCTGTTTTTCTGATTAGAAATGTTGCCAAAAGTTATATTATTCCAGATTGTAACATTTCATTCCAAAGAAGAGATTACCTTATATATGTTTGGTCAGTTAAGACAGTAGAAGGAGATTAGATTTGGTAACTCGGGGTGTGAAGTTAACATGAGTTCAAAGCAAAATATTATTTTGTAATGCTTATTTTTGTGTGGGAAAAGTGATATTAGAATGGGAAATTGATCCTAATTCCTTTCAGGTAGCTGGGTACTTGTGCATCTCGACAAATACAAAAACACTTCACATTTTCTGAAAATTTGTATAGTTTTTCAAAATCTATTTTTATGCACTTATTGTACCATGTATTTGCTACCTTTTAAACCTAATTGAATAATCTCATAGTAACTTATGCAACAATGAAAATAAATTTTAGTGGCAATAGATAAACACATTAATAAAGAGTATTAAAGTCTTTACCGACATTATTTAAGTCCCATTAGATCCAATGTAACTTAATCCTTTAGGAACATATACAAAAAGTGCTAGTTACAACTAAATATATATACTTAGTAGCAATAATTAATTGATTGCCGCTAAAGCTCATTTTCGATGTAGTGTAATCACATCCCAAAAGTTTATCTGTATTGCCCAATAGTTTGTTAATATTACCCCTATTACCTAATGCAGCTTAATAGTTGTTCTTAATTGTTCTAAGTTTTCCCTTGAAATATTTCGTACATTATGTAATTATTTGAGATTATCTTTTGATAAGATTTCTAAAAGATTGCTATTGTTTAAAAGTGTAGCTTTAGTAGATTATGATAGTGAAGTAGGAGTTATTGCAAAAGATAAGGTAGATGTTTTTTAGGGGTTATAGTAGGTAATGGAAGAACTAGAAATCTTTTTATCATTGATACTAAATTATGCTCTATTTAAAAGCTATTGTATAGCTTAGTTAATATATTTGAATAAGTTATTAGATATTTTACACAAATAAGAGTATGTTATAACAAAAGGCTATAGGTGCTTAAGCACCCATACTTCATAACATAAGTCCGTCAATGATACTAGGAGTGTAGGTTTTTTTCTCCCACCTTACTATTTACAATAGTTGTGGCGGAGTTATTTTTATCTTTACTTTTGTTTAATTTATTATATTGTTGACACTGTTTTTCGTAACATTGGGAATGTATTAGTCTGTACATTAATTTAAGCTCTTTTTAGGAAATGTTGTGGATTGATACCCCTTCGAGATAGCTTGATTTTGATGAGGACTTTTCCATTATTTGAGATTTTAGAGTCAAGAAACATAATTGTATTAGAATCAAATAAATTGACGCTAATACTTTTATCATTTGAGCTAGCATCTAAGGTTAGACGTTTTTCATGATTCCTTCTCTTTTTAAATAATACCATCTGCCACAATTGGTAGGTGCTTCATCTTGTGTTGGAGTGGTGCTATATTCTGGCTCATTTTTTATTGGATTATTCCTTTTTGCAAGTGGTATTAGTTTTTCCAAAGACACCACATTTTGTACAAAGTATATATAATATTTCCTTCTAGACAAGGCTTTGTAAGCGGCGACCTATAAAGATATGATTATTGACTGGTAATCCAATTGGTACCTATACACAAATGTGTGTATATGATCCCCGCAATGCATACGATGTACATCAATCTTTCCCAACTTCCCTATTTTATGTCATACTTGAGCTAAGATTCATGGTCGTCGAATTATGTCGTAGTTTGGGTAGTATGATCCATAATTGAAATAGGAGGTGATTTTTTTTTTGATTTTCTTCTTCGAGTAGTTGACTTAGAAGAGTCGCTAGTTAACTCTTTGTATTCAGGAATAAACAAAAATAATTGAATGTGTGAAAAGTAAACTTGAAATAGGATATTTTTATACTAGTTTAGATCCAATGTAGATCATATATCCAATTTACTTGGGTTGCAAAGGTGTTGTCTTCTAATTTTATGAAATTTTTAGTAAATACAAGTTTTGAATATAGTTCCTATATCTACATTGAACGTTTTTTATTTTTATTTTATTTTGATACGAAGCCTTACCAACAATATTTGTAGACTCGTGTGCATATTCTCTTTAGCAGATGCTGGCTTTTATATAGTGTTGAGATATTGAGACTTGAATCTTCTAGATGAAGATATGGAAACCCAAGAGCTTTTATCTTTGAAAAAGAAGTAGTAGAGATCCTTATTTTACAAGAATTTATAAAGTTAAGGCTAATCTTTAGATGACTTCTTCATTGCTCCGAGATCTTGATTTATCCTTGTCGATTAACTTCTTTCCTGATAAAATAATCATTTATTCGGTTCACCTGATTATAGCCATTATATCTTCCTTGAATCAAATAAGATTCTTTTTAATTGTCATATTTTTGTATTATTCAACCATTCACATTTTTAATATCATCATGGAGTGCATTACAGACTCTGTACAAAATATTGTTTCTTCCAATTGCACATGCAAGTGTACGTTGTTGCACAACTAATATGGTAACCCTAAAGAGCCGGATTTATCAAACAAAAAAAGTTGTCAATTAATTATTCTTACAAAATTATATTTCTAATTATTTATTAAAGAGAGGCTTGCCCACATTAATTTGTGTTTATTTTTTATCTTTTATATGCATTTTTTTCTTCAAATCGTTTTGTATCTAGGTGGAAACCCAATTTCATGTAAAACCTTGTCTCGAACCGAACAATCCTCCTTATCCAGAAATGGATCGATTTAAACCTCATAGGATTTTGCTAATGCATCAGGCTTGTAGTAATAAGAGCAGTAAGGACATATATTTGTGATATTCTTGCTCCTTAAAACAACAATTGTGTGTCCGCAAGGTATCTCGTGTAATTGAAATATTCCACAAGTGCATACTTTCCACTCAAGGCAAAATAATATGTCCTCTTTCAGATTCATAAATTGAGAAAACAAATTTAGATGATTGAACAATCTACAAACATTAAAAAAGTTATTGATATGCTATATTAAATGCCACTATTTTCTATTTTTTCAAACTAATGTTGATGAAAGAGCCAAATGATCAATATAAAATTCATAAAATATATATAGTTAGCTATGTTTATACATACCCTCATCTTTGAAAATTTAGGTGCATTTACAATCAATACCTCCTCAAATATTCACCACAATGTATCCTTTGTATGTGAAGATATTTCTCTATTTTTACAGTTTCAAGAACCAAATTAAATTCTAGCCTCTTTCGAAAATATTATGATAGACAATCGGTGTGCCTCAACAAGGCAGTCATTAACTCGAAGTCGTCATTCTTCCTCTGTTTAATGAACTCTCAACCACTTCTCGTACATAGCATCCTCTAGTTACTCCTTAACTCTATGATCAACCTTTTCCACCTTAGCCATTAATTAATCAAAATACTTCTTCTCAATAAATCTTAGCCATAGAGCAGAATAGATCACATAGGGTTATTCTGCTCCTCTTGATGTTTGTAGGGACATTGTTCCAAAGATGCCACGTGCATGCATAATGAGGTACATTTGAAGCACATTGCTTACATTCTTCATAATACTTAATTTTTATGTAATACAACACATATTTTTTCATGCTTGCCAAATGTATTTTTGAATTGTTCATACAACCAAGTCCATGAACAATCATTTTCTATGTCTACAACTCCATCTGTCAATGAAAATATGAAACCTATCACAAATCAACACACATGATATTTTTTTTGATATAACATTAACAGTATGCATAATTTATTATACAAAAAAAACAAGTTCACGATCATAAAAACACAAATATGCCCCATGCAGTGTGATTCCTCATATAAATGTCCTTTTGTACGCTCAACTAAAATATCCAGCGTCGACATTAACTATCGATCTGCTGAACTTATTGAACCCCCTCATCAATGGTCTCAAGGCTATGAAAAGGTACATGAATTCATCTTTCTATGACTTGTGCATCGTTACATATTATTTAAGATACACAATACTTAGCATGTATATGTATCTTGGCATATTCCTATATCCATATGCTAGTTTGCCCCTTCTCATTTCTTATGTACGTTCATTAGCACGTCACGTTTTCTAGTAAGACATCTCAATCCCCATAGAATTCTGTAACATCCCGAATTACATCTTTCGGAATATCAATTCTCTTATGGTAGACCAATTTAGGAACAGCCACACTACTGACAAACCCAATTATTTCTTGGAGTTTTGTTATTACCTAATCCTAAATGTATACATATGATCACTATTGAAGTATCTCACTTTGTCTTAGATTTTCCTTCACGAAGCCTTCAAACTCTAGCCAAAATAATTTGAAAAGAACACTGACACATAACTGTACAATTGTTTTGATCATATTAATGCATACACCAAATACAAATATGATGTTATAATGAGTCACAATATGTCAAGAATGATATATATTATTGTATCATCCATATCAATGATCAATATAATTATTTGATGCATTTTAAATAATACATTTTTGTGTATCATATTCACATCACTAGTCTGATATGTTTTATCAAAATGAGTAATATCCTCACATTAGAGATACCAAATATATAATATATCGCTTTCTTTCCATTTGTTGTTTGTATCACTTACAATCCACTACATTTATTTACTACATTTTAATGTTTAACATATATAAACACATTTACTAATAATGATTCATATCATACAGCAAAAAAATCTGTACAGATACCAAATACAAAATTAAGTATACGCTATTTAAAATTTAGAACTATTATATATCATGAATGTCATATCAATATTAATTAATCATCATAAACAAAAACAATTATTACCATGTTACATATGTTAATGATAATAATTTAACATAAAAAACTAGAAATAAAAAATCAAATACTCTCAAACTTTTTTCGATCATCTCTATTTACTATAAAATTTAAATTGTGCTTTAATTTTTCTTCACTAGGAAATTGCCTGCGCTTCACGCGACTCCCTTTTTTGCAAATTTGGTTGACTCTTTTTTTTTTATTTGTAGTTTTAGTGTAGTTGTTAAATAAGTGTTAAAATTTAATATTTTCAGTTACACCCATGCAATTTCGCGGCGTATTAGGTTGTTCTGGATTTTTAGAATGTTGTTGCTTGAATGAGTTATTCACATCCTGGTGAGTAGGGGTAGGTAGCATATAACGGTAAGAGAAAAAATGTGGATCGACATATGACACATAAACAACACAACTTTTCTAGACATGTACATATTTAGTATGGAATGTTTTTTTGGCAATACATAAAACCAAATCCGCTACCATAACAGACATCAACAACATATGATATACAATTAGCCACTGTTGGACATGTAAAGTTTCGTAAATAACAAAATAGACACTACTTGATCAAACCAATAATATTAAGGTCTGTAAAATAGAAAAAGACTCTACTTTGTCGTTTATATGGTGTCTACATCACTCTCTTCGTTGTCGTCTAAGAATAAGTTTCTTCTCTTCACAGACGTTCTGGAATAAACTCTTCTGTTTGAAATTGAAGTCTCCAATTCATAAGTAATTTCTTTTGAGTGTTCTGTATTTGATCCTCCCGCATTACAGTCTATTGGATCAGTTGAATCTTCTACTTTCTCTTAACCTGTACATTAAAGTAATTAATGATGATGTATGTTAAACAGATTGTCCGGAAGATTAATTATGTACCTATCAAGATAATATGTATTAGAAGCTAAATAACATTGTAGCACTTTGCCTTCTAGTCTTTGTTTATGCGATGTTGCATTCTAATTCTTCATCCGGCGCATAAACTTTTTTGACTGTATAGTTTTACCAACCCTATTTCACATTTAAATTGCTCATTTTAAGTTTGAAGACCAAGTCCACTCCTGCATATACTGCAAATATGGGACGGTACATCAATCTCACTTTCGAAAATATGTTAATCAACTTGTGAGCAAAAGTATCAAGAAGTTTCTCCCCAACCCCATCAAGGACCAAAGCAGTCTTCCCACCAATGTCCTTGACCTTTGTGTGTATCTTAAACCTATGTATGCGTAAAACATCGTTAGAGTTCCTTTAAATGTATGTTGTGGCTACAATGTTAGTTTCTTTCTTACCTACCATATGTAAAAATGACGGTCTGTGTATATCTATATATATATAACTATAGCATGCTAATTCAAGCCTTTTTCTTATAATGTGAAGGGTTTATTGTAGTAGTTACCTCTATATCCGTACTCTAGTTAGAATCTGCTAACTCTGCAATAGTCAACCAATTTTAAAACATAGCTTCTGCAATGGGAACGTTACTTGCATTTTAACTCTCAAAAGTATGTACATCAACTGACTTCTTTGAGAATTTATGGAGCAACGGGGTGATGTTGTCCATTTTAAGACTAACATAAATTTTTCTTGTTCCGGTGGTGGCAAAAGTCAGTTCACCTATTATAAAAAAAACAAAATTAAATGTCAATGTCCTAGATATGTGACAATTAAAAGTTTCTAGTAAGTTGAGAAGAAATAGTTACCTCTGAATTCATTTAGAGCAGTATTAGTAATGATCAAAATGTATGGTCCCAAGTGGATGGAATATACGTAAGAGTAAAATACTTTACCCTGATCCACCCGCAAAGTTATTCTTGCTTTGATAGTTATGTCCTAACTAAATGATAATTATATGTAGCTTCTTTGTTATGAATGAATTTGAATGTAATGTAATTGTGAGAAGAATATTACGGATCAATAAGACTGTGTATGTCGCGTTTCTTCCACTTTGAACTCATACTCTCCAGATAACCAATTCCAAGTAAGCATCAAACTACATCTACAAGTTAAGGAGGGATATTATTTACAGTATACGTTGGAGACCCTCTATAACATAAATGGTAGGAATGGATGTGCCTGATAGGATGATGTTGTTGTTGACCCTAGAGCGAATCATTACTGCTTGGATACCATTTACAGGGATTTGAACAATATCATCGTGTAGTTTTTGGATGAAATTTATCCGCAAGAATGTTATTTAAAGTTTGAATACACTGATATGCATTCACCAGTTATTTCTGAAACATTGAAGTTTCCCATAATGATTGCATAGCCTTTTCTCAACTTTTCAAAAAAATTGTTAATTTGATTCTTCCAGATTACCGTGTTCATCAAAGTCCCCTATTAGAAGTAAATGTGCAAGAAAGTTTGGAATAACAAAATTCATAATGTTGTGTAAACGGAATATGAACGATGCAGTACCTTCTCGAATACGGAGTAAATACTTGTTGTTTCAAATTATTAAAAGGCGTCGCTCAACATATAAATTGTGTCGGTGTTGAGATGGTGTGATTGTTGGGGCTGAGGCAACACTAGAGTGTTTGTGTTGTTATGGTTGAAATTTAGTTTAATGTAGGGGTTCTAAAAGGAAAGGGTATTTTTGGGAATATTTTAAATTAAAAGGGTTTTCTGGATGGTGGTGGTGCCACTTAAACGGCACTAAGGTTTTCCTATATATATATAGTAGTTCTTGGGAACGTGCATTGCACGTTTATCCCATACAAGTATACCAAATTTTATTATTATATAGAAATGTTGAAAATAAAAAAATTACTTTTATCCATTTATATTTTATTCATTCAATAAAATTCATATTAATCGAATAGTACATTGACCATCAAGCGAAAAATATGGAAAACTAATTAAGATACTACAGATTCTAATAATATGAATATATCTCTATTAATTATCCTTAATAATATCTCATTAGCCTCCACAACAAATTTTCTAAGGAGCAAAAATCGACTGCAAGTAAAATAAATAAATGAAAAATGTGATTTTTATTAATGAAACATTGTGACTACCATTCCGTTGTTCTTTATTCTCTCTCCTATGTTTTTCCGTGATTCTAGAGCCATCAATAAAGTATTTCTCGAATTGTTTGATAATGTAGACCTCCCTGAGATATTGTGTATCTCCGGGACGTCCGAAAGAGCTTTGTCGTTGCAAGTCGATCTCCATGAAGAACTCTGTTGACCATTCCTTGAAAGAGTTGTGAGGTTTATGTTGCAGCTTTCTCCAATTTGCTTAATTCCTTTTGAAGAGCTTTATTGATTCCCCTAGAATGTCATGTACGTCCCCTGTTTATAGTTGTAGGGGGTGGACAAGGTTGCATATGATTGGCTAAAGGATGTCATTTTGACACTTGGCTCATTGCGATTTATTCTTGTATTAGAAAGCGACTACCATCTTATTTCGACATGTGGCGTCACTTTGTTGGTTACGGATGACTAGTAACTGTGACATGTGGCATCGGTTTGGGCCTCAAGGTGAAATGGACCTCTAATTTGAATTTAATTAGATGAACATAATCATTTGTAAAGCCCAAATTAATTATTCATCGCAAATGAAAATGGAATTATTTCAAATTTTGTATGAATTTGAATCAATAGAATTTATGTGTCTACAAATGCCCCTTACTTCAAGACTTGTCAACGTGGAGGCTTGCCGAAGTTTGGCGACAAGACTTGAAGTAGTCATGAATGTGTTTTCCTTTTTTAAGACCTATCAGCGTGTAGGCTTTCCGAATTTAACGAGAGTTTATGCCTACATGTATTCATTTTTCTGAGACTTATCTCTGAATAGGATTGCCGAATTTGACAGTTAAAGTTGGAGTCTTCATGAACTCATTGTTGAGACTTCAAGAGTAGTTATTTCTTGTTGTCATATTCTAAGTGGGCCACCACCCATAATTTTCTTGTAGTAGCGTCAAGCTTTTTTTAAAAAAAACATCTTGCTCGACAACCACGTGGACCTTCTATATCGATTTCAAAAAGATAGGTCTAGTGGGTAGTAGCACTTTCTAATTTCCTTGTTGATCACCCTTTTCCGGGAAAATGGTAAATTTTAAATGAGTTGCCTGATGAATATGCTTTTTTTACTGAAAAGTTGTCGACATGGACAATGTTCTTTGGTGGATCTCCACGCCGAGATGGAGTAGGGAAGGAGTGGTGTTGATACCCGCAAAACAAAAAATTTTACCATTCTCATTTGTTCTAGGTGAAACATGTTCCAACAATGATGAAGAATACCAATAATTGATTGTGGGCCTTGAAATTTTATTGGACCGAATTTATACAATTTATGTGTCTACACTCCCATATCAGCAAGAAAATGATAAAAGAAAGAAAATATTATAAAAGTACTTTTAAAAATGAATATAAAGGTCATAAGTTAGTAATTTTAGCACTAATAAAAATAGACATACAACATTCATAATTTCATAGAAGATTAAACTAAAGAAGTATAAATCGGTAAAGAATACAAAACAATAAAACAAATAAGAACAAATACAATATTCATTGCCTTCTAAGACTGTATTTATAACAATATTTCTACTAAAAAGAAATGCATAAGGAGTAGATTCTTGATGATACCTCCTCTCCTATAACCAATAAAAATTCAAAAGACTTAATAATGATCCAAGTTCTTAACTCCTAATGAATGATACATAACATATAAAATTTAAAATAATTTAAAATCAAAAAAGAGCAAGAAAAAGTTAAATGATTTCTTGACCAGATAAATATGTTCGTGAGTTAGACTTCCAAAATACTAATAGTTAAAATTTATATTTATCACCAAAAAAAATTTCAAATGTAAAATACTAAAAAGAAATTCAAAAGGTATAATATTTGGGGAATATGTAAACAAATCCACCACATTGAATTGAATGATTTAATGAGTGAGAATGTATTTCATTTTATTGAAATATTATTAATATATAGGTAAATTTACTTTTCCATACCAATAATTAAAATATTGGTGTTTAATTAAATACTCAAAGAACTATTTAACTTATAAAAGAAAATTTGTAATTCAACTTTTTTTTATCATCCCAATTATAGTTAGTGTGTATATATATATATATATATATATATATATATATATATATATATATATATATATATATATATATATATATATATATATATATATATATATATATATATATATATATATATATATATATATGATAAATGACAATAACCTTGAAAGAAATTCTGTTTATCAATTAAAAACTAAAATAAAATAGGAAAATAGAAGTTAACACAAGAATGAGGAAAATATGACACAATAAGAGTATTATAATTGTTCAACAAAAATTCATGTATTTATACACAGTTTAAAAAACATCTAAAATGGTAAAGACAAAACTATGATACAAAATATAATTCTAATTAGAATAAGAAAAAATATTACTATTTTGAAAAAATACCTCAAAAAATGCCTAATGATTGACATCAACAGGAGGCAATTTGTAAAGAACAATTACTTTTCCATGATACTTATATAGATCTAGAGATTTGTATGTTAAGATGAAAAGTTGAAGAGGTATTTAATTTAATTTTCAGAAGTTAGTGATCTTAGATATGAGGAAGAGGAATGATTAATTTTTTTTACTTATTTTTCAATACATTTAATTACATTAATTATAGATAAAGGATAAAAAAATTTAATTCATTTAACCACATAAATTATAAAGAATAAATAAAGAATCAAGGAAAAACACTTTGATTATCTAATTTTTTTAAAATTAAAACGCTTTATCTAATTAACAAATTTAATTCATTTAAACACAAATGCTCTTAAATGAATTAGACACAGTCTATCCATTTCTTGCCGGTAAGGACTACTTATTGGGCCGAAGATCATACAAAGTTGTATATTCAAAAAGTGATAATATAAAGACTGAATGTACTTTATTAATGAAGGTAACAAGTTCTTAAATAGAGTTACAACGAAAGTAATAAGACTCCTAAATGAAATGAACTAAAGTAATATATTTAAACAATAACTGCTGAACTAGTAAGACAATCCTAATACGACTAAACTACTAATTGCAGTCCTAAGACCACATGTTCTAATATTCCCCCTCAAGTTAGACGATGAGTCACTAAGCCTAACTTGAAAAAATTAGACTCAAAAGCAGACTTAGAAAGTTCCTTGGTGAGGGTGTCTGCTATTTGATTGGAACCATGGTCAGGAACATTACGAACCCTTTTAATATCAACATAGTGGCGAACAAAGTGAAAGTCCACAGCAGCATGCTTAACAAGACTTTGGAGGACAAGATTCTTTCTTAAGAATGTGGCTCCAAGATTGTCACAATAAATTGTGGGTAGTTGATGTACTGGAAAGCGCAACTCATTTAGGAAATTGGTGACCCATAAGGTTTCAGAAAGTGCATTAGCAACTGCCCAGTATTCGGACACAGTGGAGGAGCCTGAGACAGTATTATGCTTCATTGATGACCAACTAATCGGATTGTGACCAAGAAATAGGATGTAACCAGATGTAGAAACTCTGTCAACGATGTCCCCACCCCAATCTGAATCAGAATACACATGTAGATTGAATTCATCAATGGGAGTAACCCGTAGGCCGAGTTGAATGGTACCCCGCAGGTATCGAAGAACACGATTTACAGCCTTCCAGTGAAGGTCTGACGGTGCTTGCATAAATTGTGAAAGCTTGTTGACTGCATAGGCTATTTCAGGTCTAGTGAAGGATAGATATTGAAGCCTACCCAGGACTCGGCGATAACGTGTAGCATCAGTCAAGTGAGTTCCATCAGACAAGGTGAGTAACTCAGATGCACTCATGGACGTGTTATCACTCTTGTAGTCGGTCATTAGCTCATCATTCAAAATTTCATTCACATAATTTGCTTGGGTGAGATTTAAACCGTTGGAGCTGCATATCACTTCAACACCAAGAAAGTAGTGAAGATTACCTAAATCTTTAATAGAGAACTTAGAAGCAAGGGAAGTGATAACCTGATTGATAGTTAAAGTATTGCTCCCAGTGATAATAATATCGTCGATATAGACGAGGACGAATAACGTATCACCTGCACCATGTCTGACAAGTAGTGAGGCATCAGATTTTGTCTTAACAAGTCCTATGGATGAAAGGTAACCTGTGAGGGAATCGTACCACGCCCGAGGAGCCTGTTTCAAGCCATAGATTGCCTTCCGTAGCCGACATATATGCATTGGTTTGTCATCACTAGTAAACCCCGAAGGTTGGGCCATGGACACTTCCTCTTCCAGGTTGCCTTGGAAGAAGGCATTATTGACATCTAGCTGGTTAATGTGCAAGTTGTGACGAAGTGCCAAAGAGTGGACGATACGAACTGTGGTGGGCTTGACGACTGGATTGAATGTGGCATGAAAGTCAAAGCCTGGCCTCTTAGTAAAGCCTTTTGTAACTAGGCGTGCTTTGTATCTGTCGATGGACCCATCAAGATTTCTCTTGATCCTGAAAAGCCACTTGCAAGATACAATGTTTTTGGTCTAGTCAGGAGGAACAAGTTCCCATGTATGATTTTTGATTAAAGCATCAAATTCATGTTTCATTGCATAACCCCACTCTGGATATTTTTTTGCTTGTTTGACAGTAGTGGGTGTGACAGGGGGGTTCTATTTTGCTAGGTTGTCAAAAATATTTTTTGGTTTCATGATATTATTTTTGGATCAAGTGACAGCACGGGTAGGAGGAGACGGACATTGAGGCGGTGAGGGAGCGAGTTCTAACTCGAAATTAGGACAGGCTGGTTGAAGAGCCATATGTTTTGGTGGGTTAGTGTTTCTACGGTTATAGACAAGGAGAGGATACAATCTTCTTTGTGTGTTTGTTGGTATCGGCGTTTGAGAGTGTGTGGGGAGGCGTGGTAGTGCTAAACACTGGGGAGTTGCTAGGGGTGAAGTTGATGCGTCTACCGTTTAGGCATTGTTGGATAAGGACTGCGAGTTTGACTTGGCTCCGCACTGGGCTGGAGAGGAAGCAGATGGTAATGGAAAATCTATAATAGTGTGTGCTGCTATTTCTAATGGAGTTGGCAGATCTGTAACTATGGGAAGTTTGGGTGTGGGGTCTGAAGAACTTGGCATTGTTGGTGTTACCAATTCCAGGTGAGTTGATTTAAAGGCAATGTTGGAGAACAATGTCTTAAATGGCAAAACATCCTCAACAAATCGCACATCTCGAGATAAGTAAACCTTTGCAGAAATTAGGTCAAAACACTGGTGACAGTGATGGGATAGTGAGAATCCAAGATAGACACATGGGGCAAATTTTGATTCCTAGTTTATTTTTGGAGTATGGTTTTAGCCATGGATAACATAAACAACCAAAATTTCGTAGGGAGTTATAATTAGGTGATTTTCTAAGTAATCTTTTGAATGGGGATTGATTATCGAGGTGAGAGGTTGGAAGACGATTGATGAGGTAGACAGTGTGATAGCATGCAAAAGACCAGAATTGGGGTGGGAGAGACGCCTCATGTAAGAGTGTTCTTGCAGTTTCGACAATATGGCGATGTCGCCGTGCTACAAGTGAAACTTGTTGGGGTGTATAGGGAGGGGTAGAGAGGTGTTGAATGCCGTGAAGTGAAAGATAAGAGTCAAGACTTTTATACTCACTCAAACATCAGTATGCAATGATAAAATTTTAGAGTCAAAATGTTTTTCCATCACAGGATGAAATTTTTTAAAGATATATTTGACTTCACTTTTCTTTGTTAGTATGTAGAGCCAAGTGTACATCGTATATTGGTAAACAAAAATACAATAATACAACTTTTTATCAAGAGAGAAGACTGGTGATGGCCCACATAAGTCACTAAAAATAATTTGAAGTGGTTTAGAGCTACACAATGATAATTTAGTAAAAGGATGTCGATGAGCTTTATTAGATAAACATGAATTACAATGAAAATTTTTGTCTTTCTCATGAAACGGTAGCGAGAATTTATTCAAAATAAAGCTAAGAACTCTATAGTGAGGATGACCAAGACGTTGGTGCCAGGTAGTGAGAGGGCTGGATGTTGAGATAATGTGAGCTTGGGGATGTGAGACAGGCCACTCATATAGTCCATTGTAAGTCCGACCGTGCACTAGTGGCTTCCGTGTTTTCAGATCTTTCACAACAAAGTTAATAGGAAAAAAATTCAATAGACTTATGATTGTCTTGACAGAATTTAGAAACAGAGATAAGCTTGCATTTGATGGAAGGGGCACACAAAGTGTGAGTTAGCTTTAAAACATAATTTGATTCATTCAATTTAGTAGAACCAGTGTGAGAGATAGGAATTTTGCTACCATCACCCATGTAGACATCTTCGTTACCGCGGTATGGTTGTAGGTTGTCCGGCTCTGTTGTGATGTGATGGGTGGCTCCCGAGTCAACTATCCAGGGATTGGTCTCCGTTGTAATCCCAGCGGCATAGTTGGCTTTTGCTTCAAAGTGATTATGAGATATCGAGCGGCAAACATTGGCTATGTGGCCAATTCTGTTACATAGTTGACAGCAAATAATACCGTTTGGATTTGAATTGGATTACCCTTGTGGTGGAGCGCTTGGACGCTAGTTCTGGCGCCATTGTTGAGAGTTGTTGGTTTGTCTACAGTTGTTGCGATTATTGGAGTTGAATTTAGTGGGAGTAGAAACTGCAGTAGTGATGGTACTTGATAGTTTCTTAGCATCTTCGTGGCGGAGGACCAGTTTAAAGTCCAGTAAATTTTCAAACAGTTCCTCATAGGAGATAGGCGTATCACGTGCACGAATGGCAGCATATATTTCACGAAATTCAGGACCTAGACCACTAAGTATTTTTACAATGAGTTTAGGATTTGAAACAGGAGCTCCAGCAATGGCTAACTCATCCGAAAAGGACCGAATAGTATGAATATATTTAGTAATGGAGCGAGAGTCCTTAGTGACACGGGCAAGAATATCACGTAGACTGAAGACTCAGGTTTGAGATTTGTTTGCATAAGTGTTATGCAAGGCATCCCAAGCTGATTTAGCTGAGTCAGCGGCTGCAATAGTAGAGGCAATAGTTGGCTCGACAGAAGCCATGAGAGCATTATGGATGAGTTGATCCTGACGCAACAAAGTTAAGAAGGCAGGATTGGGAGAGATATTCGTGCCAAGGGTAATCGTGCGACAAGGGGACGGACTGGTTCCATCGAGATGGCCAAAGAGGTTGCAGCCACACATAAGCATGGAAAATTGAGCTTTCCAGGTGGCGAAGTTGTGACCACCAAATAGTTTGATGGGTAATTGGGATGCGGGATTGAATTGAATGATAATATTGGTTCTTGTCGTGTTATCAGCATTGACAACTTTGGGATCGTTGCCATTGTTGTTGGTCATTGTTGTTGATTTGCGTGAGGAGAGAAAAAAAAACCGGATCGTACTCTTGAGAGCGTGAAGAGCCCTAATACCATATGAAGACTGAATGTACTTTATTAATGAAGGCAAAAAGTTCTTGTATAGAGTTACAACGAAAGTAATAAGACTCCTAAACGAACTGAACTAAAGTAATCTATTTAAACAATAACTTCAGAACTAGTAAGACAATCCTAATACGACTTAACTACTAACTCACGTTCTAAGACCAGATGTTCTAATAGATAAGACTTTATGGGGTTTCGGTCTCCATTATTTCAAGAGAGGTGCATAGTTTATTGCACAGTTCAGGAAATCCTTCCAGAAAGTGTGGGTTCAAAAGTGAATTTGAGCACTGCTTTTCATCCTCACACAGATAGAAAAGCAGAACGTGCTATCCAAACCTAAGAAGATATATTTAGAGATTGTGTGATCAACTTCAAGGGAAATTGGGATGAGCACCAACCTCTCATTGAGTACACTTACAACAATAGTTATCATTCAAGAATTTTAAGTGGCTCCATATAAAGCTCTTTATGGAAGAAAGTGCAGATCTCCTATTGGGTGGTTCGAAGTTTGCAATGCAGGGTTGATAGGACAAGATTTAGTTAACAAAGCTATGGAGAAAGTGAAAGTTATTCAAGAAAGGTTGAAGACAGCACAAACTAGCCAAAAGTCCTACACAGACGTTAGGAGGAGGCAATTGAAGTTTAAGGTTGATGATTGAGTGTATCTAAAGATTTTACTTATGAAAGGAGTTATGAGATTTGGTAAAAAGGTGAACCTTAGTCCCCGATATATTAAACCTTATAGAATCTCCAAAAGAGTGGTAAATGTGGCTTATCTATTGGAGCTACCCCAAGAGTTAGCAGCAGTTCCAGTATTTCATATTTCTATGTTGAAGAAGTGTTTGGGTGATCCTCCATTGATAATACCAACAGAGTATGTTGGGATTAAGGATTTCCTATCCTATAAAGAAAATGGAGATTTTTGATCATCAACTTCATAAATTATGAAAAAAGAAAGTTGTTTCAGTCAATGTCCTTTAGAGGAACCAATTTATTGAAGAAGCAACTTGGGAAGCTGAGAATGATATGAAGAAGAGATATCCACATATCTTTTGAATCTGGAGAGAATGCAAATCAAGGTACTAAATTCTCTTTTTATCACATTATAAGATTGTGTATATGCATGTTATAACTTGCTTTTGTTTGTGAGTGCTGAAATGATGTTACTACCTTTAGCTTAGTAATAAAATTCTCATTCGAGGAAGAATGTTCCAAAGAGGGAGATGTTGTAACATCTCGTATTTAGAATTAACTATGTTTAAGATAAGAAAAAAAAGAATCATCAAATTTTAAAATAAGTAAGGAAATCTGGAAAAATTTCCAGATTTCAAAAGTGAGTTTTAGTCATTTTCGAACAACCATAACTTCTAGCTCAAGAGGTGTTTTTGTGATTTATTTATATGAATAGAGATCACGTCGGAATATCTTTACGACGATGCCAAGTTTGAAAACTTTTGAGGTCGTATGAGGGAGATATGACTTTCAAAAGTTGGGTTGGAGGGCAGAGAAAAGTGGACTTGTTAAGGGTGTTTTGGTCTTTTCCTAAATCAATTATTAATTTCGTTTTAAGGGTAATAAATTAAGGTCTAATAATTTATTAATCCCAATAAGTTTTAACAATTAGAAAATAAGTTAGGATTTTTAAAGAAAGGAGAAAAGAGGAGAATGGAGAAGAAGACGCAAGAACGCGAAGAATTCATTGCGTGGATTTCGCGGGGTGATCCCTTTGAGGTCTGTGGGATATTTTTTGTTGGGTTACTTCACCCACACATCATTTTGTTTCAGTTCAGAAAAATGGAGGATTTAATTCATATTAGGAGTTAAGTTCTTGACAGAATGTCTGAGTTCTTGTTGATTGGATTGTTGGCAGTCATTGTTGATTAAATACTTGTTAATTCGAGTTATTTTGAGTTGAATTCAGTAGTTATTGATAGTACCAATTGTCTCAATCGTTTAGTAAAAGATGTAGGAAGTTTTGGAGAGTGTACAGATGGAAAACGAGTTGAAAAGTTTGTTTGACGCACCGAGGTAGAGGAAGTCTCGACGCGCCAGCAATGCACCAGAAATTTGACTTAGTCAACAAAGGCCTGGCGTGGCATGCCACTAGTGCGCCAGAATCAGGCCTCAATCAACTTAGGCTGGCGCGGAGAGACACCAGTACGCTCGACCCGACGTTTTTCATCTTGGTTTTGTTGTTTAGCCCTTTAAGGTCCTTCCAAGGTACATCCTCCAATGAATTCTAATCACTTCAAATGATCTCTAAATACCTAGAAATCATCCAGGAACTCAAACTTAAAACATGAATCCATAATCCATTAAAGGAAAGTCAATATCAATGTCAAGGCTGCTAAGAGTCAAGTGGAAAATAAAGAAGTAAGGTAAAGTTAAGTTATTAAAGGTTTTCAAGAGTTTTATTTAAACATTTTAAATTTGTTTTAAGACTCAAGTTTCAAGTCAAGAAATAGTTAAGAGTTGAGTTAAATACTCAAAAGTTATAAGGGAAATATGTATTTTAAGAGTTAAGTTTCAATTAAGCAAAGAGTATCAATTTGAGTTCAGTTTCAAGAGTTATAAAGGAACTAAGTACCTCAGAGCTTAAACTAAAATGTTTTCAAACATTTGAAAAAGAAAGGAAGCTAGACTTGCACAGAGCCTATGGATTGTTTTAATATAAGAAAGAGAAAATTATCATATTCAAAAGATCTTTTTAAAAGCGCTATGTTTTGAGCACTTATCTCAAATAACAGAATCCTTATGTTTTAAATTACATAAGATCCAACATACATATATATATATATATATATATATATATATATATATATATATATATATATATATATATATATATATATATATATATATATATATATATATATATATATATATATTATATGTGTGTGTGTGTGTGTGTGTGTACTGAAAGTAGTATTTTGCAATAATGTAGGGATACGAGTTTAGAGTAACTCAAGTCGCCATGTAAACCATGTAGCCATCATAGGTAGAAAAGGATCATACTTTTTAGATGAACACTTTTTATAGTTTACTAGTGGATTCATTAGGGAGTTCAGGCCTATACTCTAGCAAAGTTAGGATGGTCGGGCAGCCCGGACCGAGTATCGTTATATCATCACTATAGCTTTGAAGTGATGGTTGTTTATTAGAGAATATACCATAGAAGTATTGTATTTTCACATACATCATTTATTTGTATTTTTACATACACCTCAGATATTATTTGTATACATTAAGAGTTTACAACGTGCTTTTAGTTATTATTTCATTATATTGCAATCAATTCTAAACTGTGTATTTACAATATTAGTAAGTAGATCATGATTTTAGCTGAGCCAAGGTAAGTGTTCTTTCTTACTCCTTTTCAAGCGTAAGTGTTGTTTAACTTTTTAACTCGCATACTAGTACATTTAATGTACTAATAACAATTAGCCTGCATCGTTTCATTATACAGACGCAGGTAACCAGGATCACCACGCAGCTCACCGTTTTTTCTGTTAGCACTCCACAATCACTTTTATTGATTTTCTATCTTAGTAGTTATGATTGCAATTAATTTACTTGTTTTGATGCAAGTGACATTTTAACCAAATTAATTTATGAAGTATTTGTGTTTAAATATGATTAATTCTTGTTAAAATTGAGTTTAGTATTGCACTGAGTTAAGTAAGTCAGGCCAAGAGTTTGTTTGGGGCCGGAAATGGTCTCCGAATGTCGTCCACGTCTCGGGTGTAGGTATATATAATGTCGTTCAACATGACACTAGAAATTCTGCCAGACTCTCCAGGTATATTACTTTATCAATCTATACTATTGCTATCAAGAATGTAGGTGCCCTTTTTTTGAAGCCATACACAAACCCCACTATAAATTCCTACTAAATATCCCAATTTCATCATAATCTCACGGTTTTCCACTTTTCTTCACTTAAATGTATGTTCTACCGACTGATATAGAAGACAATTTAGAAATAAACTTAATTTTTGATTAAGAAAATCAATAATGGGTACTGATCTCTGCCGTAAATAAATAACCTTCAAGAACAAGTTTCCTTTTGTATTACTACTTTTACTGTCGTTTATAATTATCCTTCAACAAAACCTTGCCTTTTGAATTTCTGACCTAATTAGTTAATGTTTTCTGGAAGCCTAATTTAGTTAGTTAAGAATATATGTAAGGACCCCATCCTAATTAGACTAACCTAAGATCTCATAATTCACAAACCCAAATTCTCTTCCTTCTCTCTTCTTTGTCTCTCTAGTTGAAGTACTCCATTGAAGACCAAGATAGGGGTGGGTTCAAGGGCTTAAAAGGGTAGAATTTCTTCATTAATTTGTAAGGTATGCTATTTCTTTCACCTTTGAGACCTCTTTCCTCAAAGGGTTCCATCAAATTGACTTCAGAAGTTGGGTTTTCAAGTGGGTGTTTTCCAATCTCAAAATATATCTCGGAATTTATTTGTTTATGCTTTATTTTGGATATTATGAATACATTTACATGCATTTTAAATTAATTATTTTAATTCTTGATGGATTGGTCTAACTTGTAGAAGATGACCTATTCCCCTTAACTTTAGGTTATGATGTTGATATGAATTCTGTAATGTTGCTTCAATGGAATATGTTATCGGTTGAATTACTACTAGATGATGATATTGTATAAATTATAAATATATTAGGGTTGAATTATAGTCCTATCATGCTATTGCTTGAGTAATTGATCTATATTATGACTTTGACCTAAGTCTCTTATCTTAATCTTTGAACTAGAGATCGATTGTGATGTAGTGATTCAATTAACCTTGCTATCATGTTTGTTGTTGTTGTGTGGTGATATTACACCCTTATTTGGTTGGGTAATGTTTTGATGGTAAGACCTTGATGATGGATTATGAAGAAGGTTTTGTAAGTCTTGTGATCCCTACTCTTTACTTCAATTATGGTAATTGTGGTTAAGTGATGATGTGGTACTGAAGTATGTCCGATATTAAGATTTATAGGGTAGGTATGATGTTAAATTGAAATATCTTGACTATGGTTTGAGAGGTTTTGTATAAGATTTAAATTTTATAAGGATGTTGATAACTTACCAATGTGTCTTATCATGATGTGAATATGTTAAAGTGCTTAGCTCACTTATATGGATTGTAACGAAAGGACAATACTCATGCAATTCTTATTTATCTATGATGATGATGTTTATATAATGGATAGAACCTATGACCTTCATTAAGATATGATTATTAATAAAGGTACTCTAGAAATTTCAAAAAGGGACTCTAACTTAGCACTGAGTGAACAAGAGTGAGGAGTGTCCTTTACCACATGGGGAAGGTAGGATCACTAATGTACTCTTGAAATTTGAGACTCCAATGCATGCATAATAAGGAGGGTCCCAACTATATCTCCTAGTTCTTGATCTATGTTGCCCCCATTGGAATACTAGCTAGTGGATCCACGAAGTTGCTATATTCATGTTTTGGTACTACCTTGGCAAGTAGTATGCCTTGTTTTGGTGTAATATTCCATGACACCAGATTCCACATTAGCTCATGTGGTCGATGTCGGTTAAGGAAATTTTTTCCCAAAAGGTAAAATAAACTAAATGATTGAACTCTAACTAAGATAACCTAAGGGGTATAGCTTAGTCTAGACAGGGGCACGGGACTCTACCTATATATTGCACTAGTTAGCCTTAAGGGATGTCTTATAAGGATGTTCTTATGTATGTATATGCATATAAATGTAAATGATATGTAAATGATGATCTTACATGTAAATGACACTATGTGATGTTTATTTACTATAATGACCATGTACTTCGACTCTATTGCTAAAGTAGGATATAATGTACTCTTAATTTTATATAATGTGAAGTTGGACATTTGTTATTGTTCTTGCTAGGTTTACTTGATTAGGTAAGGTTATAGGGCTTTGCTTAGTCATTCCACAAGTGTATTAAAAAGGGTTATGAGTAATGGTCCTGCTGTAATTATGTTGAAATATACTTTTAATCATGCTTGTGCTATTATAACTTTATTATAGAGTTACTTTGACTATGTGTTCAATTATGTGATGTGCATGCTGCCTTGACTAGACTCTGTTTTATTGGTCTTTTGATGTACATGCCTATGATTTAATGAATATGTGTTATTTATTGGTATGGTCTTCTAGAATGAGCATAAGGCGATTCAAAGTAAATTTCATACCTTTATGAATTTTCCCGTTTCTTATCATGATTTCATGATATGTTTGCATATGGTCACATACTCAGTACCAGTTGTGTACTTACCCCATTTTGTCCCTTTTACCCAACATTTTAAGTTTCGGTCATTGAAGGGCTTTTGAGATGACTTTGATAATATCTTATATATATATATATATATATATATATATATATATATATATATATATATATATATATATATATATATATATATATATATCTACGTGTAATAAAATTAGAAGACTAAATAATCTTCCTATATGAAGGGTCTATGTATCCTCGATATAACTATTATGTGTATGTAGAGGTCTATGTAAACCTCCATTTAGTAGTAATGAATTTTTTTTAAAATTTCCGCATTTTAACCTATAAATGTAATGATGTAGGCTAAGAGGGTAGTTTTTGTCCTCAAAGAGGACGACGACGCCGGTTACGTCAAGGGGGTGCTCCCAGGATGTGACATTTGTACAAACTCTATGAATAAAAATATACTTTTACAATATTTAAACTTTTAACCTAAGTTAATCAAACTTAGACCAAAAGAAGAGAATATTCGACAATTTCCTCTTAAGAACAAGTAGGAGGCTTTCTTTAGTTCCATCCCTTAAATTGAAGTATTTCTCCATAGATTTCATCACTGGTATGTGGATTGAGCTAGTACGTTTGTTTCATCCACTAGGTCCTTAGAATTCAGTATGATTCTTGATCCTTGATATCTTGATCAGATCTAGAGTTTCTAAAACCTTGAAGATTTATTATGATATAGCTGTTATAATGTTCCTTATAAGATTATCATGTTTTTTCATGAAATTGTTGATTAGTTATATGTATGAAATTTAGAACCATACTATTGTAGATTCTCTTAGTTTATGAATAACGATTGCTAGGTCAGTTGAACAATTAAGCATGCCTCACTTTTTTAATGTTCATTTTCATTACTTAAATGTTGCATTCTCATTTCCAATAATTTAGTTATATTGTGTCATACACATTCCAATTTTGAGTAGGCTTAACATTGATATAACATAGCGTTTTGCGTACCCTCATAGTCTCAAAACTATGTGCCCTTTTAGGAGTATAAATCCCCTCATTGGGCATCAATTTTAGCGATCATACGAGTAATGCCTTTATACTCTGGAATGGAAATGTATATTAGGTCCTCTAAATGGAGAGCATACATCAGACTCCACGTTTAGCTCATTTTATTTGATGTCGGTTAATAGTAGCTCCCACAATCAAACTCTAGTGCATTTGACTAGGTTTTCAATATTTTAGTATTCATTCTAAGAATTTTAATAATTAGTATTTCCTCATTAAATTCATATCAGTTCATTTCAATGTATTTCAGTATTCACATTATGTTCAGATGCGTCATTTCTCAGTTATCCTTGTTCAACTTACATAATTTTTCCAGTTATAATCTTATGTTGCATTCTCCGTACATTCCAAATACTGACGCATACTCAGAGCTACATCCATTCATGATGCATGTTTAGGTACTCAACATTCAGATCACGCATATATTTGGTTCCAGATCCATACTCAGCAGCATTAGGGGTGAGTCCTCAGACTTTGACGACAATTGACATGTTTTCCATTTCAGTCTTTTATTTCTGTTTCAGTTTTTCCTTGGACATGTCCCAACAAATCGAGTTAGTTAGAGGCTTTCTTAGATATTGTTTTATATTTAGGTTTAGCATTTGAGTGATTGTGTAGTATCACTTAACATTTAGAAGTTTATTATATATTCAGATTTGTATGGGTATTTCCCATCTATCAGTTATCTCATAATTTAAGTTGTTGCATAGTATCTTGTGTTCAGTATAATAGTATGCTTATGATATGCCAGCTCAGGGTTAGCTTGGGGTCCTTCATGATCCTAGATCCCGTGTTTACGCAAGGGGATAGCCGCGTGTCACTTTTCCATCAATACACACAAAGATTCATGAATAAAATTGGTAAATCTCAATATTTCTTCTCTTTACTAAGACAAAATGTCTTATGAAATTATTTTTAGAAAGAACCAAATAGAGATCATTAATTTAGTGATAGATACTACTAAAAGTATTAAATTAGCTATGGGATTTGTCAGTAATCCAAACTAATCCATCACTAAAAATCTCCTTGCTAATTCATGAATTTTCTTATATTTTTTTTTGCACTAATCCATAGCTAAAAAAAATTAGCATGAAATTGTATTGTTCAACTATGAAATTTCATCCATCTTAATTCCTTATTTTCTATTAGGTTAATATACTCTTAGACCAATATCTCATCAAGGAAGAACGACAACTTTAAGATCAATATATACTAGAAAAAAACAAAGATGTGGTTAATTTCATAAATTTTCATATAATTATCACCTTCCCACTAAGATCATCTAACTATGGAAATTTCGTGAAAAAGTAATCAGAAAATGCCTACCAAATTAACTTACACAAAGTCATGTAGCCAAAAAATCCAACTTAAATTTTCACTCTACATAAACAATCTAACTGTTTTTGTTTACTCAGTTTTGCTTGTCTACTTGAGACTGTGTTTTCATTATATCATTAAATTGAGCTTAGAGACTGCAATCTAATTTATAGTTCCAATATAACTATTCTTAAGCTACGTAAATGTTTAAATACTAATCCTAAACTTTAGGCTCTACACCCTGCATGTTCTTTTTATCATGAATTTATGTTATTTTTATCTTACTTGAATCATCATTAATTCTAACTTATGTGAAAGAGAGAGACATGACTTACTAGGAATTGGATCAATAGGCTTAAGGGTAACCAAGCGAAAAATGGGATTCTCTTGAAGCATGAATTATTATGACCACGAATCTCCTATTATTTGTTACGACACTAGAGAGAATTTTCTCTTGCACTAGGGACTAGAAAGTCATCTCTCTCTCCTTCACTTAAAACACAACCTATGATAATACAAGTCAGACAAAAAAATAACTAAACTTAATGATAAAAAGACCATGTAGGGTGTAGAGCCTTAAGTCTAAGATTAGTATTTACACATTGATGTAGCTTGAGAATGATTATATTAATATAAGATTGAATTATATTCATGATGTAGATTATGGTCCTCAACATTAAGATCACGCATAGATCAATTCCCAATCAATACTCAACAACATTAGTGGTGAGTCCTCATACATTTAGGACAATGGACATGTTTATTTCTTTTTTAGTTGTGATGAGGACATGTCCCAACAACTCTATTTAGTTAGAGACTTTTATAAACATAGTTTTAGATTTATCTTTAGCATTTAATACTTAAAATGTCAATATATATTCAGATCAGTAATGGGTATTTCCCATCTTCCAATTATGTCATGATTTAAGCTTATGCATAGTATCTTTTATTTAGTTGTTTTAGTATGCATAAAATATGTTTGTTCAGTGTTAGCTTTGGGAACTTGTGATCCTAGGGCTCATGTTTATGCCAAGGCGTATAAGCCTTGGAGTTTGGTCCCTGTCCTATCAATACACACAAAGATTCATGAATAAAATTGGTTAATGTTATTATTTCTTCTTTTTACTAAGATAAAATGCCTTCAGAAATTTAGGGGCACTCGTGATCCTAAGCTAAGCACCTCTTTGGTAATTCTTGGTCATAGACCTCATTCATACTTAAGTAGAGCACTATACCCCTAGGTCACCTCAAGGCACACTTGTGCAATTCATGTGGGGTACATTCTACTTCACACACTAAGCATATCTTGAAGTCACCTATTCATGTTTTACTCCCTCTTAAGTGTCACTAAGGACCTAATTTCATATTTTACAAGGAACTATTCTCTTAAGTCAATCTTTACATGGAAGGCAACTATAGCAACTACCCAAGCTAGCCATACTTCATAAGAGGACATTTCATAAGTAGATTCAAGTCATACTTGTGTCATGAATGAATGAGATACCATTCTTCAATTCACGCTAAATACTCATTTAGGCTAGCTTACTGAATGATAACTATCTTTCATACCAGTCTATAGAGAATAGCATACTATCATACTAGACGTAACTACTATGGAAAAAAAAATCATGAGATCCAACTATCATAGGAAGGTTATAAAATTACCCACCTAGGCACCATGCATCCACTCTTCAATATTTAATCTATCCATAGGGTATTATAATTCGTGTATGTTACCATGAGTAATCTAACACAACCTATTCTTTGAATTTCACCTTTAATGCAAGCCAAGCTACCATTAGGACAATATAAGTCATCTATCCTAAAACTACCATGAAATGGTTTTGGCCTAACCAAGTCAAGCTATCATAAGGCATTCTAATCATGCTACTTTAAGTTATCCTGAGGAGAGTTTCGTTTCTCAATTCCAAGATACCATGGGAATCACAATCCCCAATCTTTCGTGAGATTTACTTTTTGAGCTACAATGAGATTTACAATCTCAAGTTACCATGAGACTTACAATCTCAAGTTACCATGAGACTTACCATCTCAAGCTTCCAACCTTGGTCTTATTTTAGTAAGCCAAACATTATCTGAAGGAAACACAAGTCTCAACATCAAGCTATTCTAGTCTAACTTTCTTTGATTCATTTCAGATAATTAGGTAAACCTATAATCCTTCTATGTGAGAAAACTTGCTTCTCCTTGCTTGTTCATATCAAAGTGTATAAGAGAAAAAGAATACATTATCAAGATCACACAAATTTAACATGTGATATCAACAAATAGGGATTTGGGGGTAAATTCAATTTGAGGAGATATGTATTGATTATTATCTTTATCTTATACACTTATCTATGAACAATTTAGAAGATGCATGTTTTCTCATATAGAAGGATTCTAGGTTGACCTAATAACCTAAAATGAACCAAAGAAAGTTATAATGTAATAGCTTGATGTTGAGACTAGTGTTTCCTTCATGTAAAGCTTGGCTTATTAAAATAAGACCAAGGTTGGAATCTTGAGATGGTAAGTCTCATGGTAGCTTGAGATAGTAAATCTCACAGTAGCTTGAGATAGTGAATCTCACGGAAGATTGGGAATAGTTATTCCCATGGTAGCTTGGTATTTATAAATGAAATCTCCTCAACATAGCTTGAATTAGCATGATTATATTGCCTTATAATAACTTGACTTGGTTAGGCCAAAACCATTTCATGGTAGCTTTAGGATAGATGACTTATACTCTCCTAATGGTAGCTTGTCTTGCATTCAAGGTGCATTTCATCTAATAAGTTGAGTTAGATTATTTATGTAAGCTTAGGGTTTAGGATTTATACTCCAATATGGATAGATTACATCTTGATGAGTTGGTGCGTGGTTGCTAGGTGGGTATACTTACAACCTTCCTATGATAGCTTTGATTGCATGATATGATGTTTTCCATGGTAATTAGGTCTGGTATGATAGTATGATATTGTTGATTGACTAGTATGGAACATAGTTAACATTGATTAAGATAGCCTATATGAGTACTTAGTGTGAATTGTAGAATGGGATATCATTTATACATGGCACAAGTATAACCTGAATCTACTTAGGAAATATCTTCTTATGAAGTATGCCTACCTTGGGTAGTGGGTATAGTTTCCGTCCATTTTAAGATTGACTTAAGATTATAGTTGCCTGTCGAATATTAAAGTAGGCCCTTAGTGACACTTCTAAGGGGGTAACACGTGAATAGGGTGACATCATGATATGCTTAGTGTGTGAGGAAGAATAGGATGCCCCACATGCATTGGGCAAGTGTGCCTTGAGGTTTCCTAGGGGTATAGTGCTCTACTCAAGTATGAAGGTAGGATATCACCAAGAATAACGAAAGAGAGGTACTTAGCTTAGGTAGTAGTATGGTATACTACCGTAGCCTTGCGCAAGTATCTTAAAGGTGGCTTGGGACTTAGTTCACTTGAGTATACAGGACAAATGGTTGAAGTATGAAATTATGATTATATCTGATGTTGACTTTTTATGATATGCTTCTTATGTTATTACCTCTTATGCTTATGTCTTATCTTGTCTAACCATTTGAGATGCTCCTATAATGTTATGTTAGCTTCATACTTAGTACCTTTGTACTAATGCATATTTCCTACATTCTAACCAAATGTAGGGTTGGATCTTTGAGTTTCTCTTTGAGGGTAGAGTTTCAAGAATTTAGAAGATTGAAGATCATTGTGAGTCCTCGGGTCTTTGAGGACAATATCCATTTACCTTCATAACATTTACTTTTATGTTTTAGACATTATGTGGGTTGTGTCCCATGACTTTATTCATTTTATTCATACATGGTTTGAGACAATAATTTTAGAAAGACTTCCTCTTTTATGAAATACTTCTTCGAGTTATGTTTCAAATTCTTCTATATTTTCTAATGAATGAATGCTAAGGGCTTGTATAAGATCTCTTCGAGATCGAATATACCATGTTACGACTATGGGGTGCTCTCGAGTCATTACAATATGATATGAGTTGTATGATATTAAACAAAATGTACGCGTTACTATCTTTGACTTCTCTTTTGTTGCTAATCCCACTCACTCTAAAGTAGAAAAAATTATTTATTGTGCATAAACTATAATGTAAATGTGGATGCGCCGTGTAGGTAGATAGACATTTAATTTTCTCTATATATTTTCTAAATTAATTCACTTTTCTTCATCTCAACCATTGAGTAATAATTTCATACCCACTAAACGTTTCTTTGATCATCTACTTCTTTAGAAAACCCTCTTTGGATCATTTTCCCTCTCTCTAGTTCAGTAGAAAACATCATTAGTTTCTCTTATAGTCTCATTTTTTTTTTAATTTAAGTAGATATCATTTTATATAGATTTAAAATGAATGATCATGACTAGAATATAGGTGCGATCGTAAGAAGTTAAAATATTAATAAACCTGACAATGTTGTAGCTCCAAAGTTATACTTTGAATTCTTTATATGTGTTTGGAATTCTTTTGATGACTTTTTTGCTCCTGACATGACTAATTTTAATGGTTTATCAGAAATTTTCTCTTTAGAATTTTATAACTGCTCTCTAGGAAAAACCAAATGATCAAGTCATGATCATGAAACAAAATGGTTATCAACAGTTGTAATGACATCCCATTCAACCATCTCAATTTGTCCAACAAACCTCTTTTCCTTCATCAACAACAACAGTAGGGTGTGTTCCACCAAAAACTACAACAACAAATGAATGGATTGATCTACTACAACTCGATATAGGGGCTAACAATTATTCTATATTGAATTTTTTCCATGGAGACTCCTTTGATTCAAAGTAGAACAAGGTATCCATTAACTTCGTTGCATTTTATTTGTGTATATTTCAAATTTTGATTTTAGTACTTTTGATTTGAAATTAGAAAAAATCATTCAATAAGGATTACACATGAATTATTGCATATGACTCAAAAATTTGATTTTAGAACTTTTGTTTGAAAGAGGAAAAATCATATTTCTTTGAGACATATATTTCTCTAGTCCCATAACGAAGTGAAAAAGTGGATTCTCTTTAAGCATGAATTCTTCTATCTATGAATCCTGCTTTGCTTTTTTATTGGACTAGTGCAATATATTCTTGTGCTAGGGTCTAATATATGTGTCAAAGAGAGTATTCTTTTGCAACGGATACGGGGCAATCCCTTGAGCCTAATGATTGATGTTTCTTGAAAGTCATATGTCTCTCCTTCACTTAAAAAACAACCTATGATGATTCAAGTAAGACAAAATCAACAAAACTTCATGATAAAAAGTACGTGAATGGTGTAGAGCGTAAACATGGATTTATATTATTTTGGAAAAAGGGTCTAGTTAACCCTTGTACTTGTGTAAGTTTCTATTGTGAACCCTTCTGCTTATACATTTGTCATCTGGACCCCTGAACCCATCTACACTCAACATTTTGAAAATTTTTTCTTACTTGGCCTTCTCTGTGGAATATACAACCAAGGGGCGTGTGATATACACACCTGAGGAGAGTGAAATGTTGTTAAAAGGGTCTAATAGCCACATTAGGGTTTTATAAAGTCTTCTTTCCCATTAACATTTAACACCATTATTGAAAATTTTAAGCTTTTTCTTGCCTCTTTTTTTATCTTCTTTCTCCAAAATTCTTGTCCATTTAATTCATCGTTTTAATCCTCTTTTATTTCTATGCATTTCCAGTTAATTGTTTGCTTCTTTTTGTGGTTAATCCTATTGTAGTTTTCTACATCATCAGGAAAGTTGTTTTTCTTAGAATCCTATCATCATGAAAGATGTAATTGAGAGCATAAAAATAGAATCCCCAAATATTTTCAAGAAAATCAGTAAAATGAACTAAAAACCTAAAAATTAAACAGAGATATAAATAGAAGATGAAATCTAGACTAAACAACATACAAAAACAAAATAATTCACAAAATTTATATACATAAACTAAAAATCAAATAAAATTAACAATAATACTCAAGAAATTTAGTGGGAATGAAGAAAAAAAACGAGAAAGAAAAGATGTAGGTATAGACAGCCTCACATAGATAGATGTCTCCGACGATTTAAACACACTGTGCTTTTTTGATTTTGATGAAAACAAAGATGAATTCCTTGATTGGTTCTCATGTTTTTTCTTCAATGAAAAGAGCAGAAAATGTTGCTAAAAAAGTGTAAGGAAGATGAAAGAGAAATGAAATAAGATTGTGTGGAAAGTGGTGGGTTTGGTAGAAAAAGGTAAATAAAAATCATAAATGCATTAATTAAATATTATAAAAATGTCAAGATGACATGAAGTGGTATATATATACATGTGTCATTTTATAATTATTTTTAAAATTATGTGTCACACATTTGTGGTACACTCACAATTAAAGGGAAAAAATTAAACAGAGATATAAATAGAAGATGAAATCTAGACTAAACAACATACAAAAACAAAATAATTCACAAAATTTATATACATAAACTAAAAATCAAATAAAATTAACAATAATACTCAAGTAATTTAGTGGGAATGAAGAAAAAAAATGAGAAAGAAAAGATGTAGGTATAGACAGCCTCACATAGATAGATGTCTCCGACGATGTAAACACACTGTGCTTTTTTGATTTTGATGAAAACAAAGATGAATTCCTTGATTGGTTCTCATGTTTTTTCTTCAATGAAAAGAGCAGAAAATGTTGCTAAAAAAGTTTAAGGAAGATGAAAGAGAAATGAAATAAGATTGTGTGGAAAGTGGTGGGTTTGGTAGAAAAAAGTAAATAAAAATCATAAATGCATTAATTAAATATTATAAAAATGTCAAGATGACATGAAGTGGTATATATATACATGTGTCATTTTATAATTATTTTTAAAATTATGTGTCACACATTTGTGGTACACTCACAATTAAAGGGAAAAAAGGTGTTTAATATGTTGAGTTTAGCTGAGTTCAAGGGTCCAGATGACAAATGAGTAAGTAGAAGGGTTCACAATACAAACTCATACAGGTACAAGTGTCCACCAACCAATTTTACCTAGTATTTTTACATGTAATATTATTCTATAATCTTTTCATTATACTTCTTATATTCCCATATTAAGTGTAATTCTTAAGGCAAAGCACACTTATTTTGAATAATATCCAAGAGCATAGGGTAAATCACAATTTCAACTATTGCTCGGAAGATTTTTCTGTGTTTTTAAATAGAAATGTTGCCAAAAGTTATATTATTCCATATGGTAACATTTCATTCAAAACAAGAGATTACCTTATATATGTTTGGCCAGTTAAGATAGTGGAAGGAGATTAGATTTGGTAACTCGGGGTGTGAAGTCTACATGTGTTCAAAGCAAAATATTTTGTTGTTATGCTTATTTTTGTGTGGGAAAAGTGATATTAGAATAAAACAATGATCCTAATTCCTATAAGGTAGGTGGGTACTTGTGCATCTCGACAACTACAAAAACACTTCACATTTTCTGAAAATTTATATAGTTTTTCAAAATAAGACTTAGTCTATTTTTATGCACTTATTGTACCACGTATTTGCTACCTTTTAAACCTAATTCAATCATCTCATAATAACTAATACTACAATGAAAATAACTTTTAGCGGCAAAAGATAAACACATTAAAAAAGAGTGTTAAAGTCTTTACCGACATTAGTTAAGTGCCATTAGATCCAATGTCACTAAATCCTTTAGGAACATATACAAAGAGTGCTAGTTACAACTAAATTTATATATTTAGCAACAATAATTAACTAATTGCCGCTAAAGATCACTTTTGATGTAGTGTAATAACATCCCAAACGTCATTTACCTGAGAATTGATAATAGGTCTGCCTCCAACTTTATATGTATTGCCCAATAGTATGTTAACATTACTCCTATTACCTAATACATCATTAGAGTTGTTCTTAATTGTTTCTAATTTTTTCTTGAAATATTTCGTACATTATGTAATAATTTGAGATTATCTTTTGATAAAATTTTGAAAAGATTGCTATTGCTTAAAAGTGTATCTTCAGTAGATTATGATGGTGAAGTAGGAGTTAATGCAAAAGATAAGGTAGAGGTTTTTTAGGGGTTATAGTAGGTAATGGAAGATCTAGAAATATTTTTATAATTTGTACTCTATTATGCTCTATTTAATAGTTATTGTATAGAACAGGTGCTTAGTTAATATATTTGAATATTAAAAGGCTGTAGGTGCTTAAGCAGCAATACATAATAACATAAGTCCGCCAATGATACTAGGAGTGTAGATTATTATCTCAGACCTTACTATTTACAATTCTTGTGGCGCAGGTATTTTTATCTTTTGTTTTGTTTAATTTAATAATATTGTTAACATCATTTGTCATAATTGGTAGGTGCTTCATCTTGTGTTGGAGTGGTGCTATATTGTGGCTCATTTTTTTATTAGATTTTCCTTTTTGCAAGTGGTATTAAGTTTTCCAAAGACACCACATTTGGTACAAAGTATATACACTATATCCTTCATAGAAAATGCTTGGTAAGCGGCGACCTATAAATATATGATTATTGACTTGTAATCAAATTGGTAGCTATACACAAATGTGTGTATATGATTCACGCAATGCATAGGATGTACATCCATCATTACTAACTTCCCTATTTTATTCCATACTTGAGCTAAGATTAATGATCGTAGAATTATGTTGTAGTTTGGTAGGATGATCCAGAAGTGAAATAGATGGTGAATTTTTTTTTCGATTTTCTTCTTCAAATAGTTTACTTAGATTAATTGTTACTTAACTTTTGGTATTCAGGAATGAACAAACAAAATTGAAAGTGTGAAAGGTAAACTTGACATAGAATGTTTTTATACTAGTTGAGATCCAATGTAGACCTTATATCCAATTTCCTTGGGTTGTAAGGGTGTTGTCTTCTAGTTTTATGAAATTTGTAGTAAATACAAGTTTTGAATATAGTTCCTATATCTACATTCAAATTTTTTTCTTTCTATTTTCTTTTGATATGAAGCCTTACCAACAATATTTTTAGACTCATGTGCATCTTCTCTTTAGCAGACGTTGGCTTTTATATAGTGTTGAGATGTAGAGACTTGAATCTTCTAGATGAAGATATGGAAACCCAATAGCTTTAATCTTTGAAAAAGGAGTAGTAGAGATCCTTATTTTACAAGAATTAATAAACATAAGTCTAATCTTTAGATTACTTCTTCATTGCTTCGAGATCTTTATTTTATCCATGTCGATTAACTTCTTTCCTGATGAAATAATCATTGATTCAGTTCACCTGATTGTAGCCATTATATCTTCCTTGAATCAAATAAGATTCTTTTTAATTGTCATGTTTTTTGTATTATTCAACCATTCACATTTTTAATATTATCATTGAGTGCATTACATACTCTGTACAAAATATTGTTGCTTCGAATTGCACATGCAAGTGTATGTAGTTGCGCGAGTAATATGGTGACCCTAAAGAGCCGGATTATCAAACAAAAAAAGTTGTCAATTAATTATTCTTACTAAATTATATTTCAAATTATTTATTTAAGGGAGGCTTGCCCACAATAATTTGTATTTATTTTATATTTTTTCATAGGCATTTTTTTTCCGTATCGTTTTGTCTCTACGTGGAAAAACAATTTCATATAAAACCTTGTCTGGTCTAATTGAAATATTCCACAAGTGCATACTTTCTTCTCAAGGCAAAATAATGTCCTCTTCAAGATTCATACATTGGGAAAACAAATTTATATGATGGAACAATCAGCAAACATTAAAAAAGTTTCTGATATGTTATATGCAATGCCACTTTTTTCTATTTTTTCAAACTAATGTTTATCAAAAAGCAAAATTATCCATATCAAGTGCATAAAATATATATAATTAGCTATCTTTATACATACCCTCATCTTTTAACATTTAGGTGCATTTACAATCAATACCTCCTCAAATATTCTTCAGAATGTATCCTTTGTACGTGAAGATATTTGTCTATTTTTACAGTTTCAAGAAGCAAATTAAATTCTAGCCTCTTTCGAAAATATTATGATAGAGAATTGGCATGCTTCAATAAGGCAGTCATTAACTCAAAGCCGTCATTCTACCTCGGTTTACTGTTGAATGAACTCTCGACCACTTCTCGTATCTAGCATCCTCTAGCTACTCCTTAACTCTATGATTAACCTTTTCCACCTTTGCCATTAATTTATCAAAATACTTCTTCTCAATAAGTCTTAGCAATAGAGCAGAATAGATCACATAGAGTGATTCGGCTCATCTTGATGTTTATAGGGACATTCTTCCAAAGATGCCACGTGCATGCATAATGAGGTAGATTTGAAGCACATTGCTTACACTCTTCATAATACTTTAATTTTTATGTAATACAACACATATTTTTTTGTGCTTGCCAAATGTTTTTATGAATTTAACCATGTCCATGAACAATCATTTTCTATGTCTACAACTCCATCTATCAATGAAAATATGAAACCTATCACAAATCAACACACATGATATTTTTGTTTGATATAACATTAAGCTTGTAGTAATAAGAGCAGTAAGGATATATATTTGTAATATTCTTCCTCTTTAAAACAACAATTGTGTGTGCACAAGGTATCTTATCTAATTGAAATATTCCACAAGTGCATACTTTCCGCTCAAGGCAAAATAATGTCCTCTTCCAGATTAATAAATTAAGAAAACAAATTTAGATGATGGAACAATCTGCAAACATTAAAAAATTTATTGATATGTTATATGAAATGCCACTATTTTCTATTTTTTCAAACTTATGTTGATCAAAAAGTCAAATGATCCATATCAAATGCATAAAATATATATAGTTAGCTATCTTTATACATACCCTCATCTTTTAACATTTAGGTACACTTACAATCAATACCTCCTCAAATATTCTCCACAATGTATCTTTTGTATGTGAAGATATTTCTCTATTCTTACAGTTTCAAGAACCAAATTAAATTGTAGCCTCTTTCAAAAATATTATGATAGAGAATTGGCGCACCGCAACAAGGCCGTCATGAACTCGAAATTGTCATTCTACCTCCGTTTACTATTGAATGAACTCTCAACCACTTCTCGTACCTAGCATCCTCTAGTTACTCCTTAACTCTATGATCAACCTTTTTCACCTTAGCCATTAATTTATCAAAATACTTCTTCTCAATAAGTCTTAGCCATAGAGAAGAATAGATCACATAGGGTGATTCTTCTCCACTTGAAGTTTGTAGGGACATTGTTTCAAAATGCCACGTGCATGCATAATGAGGTACATTTGAAGCACATTGCTTACACTCTTCATAATACTTTAATTTTTATGTAATACAACACATATTTTTTCATGCTTTCCAAATGTATTTTTGATTTATTCAAAGAACCATGTCAATGAACAATAATTTTCTATGTCTACAACTCCATCTATCAATGAAAATATGAAACCTATCACAAATCAATTGTAACGACCTGTTTAGTCGTTTTGGGCAGTAGAATTACTTTTGATAAATAGCTGACTGTGTTGACGGATCACACGACGGACCGTCATGGTCACGACAGACCGTCGAGGGTCTCATGCCAAAATACTTAAACTCTGAAATTTGGGTACGGGGAAACAACTCTCTGAACTTCGCGACGGAAGAGCAGCACGGACCATCTCGTAGGCACGACGGACCGTCACAGACTCTTTAATGAATTCGACTCTCTGAAATTTGTGACGGAAACTACAAGACGGACCGTCGCAGGCACGACGGACCGTCACGAGCTGCGTAACCTTGACTTGGTCAGATTTCTGCTAATGTTTTAAAGGGGTGTTTTGCACTATTTATGTCAAACTGTATTAAATTAGTGGGTAAGTTAAATAACTTATTTACTTGGGGGTTAAAGGAGACAATCTTAAAATAAATAATGGGTTACTTTTATCATCTTTGATACTTAATTATATGATAATTAGGGTAAAAGAAAAAGAGTTTGAATAAGGAAAAGTAGAAAGAACAGAGAGAAGAGGGGAGAATGAGCGAGAGAGGGAGAAGTAAAGAGAAAAGCAAAGGCATTGAGAAGTAGCTTGTTTGATCACGAATTCTTCGGTGGAGGTAGGTTATGGTTTATGCTATTTCATAGTAAACTCTAAATAGCGTTTGATATGTATTGGGTGGTACTGTAAAGTCTTCTATATGCTTAATTGTGTAGTTGCATGTTGTGATTATGTAAATGGTGATGGATTATAATGATGATACTGTGGAATCTTAAAAACCTTATATCCACCCTAGTAATGATGATGCCTTGATATAAAAGAAGGCTTGATGAACTAAAAGAATGAGGTTAATGGATCAGGTGTCACGAACCGACACGTAGAATTAGGGTATCGGGTGTCACAAACCGACACGTAGAATTAGGGGATCGGGTGTCACGAACCGACACGTAGTATTAGGGGATCGGGTGTAACGAACCGACAAGTAGTATTAGGGGATCAAGTGTCACAAACCGACACGTGGTATTACGGGATCGGATGTCACGAACCGACACGTAGTATTAGTGGATCAGAGTGTCACGTTCCGACACAAGAGGAATAAAGGGATTGAATATGGAATTATGTGAATGTAATAAAATTCAAAGAACCTATTTCCCAAATGAGTATGGTGTGGAGGCTTGATTCCTTATGGGTGCACTTGCCGTTGTTATCAATGATTCTTGTACTTGTTGTTGCCACCTGTTAAGTATTATGGTTGGTTTTATGCTATTGATATATATTGCTTTCTATTTTGAGTTGGCCGATGATACCTACTAAGTACGTGTTCCTTGTACTGACCCCTACTTGTATGTTTCTCTTTGTTATTTGTGGAGTGCAGCAAACGTACCATCGACTTCGACCCGCAGCTCTAGCCAGTCTTCAGCATATTAGAATTCAGGGTGAGCTACTGTTCCTAGCTCGGACTGGATTCTCTCCTTCACGTCTTGATGTCTTGAAGTTCGGACATGGACATTCTTTTACTTGTTTTAGCTCTTGAATATTCTTAGACTTAGATATTTAAGGATAGATGTTCTTGGTGTGATGACTTCCAGATGTTGGGGTTTAGATTTGTTGGTTCGCTCACATAGGAGGATAAGTGTGGGTGCCACTCGCGGCTCATTTTGGGTCGTGACAAACTTGGTATCAGAGCATTAAGTTAGTTGGTCTCATCACACAAGAACGAGTCTAGTAGAGTCTTGAGGAACGGTAGGGGGACGCCCTTACTTTTATTTGAGAGGCTATAGGACTTTAGGAAAATTCCATTCTTTCCTTCTTTCGTGCTATTACTTTGATCCAATTGGTATCTGGGTGATACAAATTGGTATCAGACCATCTTCACTCTATTTCGCAGATGGTTAGAACTAGAGCAACAACTGCGCCAACATCAACACCGGCAAGACAGGGTGCGTCTGAGCCAGCCACTGGGGCTGTAGCTCGAAGAGGAGCAGTGACGAGAGGCCGTGGTAGAGGTCGCGGGAGGACGTCCTCTAGAGGAAGAGGACAAGCACCTGGCCCAGCTAATACTAGGGTGGTGACTCCTCCACCGACTGAGGAAGTAGTAAGAGAGGGTGAGGAAAGGGAGTATGAGCAAGTGCCGAATGAGGATTTACCACCCCAACCTACCCCAGAGATTATTAACCAGGTTCTTGCTTATCTTAGTGGGTTATCTGATCAAGGTCAGACGCCCCCAGTGTTTTCTGCACCAGCACCTCAGGTTCCGGGTGTACGACATGCAGCTGGTGTTGCTCCCCGCATGGATGCCTCATTGGAAATAGGCACGTTTCCTCAGTTGACTACAGGGCCTATCATAACAAGTGATCAGCATGAACTTTTCACTAATTTCTTAAATTTGAAACCTCCAGTCTTTAAGGGGGCTGAATCCGAGGATTCTTATGATTTCCTGGTTGATTGTCATGAGCTGCTACATAAGGTGGACATAGTAGAACGGTTCGGCGTTGAGTTTGTGACCTATCAGTGTCAGGGAAATGCCAAAATGTGGTGGCGATCGTATGTTGAGTGTCAACCAGCACAGGCACCACCTATGACTTGGGCATCATTCTCTAGCCTATTGATGGAAAAGTATATACCCCGGACTTTGAGAGATAGGAGGAGAGATGAGTTCGTGAGCCTAGAGCAAGGTAGGATGTCTGTTACTGCGTATGAGGCTATGTTTCGTGCACTATCCAGATATTCCACTCAGTTTTGCTTCAGTTCACAAGAGAGGATTCGCCGTTTTGCGAAAGGATTGAGGTCGGATTTACAGATCCCAGCGTTACAGGTACCTACTGCAGCAAAATCCTTTCAGGAAGTTGTAGATTTTGTGATAGAGGTGGAGGGGGTGAAGCCAGACGACTTCACCATGGTGTCAACATCTAAGAAATTCCGCAAGGGAGGTGAATTTAGTGGTTCTTACTCCAGAGGGCAGAGTTCAGGAGGTTACCCAGCCCGACCTATTCAGTCTTCACTGCAGGCTGTAGTTGGGGGGTCCACCGCAGACCGGTCAGCAATTCTCTGAGTTTGTAGGTTATCCCCAGACTTATTTGTTCTCACAGAGGCCTATGCTTGACCCCAGAGAGTGTTATGGATGTGGAGAGACTAGACATATTAGGAGGTTTTGTCCAAAACAGAGTTACAGACCCCCAATAGTTAGAGGTAGAGGTGGTCATGGGAGAGGCCGCCATTCAGGAGGACGCGTTGGTCAAAGTAATGGTGGTCACCAAATCAGCCGAGGTGGCGGACAAGCTGGAGCTACTGCAGCACAACATGGTAGGGGCAACGGGCAGATAGGTGATAGGGCCCATTGTTATGCTTTCCCCGGGAGGTCTGAAGCAGAGACATCTGATGTTGTTATCACAGGTAATCTTTTGGTTTGTGATTGCATGGCTTCTATATTATTTGATCCTTGATCCATATTTTCATATATATCTGCCTCATTTGCTACTGGTCTTGATTTACATTGTGATTTGCTTCACATGCGTATTCGCGTCTCTACTCCGGTGGGTGAGTCTGTAATAGTTGAGAAGGTGTATAGGTCTTAACTTGTGACTTTTGTGGGGAGCAATACTCATGTAGACTTGATTATCCTAGAAATGGTTGATTTCGATGTAATTCTAGGTATGACTTGGCTTTCTCAAAGTTTTGCAATCTTAGATTGTAATGCTAAAACTGTGACATTAGCCAAGCCTGGGACAGATCCGCTAGTGTGGGAGGGTGACTATACTTCCACCCCAGTTCGTAATATCTTCTTTCTTCGTGCTAAGATAATGGTTAGTAAGGATTGTTTAGATTTCTTGGCACATCTCAGGGATGATACTTCCCAAGTACGTTCGATTGAGTCTGTTTCGATAGTCCGCGAGTTTCTGGATGTGTTTCCTGCAGACCTTCCTGGTATGCCACCGGATAGGGATATTGATTTCTGTATTGATCTAGAGCCGGGTACTCGCCCCATTTCCATACCCCCTTATAGAATGGCTCCAGCAGAGTTAAGGGAGTTAAAGGGCCAACTTCAAGAGTTGTTAGGTAAAGGCTTTATTAGACCAAGAGCATCCCCTTGTGGTGCTCCTGTTTTGTTTGTGAAGAAGAAGGATGGATGTTTTAGGATGTGCATCGACTACAGGCAACTGAATAAGGTAACTATTATGAGCAAGTATCATCTTCCTTGCATTGATGATTTGTTCGATCAGTTACAAGGTGCTTGTACCTTCTCAATAATCGATTTGAGATCTGGCTATCATCAATTGAAAATACGGGCAATGGATGTTCCCAAGACTGCTTTTCGGACTAGGTATGGGCATTATGAGTTCTTAGTAATGTCTTTTGGGCATACAAATGCCCCTGCTGCTTTTATGAGCTTGATGAACGGGATTTTTAAGCCATATCTGCATCTCTTTGTCATCGTATTCATTGATGATATACTGGTATACTCAAAGAGTAGGAAAGAACATGAGGAGCACTTGAGAATTGTGTTGGAAATGTTGAGGGAGAAAAAGCTTTATGCCAAATTCTCCAAGTGTGAGTTTTGGCTAGATTCAGTGTCCTTCTTGGGGCACGTACTTTCTAAGGATGGAGTGATGGTGGATCCTTCTAAGATTGAAGCAGTAAAGAGTTGTCGAAGACCTACCAATGTTACAGAGGTAAGGAGCTTTGTTGGTTTAGCTAGCTACTACCATCGATTTGTCAAGGGATTTTCTTCTGTTGCTTCCCAACTGACGAATTTGACTAAGCAGAGTGTTCCATTTGTATGGTCGGACGAATGTGAATAAAGCTATTAAAAACTGAAGACCTTGTTGACTACTGCATCAATTCTCACCTTGCCGGTGGAAGGTAGCAACTTCATCGTTTATTGTGATGGCTCCTATTCTGGTTTGGGTGCAGTGCTAATGCAGGAGAAGAATGTAATTGCTTATGCTTCGAGGCAACTAAAGGGGCATGAACGCAACTATCCGACCCATGATTTGGAGTTGGCTGCATTAGTGTTTGCATTAAAGCAATGGAGATATTATCTATATGGGGTTAAGTGTGTAGTTTATACAGATCATCGTAGTTTACAGTATGTCTTTACTCAGAAAGATTTGAATTTGAGACAGAGGATGTGGATGGAACTACTGAAGGACTATGATATCACTATCTTGTATCACCCGGGAAAAGTTAATGTTGTGGCAGATGCTTTAAGTAGAAAGGTAGGGAGCGTGGGGAGTCTAGCTGAGTTGCAGGTTTCTAGACGCCCATTGGCTAGAGAGGTTCAGACTCTGGCTAATGACTTTATGAGGCTAGAAGTACTGGAGAAGGGAGGAATTTTGGCCTGTGTGGAGGCAAGATCTTCCTTTCTTGACAAGATTAAGGGAAAGCAGTTTACCGATGAAAAACTGATCCGGATTCGAGGTATGGTATTGCGAGGAGAGGCTAAAGAAGCAAAGATTGACGAAGAAGGCATTCTGAGAATTAAGGGAAGGGTATGTGTGCCCCGCTTAGATGATTTGATTCACACTATTCTTACAGAGGCTCACAGTTCAAGGTATTCTATACATCCTGGTGCAACCAATATGTATCGTGACCTAAAGAAACATTTTTGGTGGAGTAGGATGAAGCACAACATTGTTGATTTTGTTGCTCAATGCCCGAACTGTCAGTAGGTAAAGTATGAACAACAGAGGCCTGGGGGAACACTTCAGGGAATGCCTATTCCTGAATGGAAGTGGGAGAGAATTGCAATGGACTTCGTAGTTGGTCTTCCAAAGACATTGGGTAAGTATGACTCCATTTGGGTAATTGTTGACAGATTAACTAAGTCTGCTCACTTCATTCCTGTCAAGGTGACTTACGCAGAGAAGTTAGCCAAACATTACATCTCAGAAATTGTTCGATTTCATGGAGTTCCACTTTCTCTCATATCAGACAGAGGTACGCAGTTTACTTCTAAGTTTTGGAAAACATTGCATGCTGAATTAGGTACTAGGTTGAATCTTAGTACCACATTTCACCCTCAGACTGATGGTCAGTCTGAGCGAACGATTCAAGTGTTTGAGAATATGCTTCGTGCATGTGTGATAGAATTTGGTGGTCATTGGGATAACTTCTTACCTTTGGCAGAGTTCTCATACAATAATATCTACCACTCAAGTATTGATATGGCTCCATTAGAGGCCCTGTATGGGAGGAGATGTAGATGTCCCATTGGTTGGTTTGATGCATTTTAGGTGAGGCCATGGGGTACCGATATTTTGAGGGAGTCGTTAGATAAAGTGAAATTCATTCAGGAAAATCTTCTAGCCTCTCAGATCAGGCAGAAAGAATATGCAGATCGAAAGGTTAAGGACTTGGATTTTATGGAGGGTGAGCAAGTCTTGCTGAAGGTTTCACCCATGAAAGGGGTGATGCGGTTTGGTAAGCGAGGTAAGCTTAGCCCAAGGTATATTGGTCCATTTAAAGTTCTGAAGCGCGTGGGGGATGTGGCTTATTAATTTGCATTGCCTCAAGGACTGTCAGGAGTGCACCCAGTATTTCATGTGTCTATGCTGAAAAGATACCATGGGGATGCAAACTACATTATTCGTTGGGATTCAGTTCTTCTTGATGAGAATTTGTCTTATGAGGAGGAGCCTGTTGCCATTTTAGATAGAGAAGTCCGCAAGTTGAAATCAAGGGAGATTGCATCCGTCAAGGTTCAATGGAAGAATCGGCCAGTTGAAGAGTCCACTTGGGAGAAGGAGGCTGATATGCAAGAAATATGCCCACACATTTTTACAGATTCAGGTACTCTTTCTCGCCCTTGTTTTCTTTTTGTGTTCGTTCAAGAACGAACGATGGGTAAATTGGTATCTATTGTAGCGACACGTTTAGTCGTTTTGAGCAGTAGAATTACTTTTGATAAATAGCTGACTGTGTCGACGGATCACACGACGGACCGTCATGATCACGATGGACCGTCGAGGGTCTCATGCCAAAACACTTAAACTCTGAAATTTGGGTACGGGGAAACAACTCTCTGAACTTCGCGACGGAAGAGCAGCACGGACCACCGTAGGCACGACGGACCGTCAGAGACTCTTTAATGAATTTGACTCCCTGAACTTTGTGATGAAAACTGTAGGACGGACGGTCGCAGGCACGACGAACCGTAACGAGCTGCGTAACCTTGACTGGGTCGGATTTCTGCTAAAGTTTTAAAGGGGTGTTTTGGACTATTTATGTCAAACTGTATGAAATTAGTGGATAAGTTTAATAACTTATTTACTTGGTGGTTAAAGGAGACAACCTTAAAATAAATAATGGGTTACTTTTATCATCTTTGATACTTAATTATATGATAATTAGGGTAAAAGAAAAAGAGTTTGAATAAGGAAAAATAGAAAGAACAGAGAGAAGAGGGGAGAACGAACGAGAGAGGGAGAAGTGAAGAGAAAAGCAAAGGCATTGAGAAGTAGCTTGTTTGATCACGAATTCTTCGGTGGAGGTAGGTTATGGTTTATGCTATTTCATAGTAAACTCTAAATAGCGATTGATATGTATTGGGTGGTATTGTAAAGTCTTCTATCTGCTTAATTGTGTTGTTGCGTGTTGTGATTATGTAAATTGTGATGGATTATAATGATGATATTGTGGAATCTTAAAAACCTTAAATCAACCCTATTAATGATGATAACTTGATATAAAAGAAGGCTTGATACACTAAAAGAATGAGTTTAATTGATCGGGTGTCACGAACCGACAAGCAGAATTAGGGGATCGGGTGTCACGAACCGACACTAGTATTAGGGGATCGGGTGTCACGAACCGACACGTGGTATGAAGGGATCGGTTGTCACGAACCGACACATAGAATTAGGGGATCGGGTGTCACGAACCGACACGTAGTATTAGGGGATCAGGTGTCACGAACCGACACGTAGTATTAGGGGATTGGGTGTCACAAACCGACACATGGTATTAGGGGATCGGGTGTCACGAACCGACACGTAGTATTAGGGGATCAGAGTGTCACGTTCTGACACAAGAGGAATAAAGGGATTGAATCTGGAATTATGTGAATGTAAATAAATTCAAAGAACCTATTTCCCAAATGAGTATGGTGTGGAGGCTTGAGTCCTCATGGGTGCACTTGGCGTTGTTATCAATGATTCTTGTACTTGTTGTTGTCACCTCTTAAGTATTATGGTTGGATTTATGCTATTATTTGATATATATTGCTTTCTATTTTATGTTGGCCGATGATACCTACTCAGTATGTGTTCCTTGTACTGACCCCTACTTGTATGTTTCTCTTTGTTATTTGTGGAGTGCAGCAAACGTACCATCGACTTCGACTCGTCCGCAACTCTAGCCAGTCTTCAGCATATCAGAATTCAGGGTGAGCTACTGTTCCTAGCTCGGACTGGATTCTCTCCTTCACGTCTTGAAGTTCGGACATGGACATTCTTTTACTTGTTTTAGCTCTTGAATATTCTTAGACTTAGAAATTTGAGGATAGATGTTCTTCGTGTGATGACTTCCAGATGTTGAGGTTTAGATTTGTTGGTTCGCTAACATAGGAGGATAAGTGTGGGTTCCAATCGCGGCTCGTTTTGGGTCGTGACATCAACACACAAGATATTTTTGTTTGATATAACATTAACACTATGTATAAGTTATTATACAAAAAAAAGTACACCATCACAAAAACACATATGTGCCCCATGCACTATGATAGCTCATATAAATGTTCTTTTGTAAGCTCGAATAAAATGTGCAACGTCGACAATAACTACCGATCTGCTGAACTTATTGAACCCCCTAATCAATGGTCTCAAGGCTATGAAAAGATACATGAATTCATCTTTCTACAACTTGTGCATCGTTATATATTATTTAAGATAAACCATACTTAGCATTTATATGTATCTTGAAATCTGCCTATATCGATATGCTGGTTTGCCCCTTATCATTTCGTATGTACGTTCATTTGCACATCATGTTTTCTTGTAAGACATCTCAATCCCCATAGAATTCTATAACCTCCAGAATTACATCTTTCGGAATTGTAATTCTCTTATGGTAGACCAATTTATGAACAGTCACACTACTGACAAACCCAATTATTTCTTGGAGTTTTGTTATTACCTAATCCTCAATGGATACATATGTTAACTATTGAAGTATCTCACTATGTCTGAGTTTTTCCTTCACGAAGCCTTCACACTCTAGCAAAAATAATTCGAAAAGCACACTAACACATAATTGTACAATTGTTTTGATTATATTAGTGCATACACCAAATACATATATGATGCTACAATGAGTCACAATATGTCAAGAATGATATATATTAATGTATCATCCATATCAATGATCACTATAACTATTTGATACACCTTAAATAATACATTTTTGTGTATCATATTCACATCACTAGTCTGATATGTTTTATAAAAATGAGTAATACCCTCACATTAGAGATGCCAAATATATAATATATCACTTTCTACCTATTTGTTGTATGTATCACTTAAAATCCACTACATTTATTCCATACATTTTAATGTTTAACATATAAAAACAAATTCACGCATAATGATTCATATCATACCGCTAAAATCTGTAGAGATACCAAATACAAAATTAAGTATACGCTATTTAAAATTTAGAACTAATCTAAATCATTACTGGCATATCAATATTAATTAATCATCATAAACAACAACAATTATTACCATGTTACATATGTTAATGATAAGAATGTAACATAAAAGACTAGCAAAAAGAATCAAATACTCTCAAACTTTTTTTTTATCATCTCTATTTACATTAAAATTTTAATTGTTCTTTATTTTATATTTCTTCACTAGGAAATTGCCTGCGCTTCACGCAACTCACTTATTTGCAAATTTGGTTGAATCTTTTTTTTTTGTAGTTTTAGTGTAGTTGTTAAATAAGTGTTAAAATTTAATATTTTCTGTTACACCTAAGTAATGTCGCAGCGGATTAGGTTGTTCTGGAGTTTTAAAATGTCATTGCTTGAATGAGTTATTCACATCCTGGTGACTAGGGGTAGGTAACATATAACGGTAAGAGCAAAAATGTGGATCGACATATGGCACATAAAAAATAGAACTTTTATAGATATGTACATATTTGGTATGGAAAGTTTTTTTGGCAATACATAAAAAAAAATCCACTACCATAATAGACATCAACAACATATGATATACAATTAGCCACTGTTGGACATGTAAAGTTTTGCAAATAACAAAATAGACACTACTTGATCAAACTAATCATATTGGTTGTCGTTTACGAATAAGTTTCTTCTCTTCTTACACTTTCTCGAATAAACACTTCTATTTGAAATTAAAGACTCCTATTCATTAGGAATTTCTTTTGAGTATTCTGTGTTTGATCCTCCCGCATTACAATCTATTTGTTCAGTTGAATCTTCTACTTTCTCTTAACCTGTACGTAAAAGTAATTAATGATTATGTATGTTAAACAGATTGTCCGGATGATGAATGATGTACCTATAAAGATATTATGCATTAGAAGCTCAATAACATTGTAGCACTTTGCCTTCTAGTGTTTGTTTATGCGATGTTGCATTCTAATTCTTCATCTGGTACATGCACTTTTTTGAGTGTATAGATTTACCACCCCTATTTCACTTTTAAATTGCTCATTTTAAGTATGAAGACCAAGTCCATCCTGTATATACTACAAATATGGGACGGTACATCAGTTTCACTTTCGAAATTATGTTAACCAACTTGTGAGAAAAAGTATCAAGAAGTTTCTCCGCAACCCCATCAAGGATCAAATCAGTCTTACCACCAACGTCTTTGACCTTTATGTGTATCTTAAACCTATGTATGCCTAAAACATCGTTAGAGTTCCTTTGAATGTATGTTGTGGCAACAATGTTAGTTGCTTTCTTACCTACCATATGTAAAAATGAAGTTTGTGTATATCCATATATATATATATATATATATATATATATATATAAATATATATATATATATATATATGTATATATATAACAGTAGCATGCTGATTCAAGCCTTGTGCTTATGATATGAAGGGTTTATTATAGTACTTACCTCTATGTCCGTACTCTAGTTAGAATCTACTAACTCTTCAATAGTCAACAAATTTTAAAACATAGCTTCTGCAATGGGAACGTTACTTGCATTTTCACTCTCAATAGTATGTACATCAACTGACTTCTTTGAGAACTTATGGAGCAACGGGGTGATGTTGTCAATTTTAAGACTAACATAAATTTTTCTTGTTGCTGGGGTGGCAAAAGTCAGTTCACCTATTATGAAAAAAAACATAATTAAATGTCAATGTCCTACATATGTGACTATTAAAAGTTTCCAGTAAGTTGAGAAGAAATAGTTACCTCTGAATTCATTTAGAGTAGTAGTAGTAATGATCAAAATCTATGGTCCCATGTGGATGGGACATACGTAAGAGTAAAATACTATACCATGATCCACCCACAAATATATTCTTTATTTTATAGTCATGTCCTAACTAAATGATAATTATATGTACCTTCGTTGTTATGAATGAATTTGAATGTAATGTAATTGAGATAAGAATATTACGGATCAATAATATTGTGTATGTCGCATTTCTTCCAGTTTGAACTCATACTCTCCATATAACCGATTCCAAGTAAGCATCAAACTAAATCTACAAGTTAAAGAGGGATATTATTTACTGTAAACGTTGGAGACCGTGTGTAACATAAATGGTAGGAATGGATGTGCGTGATAGGACAATGTTGTTGTTGACCCTAGAGCGAATCATTACTGCTTGGATACCATTTACAGGGATTTGAACAATATCATCGTATAGTTTTTAGATGAAATTTATCCGCAAGAATGTTATTTAAAGTTTGAATACATTGATATGCATTCACTATTTATTTCTGAAACATTGAAGTTTCTCATAATGATTGCATAACCTTTGCTCATCTTTTCTCGAAACTTGTTAATTTAATTCTTCTAGATTACCGTGTTCATCAAAGTCCCGTGTTAGAAGTAAATGTGCAAGAAAGTTTGGAATAACAAAATTCATAATGTTGTATAAACGGAATATGAACGATGCAGTACCTTCTCAAAAAGGGAGTAAATACTTGTTGTTTGCAATTCTTAGAAGGCTCGCTCCGCATATAAGTTGTGTCGCTGTTGAGACGGTGTGATTGTTGGGGCTGAGGAAACACTAGAGTGTTTGTGTTGTTTGGATTGAAATGTATTTTTTGGAATATTTTAAATTAAAAGGGTTTATTGTGCTAATTATTATAAAAGTTTCTCCTTATTTGCAGGAAATCTGTCCAAAGATGAATGCGGTGGTTTTTGAGCGAAGAAATATATAAAAGACCACCTACGGAGCTTGTGACGGTCCGTCATGATTATGATGGTCCGTAGGTGGAAGCGTAGTACAGTTGCGGAAGGAAGTTAGGGAAGTCTTACCAAGTGTGGGGTTACGGAGTCCATGACGGTTCGTCCTTCATGTTCTTCATGAAGTTCAGAGAAGTAGTCCCAGTACCCAAATTCCAAGAGTTTAAGTGTTTTGGAACGAAGACACTCGACGGACCGTTGTGCCTGTGACAATCCGTCATACTTGGTGTCGAGGGTAATGAAGAGAGCAGCAAAATAAATTGCACAAGTATGGGACGACGAGGTCCATGAAGGTCCGTCGTGACCACGACGATCTGTCGCGAGGTCTGTCGACCCAGCCGCGTTTTGACATATATCCAGCAAATAGAATACATCTTTACTTAGGTTTTTATTTTCAATAAATAGTTCAAAAAACCTCGTTTTTGAGGTTAGACTCTGTATTATTAAGTTAGACTATGGATTATTTGGTTAGGCCTTTGATTATCCTTAGACTTTTTGTGAGATATTTGATTAATTTGAGATTCTTGTAAGTGATTGTTAGTGATTTTTGCCGATTAATTAAGTGAACTTTTGGATTTTACTCTTTCTCATCGAAGTAAGTGCATGAAATCTTATATCACATATTTGAATATTGTAATTATGACTATGGGTAGCTAAACTCCATAACTAGGGTTGTGGGAACCATGAGCTAATAATGAGGTAAAACTTAACTAAAATAGCAATTCTAGAATAATATCTTGCATGTATTGATAATTCTTTCGTTTAGAAGTCTGTTTAACGGATGGACAACGTTAGAACTCGCCTTAATGCTACTTGCCGAACCAAGGAGGTAGATAATAGGAAAAGAATTATCAACATAGATTTAGTGTATACTATATAATAGGCTAGTATTGATTGGTATGAGGTAATAACTTAGTCAAATATCGAATACGATGCTTAATATGAGGTAAAGGTAAGGGTTAGTATAGCAACACACGTAGTCCACTATTTTTACTGAGTTAGAACTTGCCTTGTTAGTCTTGCTAAAAGTAAGCTGTAATAGACAATTAGAAGAGACCACCTACGGAGCTTGTGACGGTCCGTAGATGGCAGCGTAGTGCAGCGGCTGAAGAAACATGGGGTAGTCTGACCAAGTTTGGGGTTACGGAGTCCATGACAGTCCGTCGTGTCTATGACGGTCCGTCGTGTAGGTTCTTCATAATGTTTAGAGAAGTACTACCAGTACCCATATTCCAAAAGTATAAGTGTTTTGGAACAAAGACCCTCGACGGACCATTGTGCCTGTGACGATCCGTCATACTTGCCGTCGAGTGTAATGAAGAGAGAAGTAGAAGAAATTGCACAAGTATGGGACGACAGAGTTCATGACGGTCCATCGTGACCACGACGATCCATCGCGAAGTCCGTCGACCCAGCAGCGTTTTGACAGATTTCCAGCAAATAGAATCCTTTTTTACTTAGGTTTTTATTTTCAATAAATAGTTCGAAAAACCTCGTTTTAAGGATAGAATCTGTATTATTAAGTTAGACTCTGAATTATTTGGTTAGGCCTTTGATTATCCTTAGACTTTTTGTGAGATTCTTGATTAATGTGACTTTCTTGTAAGTGATTGTTGGTGATTTTTGCTGATTAATCAAGTGAGCTTTTGGATTTTACTCTTTCTCATCAACGTAAGTGTATGAACTCTTAAATCACATATTTGAATATTGTAATTATGACAATGGGTAAATAAACTCCATAACTAGGGTTGGGGGAATCATGGGCTAATAATGAGGTAAAACCTAACTAATATAAAAATTCTAGAATAGTGTCTTGCATGTATTGATAATTCTTTCTATTAGATTTCTTTTTAACGGATGGCCAACGTTAGAACTCTCCTTAATGCTACTTTCAGACAAGGGAGGCAGATAATAGGAAAAGAATTATCAACATAGATTTATTGTATACTATCTAATAGGTTAGTATAGCAACACACGTAGTCCACTATTTGTACTGAGCTAGAACTTGCCTGGTTAGTCCTGCTAAAAGTAAGTTGTAATAGACAATTAGAGGAGACCACCTACGGAGCTTGTGACGGTCCGTCATGCTTGTGACGGTCCGTCATGCTTGTGACGGTCCGTAGATGGCAGCGTAGTGCAGCTGCTGAAGGAAGATTTGGATGTCTGACCAAGTTTGGGGTTACGGAGTCCATGACATTCTGCCATGTATATGACGGTCCGTCCTGCAGGTTCTTTATGAAGTTCAGAGAAGTAGTCCCAGTACCCATATTCCAAGAGTTTAAGTGTTTTGGACTAAAGACCCTCGATGGACCGTTGTGCCTGTGATGATCCGTCATACTTGCCGTTGAGGGTAATAAAGAGAGAAATAGAAGAAATTGCACAAGAATGGGACGACGGAGTCCATGACGGTCCGTCGTGACCACGACGATTCGTCGCGAGGTCCGTCGATCGAGCCGCGTTCTGACAGATTTCAAGCAAATATAATCCTTAATTACTTAGGTTTTTATTTTCTATAAATAGTTCAAAAAACCTCGTTTTTTGAGGTTAGACTCTGTATTATTAAGTTAGACTCTGAATTATTTGGTTAGGCCTTTGATTATCCTCAGACTTTTTGTGAGATTCTTGATTACTGTGAGATTCTTGTAAGTGATTGTTGGTAATTTTTGCTGATTAATCAAGTGAACTTTTGGATTTTACTCTTTCTCATCAACATAAGTGCATGAACTATTATATCACATATTTGAATATTGTAATTATGACTATGGGTAACTAAACTCCATAACTAGGGTTGTGGGAATCATGGGCTAATAATGAGGTAAAACCTAACAAAAATAAAAATTCTAGAATATTTTCTTGCAAGTATTGATAATTCTTTTGTTTAGAAGTCTATTTAACGAATGGCCAACGTCAGAACTCACCTTAATGCTACATGCGGGACCAAGGAGGTAGATTATAGGAAAAGAATTATAAACATAGATTTAGTGTATACTATCCAATAGGCTAGTATTGATTGGTACGAGGTAATAACTTAGTAAAATATCAAATATGATGCTTAATATGAGGCAAAGGTAAGGGTAAGTGTAGCAACACACATAGTCCACTATTTGTACTGAGCTAGAACTTGTCTTGTTAGTCCTGCTAAAAGTAAGTTGTAATAGACAATTAGAAGAGACCACTTATGGAGCTTGTGTCGGTCCGTAGGTGGCAGCGTAGTGCAGCTGCTAAAGGAAGATGGGGAAGTCTTACCATGTGTGGGGTTACGGAGTCCATCACATTCCGTCATGTCTATGACGGTCCGTCCTGCAGGTTCTTCATGAAGTTCAGAGAAGTAGTCCTAGTACCCATATTCCAAGAGTTTAAGTGTTTTGGAACGAAGACCCTTGATGGACCGTTGTGCCTGTGACGATCCGGCATACTTGTCGTCGATGGTAATGAAGAGAGCAGTAGAAGAAATTGCACAAGTATGGGACGACGGAGTTCATGACGTCCGTCGTGACCATGACGATCCGTTGCGAGGTCCATCGACCGAGTCGCGTTCTGACAGATTTCCAGCAAATAGAATCCTTGTTTACTTAGGTTTTTATTTTCTATAAATAGTTTGAAAAACCTCATTTTTGAGGTTAGACTCTGTATTATTAAGTTAGACTTTGAATTATTTTGTTAGGCCTTTGATTATCCTTAGACTTTTTGTGAGATTCTTGATTACTGTGACATTCTTGTAAGTGATTGTTGGTAATTTTTGCTGATTAATCAAGTGAACTTTTGGATTTTACTCTTTATCATCAATATAAGTGCATGATCTCCTAAATCACATATTTGAATATCGTTATTATGTCTATGGGTAACTAAACTCAATAACTAGGGTTGTGGGAATCATGGGCTAATAATGAGGTAAAACCTAACTAAAATAACAATTCTAGAATAGTGTCTTGCAAATATTGATAATTCTTTCATTTAGAAGTCTTTTTAACGGATGGCCAACGTTAGAACTCACCTTAATGCTACATCCGGGACAAAGGAGGTAGAAAATAGGAAAAGAAATATAAACATAGATATAGTGTATACTATCTAATAGGCTAGTATTGATTGGTACGAGGTTATAACTTAGTCAAATATCGAATATGATGCTTAATATGAGGTAAAGGTAAGGGTTATAATATCAACACACATAGTCTAATATTTGTACTGAGCTAGAACTTTCATGGTAAGTCCTGCTAAAAGTAAGCTGTAATAGACAATTAGAAGAGACCACTTATGGAGCTCGTAATGGTCCGTCATGCTTGTGAAGGTCTGTAGGTGGTAGCGTAGTGCAGCTGCTAAAGGAAGATGGGGAAGTCTGAACAAGTGTGGGGTTACAGAGTCCATGATGGTCCGTCGTGTCTATGAAGGTCCGTCCTACAGGTTCATCATGAAGTTCAGAGAAGTAGTCCCAGTACCCATATTCCAAGAGTTAAAGTGTTTTGGAACGAAGACCCTCGACGGACCGTTGTGCCTATGACGATCCGTTATACTTGCCGTCGAGGGTAATGAAGAGAGCAGTATAAGATATTGCACAAGTATGAGACAACGAAGTCCATGACGATTCATCGTGACCACGACGATCTGTCGCGTGGTCCAACGACCCAGCCGCGTTTCAACATATTTCCAGCAAATAGAATCCTTGTTTACTTAGGTTTTTATTTTCTATAAATAGTTCAAAAAACCTCGTTTTTGAGGTTAGACTCTATATAGTTAAGTTAGACTCTGGATTATTTTGTTAGGCCTTTGATTATCCTTAGACTTTTTGTGAGATTCTTGATTACTGTGACATTCTTGTAAGTGATTGTTGGTAATTTTTGCTGATTAATCAAGTGAACTTTTGGATTTTACTCTTTATCATCAATATAAGTGCATGATCTCCTAAATCACATATTTGAATATCGTTATTATGTCTATGGGTAACTAAACTCAATAACTAGGGTTGTGGGAATCATGGGCTAATAATGAGGTAAAACCTAACTAAAATAACAATTTTAGAATAGTTTTTTTCATGTATTGATAATTATTTCGCTTAGAAGTATTTTTAATGGATGGCCAACGTTAGACTTGCCTTAAAGCTACTTGCCGGACCAAGGAGGTAGATAATAGGAAAAGAATTATCAACATAGATTTAGTGTAGACTATATAATACTCTAGTAGTGATTGGTACGAGGTAATAACTTAGTCAAATATCAAATATGATGTTTAATATGATCTAAAGATAAGGTTTAGTATAGCAACACATGTAGCCGGACTAAGGTGCATAGTGAAATTTTCTAGATGGCGGAGAAAGGATTTAGAAATGCATAACTTATTATTTTGCATGCAAGATACTAGGAAAGAATTTTTATAGTTAGAATTATCAAGTTATGAACCTGTGGGAAACACGTAAACCCTACTTACTTTTATTTATTGATTAAACTCCAACATTCAAAGTTGTTAGTTGTCTCCCTTAATTTCGCTAGTTATTTTCATTTGTTTAGAAATAGAAAAACCCCCTTTTATCATTTTTACTTTCCAAGGAAGTAATTGACTAATAATAGTAATAACAGATTGAAGTTAAGTCTAAACTATTTTCCTCGTGGGAATGATTTCAACCTTACTAGTTGGGTTATTTACTTGACACGACCGCTTGACTTCTTATTTGAGAAGTAAGATTGAGCCTATCAGAGCATACACTACGCAACATGAATCGACACTTGGGAATCAATGATGATGATCCAAACCTGAACATCCTAGCTTTGGTGGACGTCGATGATCAGTTGTTACCCGATGCTCCGGGTGAACACTAAAAGAGGGGACAAAATCCCGCTCCACGGCCCCAAGCATACTACAGAGGCTATGATAACATAGTAGTCTCCGATGGGCTACTTGTATTGCCTCATTTACACACAGGCCACACCTTTGTGGTTACTAGTAGCCTGATGCAAATGCTCACTGCCAGAGGTTTGTTTTCAGGGCTACCTTCTGAGGATCCACATGTCCATATAGCTAAGGTAAGGGCAGTTTGTAAAAGCAGTGTAGGGAGGCCTGACTTGGACTTAGATGTAATATGGCTCAGAGTGTTTCCTCTCTTACTGATGGGAGAGGCTGCTATATGGTTCGCTGAGCTCCCGTACAACTCAATTTTCACTTAAAACCAACTAAGGGATGTTATCTTAGCACGCTACTAGCCGGTCTCCGAGAAACTAAACCACAAAGACAGAGTGAAAAACTTTGTGGCACTACCAGGAGAGTCAGTTAGTAGTTCTTGGGATAGATTCACCTCGTTCTTAAGAAGTGTCCCAAATCACATTATAGATAATGAGTCACTGAAGGAATACCTCTATAGGGGACAAGATGATAATAATAAACCGGTGTTGGACACTATAGCAGGTGGATCTTATGGGGAGTGTCCTTATGCTGAGATTGCTGAAAAATTAGAGAAAATTTCCCGAAATAATAAAGCTTGGAGTACTAAGAAGTCACATACCGGGAGAAATACCTCTGCAGTGAAATCTATTCACAACCCAGCCACAGATGAGATTCGTGAAGAAATATCTCAGATGAGAACTGAGCTTGGATTGGTACTAAAACATGTCGCTGGGGTACAAAACAGATAAATGCAGGGAACTACTTGTCAAAATCACCATCTAATGATGAATGCAATTATGCGAAGGACTCCTTCGTAGAAAATGCGCAGACGGGGGTTATTCGACCGAGCGCCCAAGGCTCAAATCAGTATAATTGGCGCCAAGGTCAAGGGAACTAAACTCGGATCTATGGTAACTATAACGGTGAGGGTCATTATGTACGATATGGAAATTACAACCGCGACAACAACTTCAACAGGGGTAACTACGGTAACAGAAATGATAGGAATGAGCCCTATGCCCCCCTCAAAATTGTGGAGTTACTCTTAGGGATGGTGGATATAGTATGGCGTGAGTTGAAGATATGTTGCACAAAAAGATGAGGAGGTTCGATGCTAGTGATGAGCAAATTACAGATTTAAGGTTTAATTTAGCTGGTATTGGGCAAAAAGTCGATACACATGCAATATCGATTAAGCAAATCGAGTTGCAAATGTACCAATTATCTGCAACTGTGAACACACGGCAACCAGACACTCTTCCTTGCAACACTGTCAAAAATCCGAAAAATGATACACACTGTATGGAAATCACTACTCGTGGTGGTAGGCAAACCATTGACCCACCTATGTCGTCTAATGAGGAAAAGGTGAGAAAGGATGATGATAAGGTGGTAAAGGGTAGTGGTGAAGCAGAAGAGATCACTTGAAAAGATGTAGAAGTCCCTATGAAGGTAATTCCCACGCCTAGACCACCACTACTCTTCCCTCAAAGATTAGTGAAAAAGACCGAGGATGGTAAATATCGGTGTTTTATAACAATGCTGAAGCAACTTTCTATCAATGTCCGTTTGGTAGATGCTCTTGAAGAAATGCCCGATTATGCCAAGTTTATGAATTATCTGGTTACAAAGAAAAGATCGGTTACTTTCGAGGATGATGATAGACTACAGCATTGTAGTGTTATTGCTACAAGATCTCTCGTACAAAAGAAAGAAGATCTGGGTGAGTTCACTATTCCTTGTACAGTCGGGTCATTGCATTTTGTGAAAGCATTATGTGATCTGGGGGCAAACATAAATCTCATGCCCTTATCGATTTACAAGAAGTTGGGTTTGGGTGACCCAAAACCCACTGCAATGCGGCTACTGATGGCTGATCGAACAGTGAAAATACCTATACGGATACTCCATAATGTGCTAGTAAAAGTTGAGTCATTCACATTTCCGGCAAATTTTGTTATTCTTGATTGTGAAGTCGATTTTGATGTGCTTATTATTCTTGGGAGGCCATTCCTTGCTACACGTAGAGCCTTACTTGATATGGAAAAGGGGCAGATGAAATTTCGGTTGAACAATGAAGAAGCGACCTTCAACGTTTGTAGGACCATGAGGTAGAGTGGTGAGCTCCAATCTGTATCCGCCATATCCCACAAAGAAAAGATGAAGAAGGAGAATGAACAAAAAAGTCGAAAACAAGAGTTTATGGTTGGGTATTTGGTGCTTTTAGACAGATCTGGGTTGCCTTGTCTTCCGGGCAAGCTCAAGTCCAAACGGACTGGCCCTTACTTGATCACCCAAGTATTCCCTCATGGAGCAGTTGAGTTAAAAACAAAGGAGGGAGTGCGGTTTAAGGTTAATAGAGAACGAATAAAACACTATTTTGGGCATACTGCATCCGTGAATGAAGTGATAGAGGAATACCAACTTGTCGAAGACTGAGTAATTAAGTGTTCTCAGTCGTGCCGCAACGTTAAATAAGGCGCTTCTTGGGAGGCAACCCAATACTTATAGTTTTTATTTCTAGTAATGGTAGAATTTTTTTCTAATGGATTTTAAATTTGCAGGCACATCACAAGGAAATTCTGTAGAAAATTACTCTGCAGCAGTCACTGACGGATACAACGACGGACCGTTGCACCTGCGATAGTCCGTCGCATGAAGCCGTCATGCCAGGTACGTCTTTCTGTTATTTTCAGACCACGGAAAACATGACGGAACCAACGATGGATCGTAACAGCTGAGACGTACCGTCGTCGGGGAATCGTCGCGTCATAAATGAGGCGTACACCACCCGACCCAGCTGGAGGTTTTCCAAAAATCTCTGCAGTTAAATTACCCAACCTTTCATATCACCCCATTCTTTCACTCTTCCTCCTATTTCCCTCCCTTTTCAACTTCCAAAATCTCTCCCTCTTCAAGCGATCATTGTTCCCCCAAAATTCTCCAATGTCTTAAAAGTTATAATCTACTAGTCGGAGCTGCTGCTGTGGGTGTCTTCTTGATCACCAAGTACCTTTCCCTCTTGTTTTTCTCAAATTCTCAGGTATGTGTCTCAAATTTCTACTCATTTATATTGCATTTTTTTTATCAATTAGTATTAGCCTAGTTCTTCTTGAGATGTTCATTTCTTTTATATAAAATTCTGTCTAACATAGGTTAAAAATCTTCAAAATAGCCGTGTTTAAAACGCTAGAAATAAGTGCATTAGCATTGCTAGTTTACTAGGTATTTGGGTTAGAAAAATGTAGTTTTGAACACTATCAATTCGATTTGGGTCATATGGATGAATGGGGCACCCCCGTTCTGTCACTGATTTACAGAACAAGACCCCGATGACGGACCGTCGTACCCACGATGCACCGTAGTTGGGTCCGTTCCAAAAGTCGTAACACCCACTATCCAATTTTATGCAAGTGTCCTCCAACGAACACATGCGACAGACTGTCATCCCCACGACGGTCCGTCCTGCACAACTGTTGTGGTTGTCAGAGACCCTATCCCTTAGGGTCTCTCACTTTTTCTAAGTGTCCTCCAACGGAAAAATGTGACGGCCCGTCATACCTACGACGGACCATCCTGCACAACTGTTTTGGTTTTCAAAGACCCTGTTCCTAAGGATCTCCAACTTTTTCCAAGTGTCCTCAAACTGACAAGTACGACAGAGCGTCATACCCACAATAGTCTGTCCTGTATGACCGGTCTGATGGTCAAAGACCCCACTCCTAAGGGCCTCTATATTTTTTTATTGTCCTCTGACAAACACCTACGACGGACCGTCGTACCTGTGACGGTCCGTCCTGCATATACCGTCATACCTGTCAGAGACTCTCCTTCAAGGTTCTCCATATAAACAAAGTCTAAGTAAGACACGACGGACCCCATGACGGTCCGTCATTGTCACGACGATCCGTTACCTGGCCAATCGTGTTTCACTGTTACTATAGAAATGTCGTTTTATTTTATTTTTTTTTGTATGGTTTTGCTTGTCTTGTTTGCTACCTCTAGTACTAATATTGATCCTTTATAGGTACTATCTTCTATGGCACCAAAACAAGTTCGAGTCTATGCACGCGGGCGATCGAAGTCTGTCGCCTTGTCTGTCCGCCTGGTCATTGGCTCTGATGATGAGCGTGACCCCAAATACATGCCTTGAGGCACTTCCACCCCTTCCCGTACTGCACATGCTTCGAGAGCCACACCCAAAAAGGTGGCGTCCAGCGTAGGCATTGCCTCCCAGTCTGTGAGGAGCGCACACTGACCGGCAGCCTTCTGGGTCAGCCACCAATGAAGAAGGAGTGTCTGGCTCCTTAGGAGTTTCGTGGATGGAGGAAGCCTCCGGCTCTTCTGAGGTTCCCACATCCGCCACCGCTGCAGCGTCGGCCTCGTCTGATGAGGCTGAAAGTTCGAAATCCACACCCGGTTCACCAGCTCATGCTCTCACTCCGGCTAATGACCATCCCTACCGGTTGTGTGTCGACGGGCAGTTCAAGTCTACTCTGATGTAATGTTCCTGAATGACAAAGGAGTTATGACTCGAACACTCACATTGAAGTGGCGGGTACTCACAGAGAGTCTCCCAACGATTCCTCAGATCCACAATCTCTTCATCAGACATCGACTGGAGTGGACGGCATGTCCGTTGGGACGTTATAGTGAAAAGTTGGTCCGAGAGTTCTGTGCATCCTACGTAGCGAATCTCCGATCACAGATTGATAGGCGGGTTGCCCCCGCCAAACAGGCGCTACTGGAGCAGGTTCGAGCCCGGGGCGTTCAGGTTGATATCTCTCTGCCTGTTATCCGACGGTTTCTATACGGAGAGGATGTTGATGCTTATCTGACCCCCCTCACTGCCGAGTTTGATTACCGATGGCAGATTGTTAAAGATGGCTAATTCTTGCATGAGCCATCACTGAGAGAGACCACCACGAGGTGGATGGCCCTGCACTTGTCCGTTGATGGAGAGGATGCCGACTTTGTGACCGAGCCGAAGAGGGCCATCAAGAAGGCCAACCTGACTTTCACGACAAAGTTTTGTGGTTGATTGTCCGCCACTGCCTTTCCCCCACATCTGCCAATAATATCGTCACATGGGATCGAGCAGTACTAATGGCGGCGATGATAGCCGGTTTCGAGGTGGATTTTGCGTGGCTTCTAAGAGCAGTCATGCACGAGTGGGCTTTTAAGGTAACAACTACTTACCCTTTCCCGTGCATGATCTTTTCTCTCTGCATGTCCGCAGGTGTGCCTATATGGCACGTTGATCAGCTCAAGACCCCTCTGGGCAGTGTTGCTCTCAGCCTCATCAGAGATGAGGCCAATGAGTTGGCTCCATGAAGAGCGCCCTGTCAAGAGCTGCCCCCACTTGCTGACGATCTGGCCGATACAGTAGCCCAGGCCCGCACGGCTACGCAGGCGGTGTTCACTGACACTACCCCGGTCTAGTCTATCAAGGGTAGTAGTACTGACCTGAGATCCTCTCGCACAACCCCTTTACCCACTTTGGTCCCGGTTGCTAGGGTCCAAAAATTAGATGCACAAATGGCTACACTTCTGCATCATATCCAGCGGTTAATGCAGAGGTCTATTACCGAGGCAGAAGAGCGCTTGGATCGAAAAATGGTCCAGCACACAGAGCGGAAGATCGATGAGGTTTACCAGCGCTTGGACGCTTTTGAGTTGCGGGTGCTAGCCCGGCCAGCTCCTCCGGTGGATGTGTCGACCCTTCAGGCTGCGGTTGACATTCTTCCCGCAGATATTGACATGATCTTAGAGGCTAGGGTGCCTGAGTCTGAGGCCCCTTCTGTCTAGCCTGCTGAAGACACAGTGTTGGTGTCCCTATTTGCCACCTCAGTGATTCCACAACTTCCCCCATCTAGAGCATGCCAAGAGGCGTAGGGGTCGAGCGGAGGATGAGGTGCGAGCACGGAAGAAGGAGCATCGTGATATGGAGGCTGCGAGGAGAACCTCGCTTGCTGAAGAGGAGGCGCGCTAGATAAGAGCAGAAGAGTTAGCGGCTGGGGCGTCTAGCTCCCGAACTGTGGAGTAGCGGGAGGCAGTGCTGTTATTTTTGTTGTTGTTGAGGACACCACTGAGGGTGTCCATATTACTGAGAAAGTGGGTTCTGGGGAACCGGACCCACCAGCTTGGTGATCGTCGGTGCTTTGCGCCCTTAGGTTTGCTTCACCTACCACTCTAGTATTTCAATTTTTATGCATTGGGGAGAATTGCATGTCTTTTTGTTGGGGGTGGGGTAAATAGAAAGTGAGTGCTAGGGTGAAGTTTGAGTAGCCCAATTCACTATCCGCTTTTGGGGTTTTCTTGCCTGTGTTCTTTTTCCCCAAGAGACTGATTACTTTTTCTGTTGAATCAACATGTCTATATCTTGTGTACATAGTTTAATTCTGGAGCATGATGGCTAAAATGATATCCTGATAACTAGGCATAGCATTTGATAAATGTGTGACCCTAAGCATGACATAGAGGTACACTACTGCATTACCCTAAGTCTAAAATTCGAACTAGGTGTCCAATAATCTGGTAGAGTTATGAGATGTCAAGTGAGTGTGAGGAAGATTTGAATAGTCCACTATTTGTACTGAGCTAGAACTTGCCTGGTTAGTCCTGCAAAAAGTAAGCTGTAATAGACAATTAGGAAAGGATCATAGGCCCTTATTCAATATAGCCCATTTTTAGCCTAAATAAAAGAAAACCAAACAAAATTTATCCTTCTGTGATCCAAATGATCTGAGCTTAAATTAGATCGTTCTTTTTCACCCCAACAGATCTTTTCTGGAAATAATGTGTTGGCCCTGGTCCCTCCTCGGACATGTGCACCTCAGCTTATGCCTAAAGCATAAGTTGAGGGTGGCTAATGCAGTAAAAAACCTTCGTTACGGCCCTGGCCCAACTTTGGGTATTCTGTACCTTGACTCATGGCAAAGCCATGAGTTGAGGGTGGCTATTATAAGGAATGCTCTGGAAAGTGGGGTTGAAAGAACATAGAGAGAGAGAACAAAAGTAAATTGACTCAGGAGTTAGTTGAAAGAAAAGTAACAAAAAAGAAAAATGTACAAGAAATACAAGCAAGAAAAGAAGAGAGTCACTCACACAAATGAACAAAGAAGAGAAAATAGCAAGGTGAAAGGATATGAGAAACTGGGCGAGATAAAATGATCAAAAATGTTATGTTTATCCGATATGTGAAGGATGGAAAAAAGTCACTAAAGTATACCTAAATATACCCTACCTGAACCTGAGCCTATGTTACAAGCTAAGAAAGTCATATCGTGATCCTAAGGGTTGTATAGCGAACTTAAGGCAGTGAAAATAAGGGCAAGCTTATGGAAATAGGTATGAATGAGTGTTAATTTGTTCTTAGAGTGAGTGTTGAAAAGTAATCGTTATACTTAAACTGAAATCATTGTGTGAAAAATGAGGATTTTATTTGAAAGTGAGGACACTAGTTGCAAAATAGGAAATATTAGCACCTCGGTGATAAATTTAAGAGGATAGGTGTTAGTCCATGGTGAGTTTGTGTCATGCTCTGATCCCACATAATTCAAGCCTAATAGTGATAGCATGCATAAATATGATGAGATTAATCGGGATTGATAGCCAAATGATTGCAAAGGATAAAACATGGATACTTTTGTACAAAGATTTTGTATTGAGTCATAGTGCGTCGCTTGAGGACAAACAACGAATTTAAGTTGAGGGTGTTGATATACCCTGGTTTCATGATATTATTAATACTTTTTCCTTAAGTTTAGCGTGTCCAAAAGCCTTTTTGTGCAAATTTTTATTAAAGTTTATCCTTATTTGTAGGAAATCTGTCCAAAGATGAAAGCGGAGGTTTTTGAGTGAAGAAATGCAGAAGAGACCACCTACGGAGCTTGTGATGGTCCGTAGGTGGCAGCGTAGTGCAGCTGCTGAAGGAAGATGGGGAAGTCTTACCAAGTGTGGGGTTACGGAGTCCATGACGGTCCGTCCTGTAGGTTCGTCATGAAGTTCAGAGAAGTAGTCCTAGTACCCATATTCCAAGAGTTTAAGTGTTTTGGAACGAAGACCCTCGACGGACCATTGTGCCTGTGACGATCCGTCATATATGCCGTCGAGGGTAATGAAGAGAGCAGCAGAAGAAATTGCACAAGTATGGGACGACAGAGTCCATGACGGTCCGTCGTGACCACGACGTTCCATCGCGAGATCCGTCGACCTAGCCGCGTTTTGACAGATTTCCAGCAAATAGAATCCTTGTTTACTTAGGTTTTTATTTTCTATAAATAGTTCGAAAAACCTCGTTTTTGAGTTTAGACTCTGTATTATTAAGTTAGACTATGGATTATTTGCTTAGGCCTTTGATTATCCTTAGACTTTTTGTGAGATTCTTGATTACTTAGAGATTCTTGTAAGTGATTGTTGGTGATTTTTGCTGATTAATCTAGTGAACTTTTGGATTTTACTCTTTCTTATCGAAGTTAGTGCATGAACTGTTATGTCACATATTTGAATATTGTAATTATGACTATGGGTAACTAAACTCCATAACTAGGGTTGTGGGAACAATGGCATAATAATGAGGTAAAACCTAACTAAAATAACAATTCTTGAATAGTGTTTGCATGTATTGATAATTCTTTCGTTTAGAAGTCTTTGTAACGGATGGCCAACGTTACAACTCGCCTTAATGATACTTGTCGGACCAACGAAGTAGATAATAGGAAAAGAATTATCAACATAGATTTAGTGTATACATCTTAAAGGCTAGTATTGATTGGTACGAGATAATAACTTAGTCAAATATCGAATACGATGCTTAATATGAGGTAAAGGTAAGGGTTAGTATAGCAACACACGTAGCCGGACAAAGGTGCGGAGTAAAATTTTCTAGATGCCAGACCAAGGATTTAGAAATACATAACTTATCACTTTGCATTCAAGATACAAGGAAAGAATTGTTATAGTTAGAATTATCAAGTTATGAACCTTTGGAGAACACGTAAACCCTACTTACTTTGATTAATTGATTAAACTCCAACATTCGAAGATGTTAAGTGTCTCTTTCAATTTCGCCAGTTATTTTCATTTATTTAGAAATAGAAAACCCCCCTTTTATTGTTTTTGCTTTCCAACGATGTAAATGACCGAACAATAGTAACAATAGATTGAAGTTAAGTCTAAACTATTTTCCTTGTGGGAACGATCATAACATCACTAGTTGGGTTTATTTACTTGGCATGATCGCTTTACTTCTTATTTGAGAAGTATGTTTGAGCGTATCATGGTTGCAACTTAGGAGCCACTAAGGTTTTCCTACATAATATTTAATTATTATATAGAAAATGTTGAAATTAAAAAAATTACTTTTATTCATTTAATAGAATTCATATCAATCGAATAGTACATTGACCATCAAGCGAAAAATATGGAAAACTAATAAAGATACTAAATATTCTAATAATATCTATATGAATTATCCTTAATAATATCTCATTAGCCTCCATAACAAATTTTCCAAGGAGCAAAAATTTACTGCAAGCAAAATAAATAAATGAAAAATGTGATTTTTATTAATGAAACATTGTGACTCTTGATTCTCTCTCCTAAGTGCCTCTGTGATTCTAGATCCTTCAATAAAGTATTTCTAGAATTGTTTGATGATGTTGACCTCCCTGAGATAATGTGTATCTCAGAGACGTGCCAAAAAGCGTTTCGTCGTTTCAAGTCGATCTCCGTGAAGAACTCTGTTAACCAATCCTTCAAAGAGCTGTGAGGTTCATGTTGTAGCTTTCTCCAATTTTCTTAATTCTTTTTGAAGAGTTTTCTTGATTCCCCTAGAATGTTATGTACATCCCCTATTTATAGTTGTACGGGGTGGACAAGGCTTCATATGATTGGCTAAAGGATGTCATTGTGACACTTGGCTCATTATGATTCATTCTTGTATTTGACAGGGACTACCACCTCATTTCGACATGTGGCGTCACTTTGTTGGTTACGGATGACTAGTAACTGTGACACGTGGCATAGGTTTGGGCTTCAAGTTTAAATGGACCTTGGATTTGAATTTAATTTGATGGACTTAATTATTTGTAAAAATCCAAATGAATTATTACTCCAAAATGAAAATTGATTTAATTCAAATTTGGTATGAATTTGAATTAGTACTCATGGTGGAGGCTTGCTGAAGTTTGGCAACAAAACTTAAAGTAGTTATGAATGTGTTTTCCTTTTATTATAGACTTGTATATGTGTAGGCTTGCCGAATTTGACAACGAGAGTTTATGTCTTCATGAAAATGTATTCAATTTTTGAGACTTCCCTACGTGTAGGCTTGCCGAATTTGACAGTTAAAGTTGGAGTCTTCATGAATTCATTGTTGAGACTTCAACTGTAGTTGTTTATTGTTATCATATTCTAACTGGGCCACCACCAATAATTTTCTTGTAGAAGCGTCAAGCATTTTTTAAAAAAAAAAACTTCTTGCTCGACAACCACATTGACCTTCTATATCGATTTCAAAAAGATAGATCTTGTGGGTAGTAGCACTTGCTAATTTCCTTGTTGATCACCCTCTTCCAGGAAAATGGTAAACTTTAAATGAGTTGTCTAATGAATATGCTTTTTTTACTGAAGAGTTGTCGACATGGACAATGTTCTTTGGTGGATCTGCACGCCGAGATGGAGCAGGGGCAGGAGTGGTATTGATACCTGCAGAAAAAATAATTTTACCATTCTCATTTGTTCTAGGTGAAACATGTTCCAACAATGCTGCAGAATACCAATATTTGATTGTGGGCCTTGAAATTGTATTGGACCGAATTTATTCAATTTATGTGTCTACACTCCCATATCAGCAAGAAAATGATAAAAGAAAGAAAATATTATAAAAGTACATTGAAAAATGAATATAAAGGTCATAAATTAGTAATTTTAGCAATAATAAAAATAAACTTATAATTTTCATAATTTCATAGAAGATTAAATTAACGAAGTATAAATCGGTCAAGAATACAAAAAAAAACAAATAAAAACACATACAATATTCATATCCTTCTAAGATTGTAATTATAACAATATTTCTACTAAAAAGAAATACATAAGGAATAGATTTCTTGATGATACCTCTTCTCCTATAACCAATCACAATTCAAAAGTCTTAATAATGATCCAAGTGTTTAACTCCTAATGAATGATACATAGCATATAAAATTTAAAATAATTGAACATCCAAAAATAGGAAGAAAAAGTTGAATGATTTCTTGACCACATAGATATATCCGTCAGTTGGACTTCCTAAATGCTAATAGTTAAAATTTATATTTATTACCAAATTTTTTTACAAATGTAAAATAATAAAAAGAAATTGTAAATGTTAAATATTTGTGGAATATGAAAACAAATCCACCACATTGAATTGAATGAACTAAGGAGATTTACATATGGGGTCAATGACAATAACTTGGAAAGAAATTATGTTTATCTATTAAAAACTAAAATGAAATAACAAAATAGAAGTTAAACAAGAATGAGGAAAATATGACACAATAAGAGTATTATAATTGTTCAACAAAAATTCATGTATTTATAAATAGTTTAAAAAACATCTAGAATGGTAAAGATAAAACTATGATACAAAATATCATACTAATTAGGATAAGAACAAATATTAATATTTTAAAAAAAAAACTGAAAAGTTTCCTAATGATTCACATCAACAAGAGGCAATTGGTAAAGAACAATTACTTTTCCATGATGCTTATATAGATCTACAGATTTATAGGTTAAGATGAAAAGTTGAAGAGTTATTTTATTTTATTTTCAGAAGTTAGTGATCTTAGATATGAGGAAGAGGAAAGATTAATTGATTTTGCTGATAATTCAATACATTTAATTACACTAATTATAAATAAAGGATAAAAAAAATTAATGCATTTAACCACATAAATTATAGAGAAATAATTAAGAATCAAGGTTAAACACTGCGATTATCTAATTTTTTAAAAATAAAAACGCTTTATCTGATTAACAAATTAAATTCATTTAAACACAAGTGCTCTTAAAAGAATTAGACAAAGTCTGTCCATTCTTGCCGGTAAGGACTACTTATTGGGCCGAAGATCATACAAAGTTGTATATTTATGAAGCGAGAAGACTTCATGGGGTTTCGATCTCCATTATTTCAATAGAGGTGCACAGTTGATTGCACAGTTTTGGAAATCCTTCCAGAAAGTTTTTGGTTCAAAAGTGAATTTGAGCACCGCTTTCTATCCTCACACACATAGACAAGCAGAACATGCTATCCAGACCTAAGAAGATATATTTAGAGCTTGTTTGATAAAATTCAAGGGAAATTGGGATGATCACCAACCTCTCATTGTGTACACATACAACAATAGTTATCATTCAAGAATTCAAATGGCTCCATATGAAGCTCTTTATAGAAGAAGGTGCAAATCTCCTATTAGGTGGTTCGAAGTTTGCAAAGCAGGGTTGATAGGACAAGATTTAGTTCACCAAGCTATGTAAAAAGTGAAAGTTATTCAAGAAATGTTGAAGACAACACAAAGTAGCCAAAAGTCCTACACAGACGTTCGGAGGAGGCCATTGAAGTTTGAGGTTGATGATTGGGTGTATCTGAAGATTTCACTTATGAAAGGAGTTATGAGATTTGGTAAAAAGGTGAAACTTAGTCCCCGATATATTGCACCTTATAGAATCTCTAAAAGAGTGGTAAATGTGGCTTATCAATTAGAGCTACCCCAAGAGTTTGCATCAGTTCATCCGGTATTCCATATTTGTATGTTGAAGAAATGTTTCGGTGATCCTCCATTGATAATATCAATAGAGTATATTGGGATTAAAGATTTCCTATCGTATGAGGGAGATATGACTTTCAGAAGTTGGGTTGTTGGACAGAGGAAATCCCAAATCTGGATTTGTTAAGGGTGCTTTGGTCTTTTCCTAAATCAATTATTAATTTCGTTTTAAGGGTAATAAATTATGGTCTAAGCTGAACCCAATAAGTTTTAACAATTAGAAAATAAGTTAGGACTTTGATAGAAAGGAGAAAAGAGGAGAATGGAGTAGAAGACGCCAGAACGCAAAGAATTTGTTGCGTGGATTTCATGGGGTGATCCCTTTGAGGTATGTGGGATATTTTGTCTTGGGTTACTTCACCCACAGATCTTTTTGTTTCAGTTCATCAAAATTGAGGATTTATTTCATGTGAGGAGTTAAGTTCTTGAAAGAACATTTTGTTTCTTGTTGATTGGATTTTTGGTGGTCATTGTTGATTAGATACTAGTTAATTCGAGTTATTTTGGGTTGAATTCAGTAGTTATTGATAGTACCAATGGTCCCAATCGTTTAGTGAAAGATGTAGGATGTTTTGGAGAGTGTAAATATGGAAAATGAGTTGAAAATTGTGTTTGATGCACCGAGTTAGAGGAAGTCGCAACGCGCCTGCAATGCACCAGAAATTTGACTTAGTCAACAAAGGTTTGGCGTGGCATGCCACTAGTGCGACAGAATCAGGCCTTAATCAACTTAGGCTGGCGCGGCGCGCCACCAGTACGCTCGAGACGAAGTTTTTCGTCCAGTTTTTGTTGTTTAGCCATTTTAGGTCTTTCCAAGGTACATCCTCCAATGAATTCTAATAACATCAAATGATCTCTAAATCCATAGAAATCATCCAGGAACTCAAACTTAAAACATGAATCCATAATACATTAAAAAAAAGTCAATATCAATGTCAAGGAAGTTGTCAAGTCAAAAGTTAAGAAGTAAGTTAAAGTTAAGTTATTAAAGGTTTTCAAGAGTCCTATTTAAACATTTGAACATTGTTTTAAGATTCAAGTTTCAAGTCAAGAAAGAGTAAAGAGTTGAGTTAAATTCTCAAAAGTTATAAGGGAACTATGTATTATAAGAGTTAAGTTTCAATTAAGCAAATAGTATCAATTTGAGTTCAGTAAGAGTTATAAGGGAACTAAGTACCTCAGAGCTTAAACTAAAATGTTTTCAAACTTTTGAGAAAGAAAGGAAGCTAGACTTCCACAGAGCCTACGGATAGTTTTAATAGAAGAAAGAGGAAATTATCATTTCCAAGAGATCTTTTTAAAAGAGTTATGTTTTTAGCACTTATCTCAAATAACAGAATCAGTATGTTTTTAAAAACATAAGAGACAATATATATATATATATATATATATATATATATATATATATATATATATATATATATATATATATATATATATATATATATATATATATATATATATATATATATATATATATATATATATATATATATATATATATATATATATATAAATATATACACACACATATCTATATCTATATATATATATATATATATATATATATATATATATATATATATATATTGAAAGTAGTGTTGAGCACCAATGTAGGGATACGAGTTTAGAGTAACTCAAGTCGCCATGTAAACCATGTAGCCAACATTGGTAGAAAAGGATCAAACTTTTTAGATAAACCCTTTTTATAGATTACAAGAGGATTCATTAGGGAGTTCAGGCCTATACTTTGGCAAAGTTAGGATGGTCGGGCAGAGTGGGCCGAGTATCGTTATATCATCACTATATCTTTTAAGTGATGGTTTTCTTTTAGAGAATATCCCATAGAAGTACTATATTTTACCATACATCAATTATTTGTATTTTTACATACACCTCATATATTATTTGTATACATTCAGAGTTTACGACATGCTTTTAATTATTATTTCTTTATATTGCAACCACTTTTAAACTGTGCATTTAGAATATGAGTAAGTAGATCATGATTTTAGCAGAGCCAAGGTAAGTGTTCTTTGTTACTCCATTTCAAGCGTAAGTGTTGTTTAACTTTTCAACTCGCATACTAGTACATTCGATGTACTAATACCAATTAGCCTGAATTGTTTCATTATGCAGACGCAGGTAACCACTATCAGCACACAACGCACCGTTTGTTCTGTTAGCACTCCACAACCACTTGGTGAGCCTCCTGTCTTTCCGCAGTAGATCCCTTTTATTGATTTTCCAGCTTAGTAGTTCAGATTGAAATTAATGAACTTGTTTTGACACAAGTGCCATTTTGGCCAAATAAATTTATGAAGTATTTGTTTTTAAATATAATTAATTCTTGTTAAAGTTGAGTTTAGTTTTCTGTTGAGTTAAGTAAGTCTGACAAAGAGTTTGTTTGGGGCCAAAAATGGTCTTCGTATGTCAGCCACGTCTAGGGTGTAGGTATATATAAAGTCGTTCAACATGACACTATAAATTCCGCCAGACTCTCCAGGTATTTAACTTTATCAATATATACTATCCGCTATTTGACAAATATATTGATCTAGTCACGTAACCAAGCGAAAAAAGGGATTCTCTTGAAGCATGAATTATTATGACCATGAATCCTCCTTTTATTTGTTATGAGACTAGAAAGTCATCTCGCTCTCCCTCTCTTAAAACACAATCTACGATGATTCATGTCAGACAAAAAATAACTAAACTTAATGATAAAAAGTCCATGTAGCATTAGTATTTAAACATTGATGTAGCTTGAGAATGATTATATTAATATAAGATTAAATTATATACATGATGTAGGTTAAGGTCCTCAACATTCAGATCACGCATAGATCAATTCCAAATCTATACTCAACAACATTAGTGGTCAGTCCTCATACATTGAAGACAATGGACATGTTTATTTCTTTTTTAGTTGTGATGAAAACATGTCCCCACAACTCTATTTAGTTAGACTTTTTTTAAAATAGTTTTAGATTTTGATTTAGCATTTAACACTTAGAATTTCAATATATTCAGATCAGTATTGGGTATTTCCCATCTTCCAATTATCTCATGATTTAAGCTTCTGCATAGTATCTTTTATTCAATTGTTTCAGGGGTAGCTTGTGGGAACTCGTGATCCTAGGGCTTGTGTTTATGCAAAGGGGTATAAGCCTTGGGGCGTGGTACCTGTCCCATCAATACACCAAGATTCATGAATAAAATTGGTTAATCTTATTATTTCTTCTTTTTACTAAGATAAAATGCCTGCAAAACATATTTTTAGAAAGAACCAAATAGAGATCATTAATTTAGTGATAGATACAACTAAAAACATTAGATAGCTATGGAATTATTTGTAAATGCCAACTAACTCATGATTAAAAGCTCCTTGCAAATTCATGAATTTTCTTTTTTTTTTGGTCTAATCTAGAGCTAAATAATATTATCATGAAATTTTATTGTTCAACTATGAAATTCCATCCATTGGAATTTCCTATTTTCTAGTAGACTAATATACTCTTAGACCAATAGCTCATAAAGGATAAACGGCAAATTGAAGATCAATACATACCTCGAAAAAATAAATATGTTGTTAACTTCATAAATAGTCATATAATTATTATTTTCCCACTAAATCATATAACTATGGAAATTTCATTAAAAAGTAATAAAAAAAGCCTACCTTATTAACAAACACAAAATCATTTTGCTGAAAAATCCAACTTTAATTTTTTACTCTACATAAATAATTTAACATTTTTTTGTTTACTCGTTTTTGCTTTTCTAATTGAGACATTATTTTCATTATACCATTTTATTGACCTTGGAGACAACAATCCAATCTTTAGTTACAAAATAATCATTCTTAAGCTACATCAGTACTAATCCTAAACTTTAGGCTCTACAACCTACATTCTTTTTATCATACATTTAAGTTATTTTTGTGTGTCTTGAATCATCATGGAATGTTATTTATGTGAAGAGATAGACAAGACTAACTGGGAATTGGTTCAGTTGGCTCTGAGAGAATCTTTCTTGCACTAGGTTCTAGTATACGTGCGAAAGAGTGTATTCTCTTGCAGCAGATAGAGGGCATGCCCTTGAGCCTATGGATTCAATTCCTAGAAGTCATATCTCTCTTCTTTACTTAAAGCACAACCTATGATTATTCAAGTCGAACAAAAATAACTAAATTTCATTATAAAAAGAGCATGTAAGTTGTAGAGCCTAAAGTCTACGCTTAGTATTTAAACATTGACGTAGCTTAAGAATGATTATATTTATAAATATTGAATTGTGGTCTAATCTGAATCTAACTAAAGAAAGAATAGCTATATAATGAAAACACCATGTCAAGTAGAAAAGAAAAAAGAGTAAACATGGATATGTATTATTTTTGTACAGAATAATATTCTACATTATTTCCACGATACTCCTTATATTCCACATTAAGTGTAATTTATAAGGCAAAAGACACCTATTAAGAAAAATTCATCAAACTTAGAAAAAAAGAGAAGGAAATAGGCAACCAAAACCCTTCAAAGAATGAAACACGTTTTTTCAGTTTTCACCGCAATATTAAAGGATTATTTAATAGATTTCGTCACCAAGTAATGGGATTTTGACTAGTGGGTTCCTTTCACCGATTAGTTCCCTAGAATTCAGTTAGATTTTTGATTTATGTACCTTGTTTAAACCTTAAGTCTGTAAAACCTTAGATATTAGTAGTGATTTAGTTATTAGAGTATTCCTAATTATATTATCTTGTTTTTGTGGAATCTTTGTTTACTTTTTTTTCATGAAACTCATAACCCTAGTTGTGTAGATTCTTTTAGTTTAGGATTGATACATGCTAGGTCAATTAAAAAACTAAACATGTATCGTTTTTTGAATAATACATTATCAGTTTATCATTGTTATTTCTCAGATTTCCATGTTAGTATTTGAGATATTCAATGTTTCAGTTATGTCTGTTAGATATACATATACAGTTTGGAGTACGCTTATAACCGAGTGGACTAGGTTTTAGTATACCCTAATAGTCCTAGAACTGCATACCCCCATAGGCTGAGTCCTCTCTATAGGCATTAGTTTTAGTGATCAAGCCGTAAACCCCTCTATAGCCCTGGCAAGGTATATCGATTCCTTCAATGTGGTGTGCGCATTTGACATCATGGATAAATCATGTCGTGGTTCTGCCGGTTATTAATAGATCCAATAGTCAGACTCTAATGTATTTGACCTGTTTTTCAGTTATACTTCAATATTCAATCTCATCATCTTCCTCTTGCAATAATTCATGTGTTATCCTTACTGACTGATTTTTACTGATTTCAAATCAAATGTACTAAAATCAAAATTTTGAGCATACACACATAAAATGTAATGAAGGTAATGATTTCCTTGTTCTAGTTTGAACCAAAGAATTCTTCATGGAAAAAGTGAAATTAGGATAATTTTTAGCCCCTATATCTATTTGTTGTAGATCAATCCATTCTTTTGGTGTTATAGTTGTTAGATTGATAAATTGAGCTGGTTGGATAGGATATTAGTACAATTATTGGTCACCGTTTTGGTTTATAATTATGACTTGATCATCTGGTTTTCCCGGGGAGCAGTTTCAAAATCTAAAGAGAAAATTATGATAAACCATTAAAATTAGTCATGTCAGGAGCAAAAATTTTATCAAAATAATTCAAAACATCATTTAATGAAGTCTCCAAGTATAACTTAGGAGCTACATCATTTTCAGGTTTATTAATATTACAACTTCTTCAAACCTCACTTATATCCCAATTATGATCACCCATTTTAAATCTATATAAAATGATATCTACTTAGATGTAAAAAAAATAAAAATGAGATTATAAGAGAAACTAATAATGTTTTCTGCTAAATTATAGAGCGAAAAAATGATTCAAAGAGGGGGTTTTTTAATAGAGGAAGTAGATGATCAAAGAAACGTTTAGTGGGTATGACATTATAACTGAAAGGTTAAGATAAAGAAAAGTGAATCAATTTTAAAATATATAGATAAAATTAAAGGGCTATCTACCTATCCCGGCACATCCATATTTAATTTACAGTTAATGCACAATAAATATTTTTTTCTATTTTAGAATGAGTGGGAATAGAAACAAGGGAGATGTCAAAGATTATAATGTGTACCTTTTGTTTAAGATCATAAATCTCATATTTTATTGTAACAACTCGAGAGAACCCCCTAGTCGTAACATGGTGTATTCAATCTAAAAAATATCTTACACAAGCTCTTAGAATTCATTCATTAAATAGGCATTAGAAAATATGGAAGAATTTAAATATTTTTTTAAAACATAACTCGAAAGGTATTTCATAAGAGCGGAAGTCTTTCTAACATTATTGTCTCAAATCGTCTATGAATGACATGAATAAAAGTCTTTGGATACACGCACTGAAAGTCTAAAATATAAAGTAAATGTCATAAAGGTAATAGATATTCTCCTCGAAGCAATGAGGACTCAGAAGGATCTTCAATCTTCTAAATTTTGAAACTCTAGCCTTCAATAGCAACTCAAAGCTCCAACCCTACATCTGATTAGAATGTAGGCAATATGCGTTAGTACAGAAGTACTAAGTATGGAATCTACAATAAGATCATAAGAGTATATCGAATAGTTAGTCAACATAAGACATAATCGTAATTTGATACTTCAACCATTTGTCTTTTATAATCAAGTGAACTACGTCCCAAGCCACCTCCACGTATACTTGTTCAAGTCAAAGGTAGAATCCCATACTGCTACCTAAGCTAAGAACCTCTTTGGTAATTCTTAGTCATAGACCTCATTCATACTTAACTAGAGCACTATACCCTTAGGTCACCTCAAGGCACACTTGTGGTGCATGTGGGGTATCCCATTCTACTTCACACACTGAGCATATCTTGAAGTCACCTAGTCATGTTTTACTCCCTCTGCAGTGTCACTAAGGACATAATTTCATATTTTACTAGGAACTATCTACTTAAGTCAATCCTAACATGGAAGGAAACTATAGCCACTACCCAAGCTAGCCATACTTCATAAAAGTAAATTTCATAAGTAGCATCAAGTCATACTTGTGACATGCATGAATAACATACTATTCTTCCATTCACGCTAAATACTCATTTAGGCTAGCTTACTCAATGCTAACTATCTTTCATACTAGTCTTTCAATAATAGCATACTATCATACTAGACATAATTATTATGGAAAACATATTATCATGAGATCAAACTATCATAGGAACGTTATAAATATACCCACCTAGCAACCATGCATCCACTCATCAATATGTAACCTATCCATAGGGTATTACAATTCGCCTAAGTTACCAGGAGTAATCTAACACAACCTATTCTATGAATTGCATCTTTAATGAAAACTAAGCTACAATTAAGACAGTATAAGTCATCTGTCCTAAAACTACCATGAATGGTTTTGGCCAACCCAGTCAAGCTATCATAGCGCATTGTAATCATGCTACTTTAAGTTATCCTTAGGAGAGTTTCATTCCTCAATTCCACGATACCATGGGAATCACCATCCCCAATCTTCCGTGAGATTTACTATCTTAAGCTACAACAGGATTTACTATATCAAGTTACCATGAGACTTACCATCCCAAGCTTCCAACCTTGATCTTATTTTAGTAAGCCAGGTTTTACATGAAAGAAACACAAGTCTCAACATCAAGCTATTCTAGTCTAACTTTCTTTGATTCATTTAAGAGTATTAGATAAACGTAGAATCCTTCTATGTGAGAGAAATTTCTTCTCTTAGCTTGTTCATATTTAAGTGTATAAGAGAAAGAAAATACTTGATCAAGATCACAAAAATTTTATATGTGACATCACACAAAAAGGGATTTGGGGGTAAAGTCAATATGAGGAGATATGTATTGATTATTATCTTTCTCTTATACACTTATATATGAACAAGCTAGGAGAAGCATGTTTTCTCATATAAAAGGATTCTAGGTTGACCTTATAACCTAAAATGAATCAAACAAAGTTATACTTTAATAGCTTGATGTTGAGACTTGTGTTTCCTTCACGTAAAGCTTGGCTTATTAAAATAAGACGAAGGTTGGAAGCTTGAGATGGTAAGTATCATGGTAGCTTGAGATAGTAAATCTCATACTAGCTTGAGGTAGTAAATCTCACGGAAACTCTGGAATGGTGATTGCCATGGTAGCTTGGGATTGATAAATGAACTCTCCTCAAGATAGCTTGAATTAGGATGATTAGATTGCCTTATAATAACATGACTTGGTTAGGCCAAAACCATTCATGGTAGCTTTAGGATAGTTGACTTATACTCTCCTAATGGTAGCTTGCCTTGCATTCAAAGTGCATTTAATCCAATAAGTTGAGTTAGATTACTTGTAGAAGCTTAGGGTTGAGGATTTATACTCCAATATGGATATATTACATCTTGATGAGTGGGTGCATGGTTGCTAGGTGGATATACTTACAACCTTCCTATGATAGCTTTGATCACATAATATGATATTTTCCATGGTAATTAGGTCTATTATGATAGTATGATATTGTTGATAGACTAGTATGAAAGATAGTTAACATTGATTAAGATAGCCTATATGTGTACTTAGTGTGAATGGTAGAATGGGATGTCATTCATACATGGCACAAGTATGACCTGAAGCTACTTATGAAACATCCTCTTATGAAGTATGCCTACCTTGGGTAGTGGGTATAGTTTCCTACCATTTTATGATTGACTTAAGATTATAGTTGCTTGTCGAATATTAAAACTGGCCCTTTGTGACACTTCTAAGGGGGTAACACGTGAATAGGGTGACTTCATGATATGCTTAGTGTGTGAGGAAGAATGGGATGCCCCACATGCATTAGACAAGTGTGGCTTGAGGTTTCATAAGGGTATAGTGCTCTTTTTAAGTATAAAGGTGGGATATCACAAAGAATAAAGAAAGGGAGGTAGATTAGGTAGTAGTATGGTATACTACCTTAGCCTTGAACAAGTATTCTTAAAGGTGGCTTGGGACGTAGTTCACTAGAGTATACAGGATGGTTGAAGTATGAAATTATGATTATGTCTTATGTTGACTTTTTATGATATGCTTCTTATGTTATTACCTCTTATGCTTATGTCTTATGTTGTCTAACAATTTGAGATGCTCCTATAATGTTATGTTAGCATCCATACTTAGTACCTTTGTACTAACGCATATTTCCGACATTCTAACCAAATGTAGGGTTGGATCGTTGAGTTTCTCTTTTAGGGTAGAGTTTCAAGAATTTAGAAAATTGAAGATCTTTGTGAGTCCTCGGGTCTTTGAGGAAAATATCCATTTACCTTCATACCATTTACTTTTATATTTTAGACTTTATGTGGGCTGTGTCCCATGACTTTATTCATTTCATTCATAGATGGTTGTAGACAATAATGTTAGAAAGACTTCCTCTTTTATGAAATACTTTTTAGAGTTATGTTTTAAATTATTCCATATTTTCTAATAAATGAATGCTAAGGGCATGTATAAGATATCTTCGATATCGAATATGTCATGTTACGACTATGGGGTGGTCTCGAGTCATTACTATATGAAATGAGATGTATGTTATTAAACAAAATGTACGCGTTACTATCCTTGAATTCTCTTTTGTTGCTAATCTCACTAAATCTATAGTAGAAAAAAATATTTATTGTGCATAAACTATAAAGTAAATGTGGATGCGCAGGGTAGATAGATAGACATTTAATTTTCTCTATATATTTTCGAAATTAAATAACTTTTCTCTCTAGTTTGGTAGAAAACATCATTAGTTTCTCTTATAAGTTTATTTTTTATTTTTTACATTTAACTACATTTCCTTTTATATAGATTTAAAATGAATGATCATGACTGGAATATAGGTGCGGTTGTAAGAAGTTGAAATATTAATAATCCTGACAATTTTGTAGCTCCGAAGTTATACTTGGACTTCTTTAAATGTGTTTTGAATTCTTTTGATGACTTTTTTGCTCCTGACATGACTAATTTTAATGGTTTATCTGAAATTTTCTCTTTAGAATTTGATAACTGCTCACTAAGAAAAACCAGATGAACAAGAATTAAGAAGATTGAAGATCTTTGTGAGTCCATTTACCTTCATAATTATTTACTTTTATGTTTTAGACTTTATGTGGGCTATGTCCCATGACTTTATTCATTTCATTCATAGAGGGTTTGAGACAATAATTTAAGAAAGACTTCCTGTTTTATAAAATACTATTTAGAGTTATGTTTTAAATTCTTCCATATTTTCTAATGAATAAATGCTAAGGGCTTGTATAAGATCTCTTCGAGATTGAATATGCCATGTTACGACTAGGGGGTGCTCTTGAGTCATTACAATATGATATGAGATGTATAATATTAAAAAAAATGTACGTGTTACTATCCTTGAATTCTCTTTTGTTGCTAATTCCACTCTCTCTAAAGTAGAAAAAAATATTTATTGTGCATAAACTATAAAGTAAATGTGGATGTGCCGGGTAGGTAGATAGACATTTAATTTTCTCTATATATTTTTTAAATTAATTCACTTTTCTTCATCTCAACCTTTGAGTTATAATGTCATACCCACTAAACGTTTCTTTGATCATCTACTTCCTCCATTAGAAAACCCCTCTTTGGATCATTTCTCTCTCTCTCTAGTTCAGTAGAAAACATCATTAGTTTCTCTTATAAGCTCATTTTATTTTTTCTTACATTTAACTATATATCATTTTATATAGATTTAAAATGAATGATCATTACTGGAATATAGGTGCGGTCATAAGAAGTTAAAATATTAATAAACCTGACAATGTTGTAGCTCCAAAGTTATACTTGGACTTCTTTAAATGTGTTTGGAATTATTTTGATGACTTTTTTTGCTCCTGACATGACTAATTTTAATGGTTTATCTAAAATTTTCTCTTTAGAATTTGATAACTGCTCACTAGCAAAAACTAGATGATCAAGTCATAATCATGAAACAAAATGGTAATCAACAGTTGTAATTACATCCCATTCAACCATCTCAATTTGTCCAACAAACCTCTTTTCCTCGATCAACAACAACAGTAGTGTGTGTTCCACCAACAACTACAACAACAAAAGAATTGATTGATCTACAAAAACTCGATAGAGGGGCTAACAATTCTTCTATATTTAATTTTTTCCATAGGGACTCCTTTGTTTCAAACTTGAACAAGGTATCCATTCACTTCATTACATGTGTACACTTAAAATTTTGATTTTATTACTTCTGATTTGAAATTAGAAAAAATCATTCAATAAGGATTACGCATGAAATATTGCATATGACTCAAAATTTTGATTTTAGCACTTTTGTTTGTAAGAGGAAACATCATGTTTCTTTGAGACATATATTTCTACAGTACCATAAGAAAGTGAAAAAGGGGATTCTTGTGAAGCATGAATTCTTCTGCCTATGAATCCTTCTTTGCTTTGTTACGGGACTAGAGCAATATATTCTGTTGCTAGGGTCTAATATATGTGTCAAAGAGAGTATTCTCTTGCAACGGATACGGGGCATCCCTTGAGCCTATTGATTCAATTTCAAGAAAGTCATGTCTCTCTCAGTCACTTAAAAAGCAATCTATGATGATTCAAGTCTGACAAAATCAACAAAACTTCATTATAAAAAGAATGTGTACGGTGTAGATCGTAAAATCTAGGATTAGTATTTAACCATTGATATATCTTAATAATTATTAATTAATATAAGATTAAATTGTAGTATAATCTCAATCTAACCAAAGAAAACATGACTGTATACTGAAAAAACAATTCTAATTAGTACAAAAGAAAAAGTGTAAACATGGAGTTATATTATTTTGGAAAAGGGTCTAGTGAACCCTTGTACTTGTGTAAGTTTGTATTGTGAACCCTTCTACTTATACATTTTTCGTCTGGACCCCTGAACCCATCTACACTCAACATTTTGAAAACATTTTATTACTTGGCCTCCTTTGTGAAAGATACAACCAAGGGACGTGTGATATACACAGCTGAGGAGAGTGAAATGTGGTTAAAAGGGTCTAATAGCCACATTAGGGTTTTATAAAGTCTTCTTTCCCATTCACATTTAACACAATTATTGAAAAATTTAAGCTTTTTCTTGCCTCTTTTTTGTTCTTATTTCTCCAAATTTCTTCTCCAATTATTTCATCGTTTAAATCTTCTTTTATTTCTATATGTATCCAGTTAATTGTTTTCTTGTTTTTGAGGTTAATCCTATTCTAGTTTTCTACATCATCGGGAAATTTGTTTTTCTTAGAATCCTATCATCATATAACATGTAATTGAGAGAAAAAAATAGAATCCCCAAAAAATTCAAAGAAAATCCGTATAATCAACTAAAAACCTAAAAATTAAACAGAGATAAATAGAAGATGAAATCTAGACTAAACAACATACAAATACAAAAGAAATCGCAAAATTTATGAACATAAACTAAGAATCAAATAAAATCAACAAAAATACTCAAGCAATGTTGTGAGAGTGAAGAAAAAAACGAGAAAGAAAAAATGTAGGTATAGATAGCCTCACATAGATAGTGTCTACGACGATGTTAACACACTGTGCTTTTTTGATTTTGATGAAAACAAAGATGAATTCCTTGATTGGTTCTCGTATTTTTTCTTCAATGAAAAGAGTAGAAATTGTTGCTAAAAAACTGTAAGGAAGATGAAGGAGAAATGAAATAAGATTTTGGGGAAAGTGGTGGGTTCGGTCGCAAAAGTTATATAAAAATTATAAATGTATTAATTAAATATAATAAAAATGTCAAGAAGACATGAAGTGGTATATATATACACGTGTCATTTTAAAATTATTTTTAAAATTACGTGTCACACATTTGTGGTACACTCACAATTAAAGGGTAAAAAAGGTGTTTAATATGTTGAGTTTAGTTGAGTTCAAGGGTCCAGATGACAAATGAGTAAGTAGAAAGGTTCACAATACAAACTCATACAAGTACAAGGTTCCACCAAACCATTTTAACTAGTATTTTTACACGTGTGTTCCTAGATATGTTAGAATGACTAAAATGCAATGAAAACATATAGTGTGTAAACAACATGCAATGAATAATATAATATAAAAATTATACATAAATCTTTAATAATATAACCATAAAACACCAATGAGGGGCACATTTTGATGTTTCAAATTAATTTTTTTTAAGCAATCTACTATAACTTTTAAACTTTTGTTAATACTTAAGAAAATTTTTAATAAAGTCACAACTGACTAATTTAAGCTCAAATAAGTATTTAGACTTACGACTTCATAGAAAACTAAATAAAGATGTCTAATAGAGACGAAAAAATACAGAAAAAATAGAGAAGGAAAAAAAATACAATGTATACATTCTTTATAAGATGTTGATCAATAATAATGTAGATTAAAAAATAAATACAAAATTAGTACATAATATATCGAGTTCTTATTAACTCTTTCTCCCATATCCTATCAAATTCAAGAGTCTTCTTCATGATATATGTCGATAAACTAAATTATTTTAACATACATCATTTTGAAAATGTCTAAGTTTTTAAAAAGTAGCTTATTCATTATGAAATTTAAATCTGAATAAAAAATAATATTAATAGAGAAGTAAACATAAATTCTAAAAAAAACAAGATATCTAGCACAATTATGGATGAATACTCATTAAAGCCACAAAAATCTCAATAAGAAGAATGAGTTACTCCATCAATAACCATCAATTTTTTGTACGTGTCCCTACAATCCACATTAATAAAAGAAGTAGAATAATATATTGTGATAATCTATGAGCTGATATAATATGAATAAGAAAAAATGATATTTAAATGGCAAAATACAATATACAAATATAATATTCCAAATAAATTCAAGAATTCATAAAACAACAAACAAGTTAAAAAAAATAGTCATCTAATGTAAAAATGAGGAAAGTAGGATACAAAATATCAATATTAAAATCTTATATAATATTATTATAGTTAAACCAAAAAATAACATAAACGGTACCTGAAAATCGCCGAAATAATCTCATCAACTCATAACAGAGTATTATTAATAATTAAAAGAGAACATGAAAAGTTTAAGAATTTGTATATTTAATAAATTAATCTTGATCTTATACATGAGGAGATGGAGGGTTGCTATTTTTACTAACCAATTTAATATAATTTAATTTAATCATAGTAATTATAGATAGAGAATAAAACATTAATCAAATTTTTTTGACGTTTAAAATCTCAAAAAATAGAATACATACATACATATATATATATATATATATGTATGTATGTATGTTATAGAAAATAGGTATTATTCAGTCAGATATTTTAAATAGGAATTAACTTAAGGAAGTGCTAAAGTATATCAACATTTTAATTAAAATGAAACAATTTAATATTGAAATTAAATAGTTCAATGTTTTATAATATTTTAATTTATAGTAAGGGTAAACCTGTAATTCATATTTTCAATTTTTTTTATTCCACTTATAATATTATATGATAAGGAAAATAATGCACAAATAGCTCCCTAGACTATGACCGAAATTTCAAAATCACACCTTAACTAAACTAAGGTCCTATTACCCCCTTGAACTTTTTTTTTTTTGGTAATTTTGTGCACCTTTTGGGATTACATGTCATCCAAATATCTCCCACACACCTCAATTGTGTGGATTCACGGAACGTGCCATTGCCACGTTAGACAAAAGGTTCGAAAAATTATTTAAAAAAAATAAGTCCAAGGGGGTAATAGGACCTTAGTTTATTTAAGAGAATCTCTGAAATTACAATAATAGGTCAGGGGGTACTTGTGCATTTTCCATAAATGTAAATTTGTAAGTGTTGAATTGATCTCCTAGAAGATAGAAAAATTCAATATGTGAAAACTCATGCATGGAAAAAAATTCAAACACCTATATCGAACTTTTAAAAAATTCAACTATTTTTTGATAATGAAAAAAGCTTCAAAAATTCACTTAATGTGGAATAGAATTAGTACGTTTCACACACTTTATATACTGAACAAATCACATTCCAAATAAACGTAAGTGTTTTTAAATATTAACTTCTAAAGTATATTTTGATTTATTCATAAAAATATGTATAAATATGGGTCGATCTATTTCTGAGTAAAAATTATTTAAATTTAAGAAGCAAAAAGATTTTGGGTGTGTTTGGTATGAAGAAAAACATTCTTCTGACAATATTTTGTAATTTTATCTTGTTTGGTTGAGTCAAATGTTTTGAAAAATATTTTCCAAATCAACTAATTTTAATCAAATTTAAAGAAAATGACTTCCCTTCTAAACTCAAGGAAATGATTTTCCAAAACTCTCTTCCAACCTCCGCCCAACCCACCCCACCCTACCAGCCCCAACCCACCCCCTACCAACACTCCACACACACTACCATCCCCCACCCCACCCCACCCCATCCTACCAGCCCCCAACTCATCCTCTACCAGCCCCTCACCCACCCATACGCCCTACCAGCTCCCCACCCATCCATACAACCTAACATCCCAAACCCCTACCTGCCTCTCCAATCCCTAAAAATATTTAAGTTCATATTTTAATTTTTCACCCCTACCCTCCCACACACGACATAAAAAAAATTTAATTTTGTAATATTTTTTAAAATAACTTCAAGTTAAAAAATTATTTTTTACTCTAATAAAAAAAAGATATCAAAAACATATTTCACTCAAAAATCAAACACTAAAATATATTTCTGAAAAATATTTTTTACTCACCAACCAAACATTAAAAAGTAATCAAATATATACTTATTTCAAGTTAAACATTTTCTACGAACATTTTCAATGAAAAACATTTTCCTTCATACCAAACACAACCTTAGAGTAAGTTTCTATTGCTATAAGTTACTATCTACAAAAAAATGATTAACTTTTTTTTATGTTGGATTCATGCAACAAAAACAACTCTTAAAATGAGATAATCCTAAATCTAGATATAACATTATTCAGAGGTTTTTTTTTTTTTTTGGCCATGAAATTTCACCTAAGAAAGAAAACTCTAAAATGAATCTCCTTGACCCATATATAATAAAAGGATAAGAGAGGTTGTACCGTTATTTTATAAAGAATATTTATATTGCTAATTTTATGATTTTGTAAGTTGTGGTGATATGTGTACGCTAAATTCATTAATAAACTATGATATTTCAAAGAAAGACCATATTGGAAAGAAAGGTTTCCTTTAAGAAGGGTTGTTCTTTTTTTTTTAAAAGAATTTTGATTATTTTTTCATGATTTAGATGTTTCATCACAAAGGACGGTTCATTGATAAATATAATCCAACACATAAAAAATACATTTAGATTTAAAGAGAGTCTGTTGCGTAATTCCTTAAATATTTATTCTTCTTAGTGAATTCCCGTAGTGAGATCAACATCCATCATAGTTATGACTTATTTCCTTTGAATTCTTCACAACTCTCTTCCCTTTTTGTGGAGGTGAATCCAGAATCTTCAATTTATGGTGTTATAAAATTCTAAAAAGGTAACTCGTTTGATTTTGAATAGGTAACCTTTTCTATAATCCAAATCTATAAACTCAAGATTTGGGATCCACCTCTTTGCAAACATAATCTTTCATTGTAGGGAAGAAAGTTGAAAAGTCTTAAGATCAATTAACTAAGATGGATGTTGATGTTTCTATGGGAATTCAAATGGAAGAATAAATAATTACATAAATATTCAACAAGCTCTCTTTCGATATAAATGGGTTGTGAAGTCCTTGATGACACTGATCAACGAACATAAATTGATAATGAAGCATCTCAATCATTCCAAGAATAACAAAAAATCTCTAAAATAAAAAATGTTTTCTTAATGACAACATTTCCTTCCTATATGGTCTTTTAGAACTGCTTTCAAAAATTCATGCACAGATCATTGAAATTAAAATAAAAATAGTTCAAGTTAAACAAAATAACTGAACTTCCTGATAAAAACATGAGGGGTGTATAGTCTCAAGCTTAGGATTAGCATTTAAACATTGATGTAGCGTAATATTAATTATATTACTATACACTTTGATTGTAGAGCCTAATATCAATCTAACTAATGAAACCATGATCATATAGTGAAAACACTATCTCAAGTAGAAAAAGCAAAAGGAGTAAACAAAAAGAATTATATGATTATTATAAGTAATATTATTTTTTAATCTTTTCATGATACTCCTTATATTCCTAAGAAGTGTAATTTGTGAGTCAATGCACACCTATTAAGATTAAGAAAATTTTTAAGGACATAATATAAATCATAATTTCCATTAGTATCCTTGTGACATTAGAAATATAACTTTGTAAGTGGTGAACTCGTCTCCTTGAAAAAATATAAGTAAAGAAAAAATATGAAAAAAAATTTCAAAAATGTATATTGAACTTTGAATAATTCAAATATTTTATACAATGAAAAGAGATTAAAAAATTGAGTTAGCGTGAAATAAAATGAGCATGTTTCACGTTCTTGAATCAAATCACATTAATTTTAAAAAACAAAATTTTAAGTTTTTTTAAATATTAAATTCTAAAGTAGATTTTGATTTGTACATGTAAATGTGTATAAATATGGGTCAATCCATTTTTAACCCAATCCATTTATCACCTAGTTCCTTATTATTATTTTTTTACTTTTAGGGTAAGGGAAGATAAAATTGGGGGAGGCGATAACATAATGTGTTGGCATTTAAGAAATTTTATCATCATATATTCACAAATTACAATATTACTACACAAAGCATTTGTATGTTTTTGCTCTTGCGGGTAGAAGAATACTTAAAAGAAGCAGAGAGATATAGAGTAAGCTACTTTTGTATTTTTTTTATGATGTATTCATGCGACAATAACAACTTTAAAAATGAGTTAATTCTGACATTATTCAAAGGCAATACTTTTTGCTAAGAAACTCTAATATAAGAAAAAAATACTTTAACATAAATCTTCTTAAACCATATATTATTAATGATAGAAGAGACGGTACCATTATTTCTAAAGCCATCATATGCACTAGAGCAAGAAAACATGTCATTGTTGATGAAATTCCAACTAGATTTAATATTCCTCCAATAGCATTCCAGGAAACTTCTCTTACCTATATATTATAAAAACATATTTTACAATTATAATTTAATTCTTTTTATTCAAGCTTAACATAGATTACCAATAACATTTTCAATCCCATGTCACCATAACAGGATAACACATATCAGGCAAACCCAAAAGCTACGGTTATGTAGAATTCGTTCATTAAGAGTCCTAAAAAATACTTTCATAAAATGAATCAAAGCTTATATATATGAATTTGACATAAGCATATCACTTGGATTATCTAGATTGGTGTTACGGTTATACAAGTTGAAAAACTTTGTTTAACTTCTATATAGGTGAAGGGTAAAATAAACTATGAGAAGTTGAAATGAAAACAATGATTACAAATAGTTTGATGCTACCTTCTATTATTTCTTAAGACATAGTTGATTTAAAAATAAACATTTTACTAAAGATGAATAAATACACCTTTGTGGAATGGAAATACTAGATCTTATCCCTGTTACTCAATGATAAATTTAGCAACTTTTTTTTAGTTTAAAGGGCTTTCTTGAATCTAAGGAAAAAATTAGAATTTAGAGAATTTAACTTCATTTTTAACACAAAAACAATGAATATGGAAGGCATAGAGTATAATGTGATGATATTTGTAAAACACAAGTATATATATAAAATAAAAAACGATACTCTAGGGTTTCTTTAAGATTTTCTACTAACTTTGCTAAAAAGGACATTTTCAAAACTTAATTTGCAAACTAGCTCCAAGTCTTACTTTATTGGTGCAAAAGACACTATTTATCATTTAAAGTAAAAAAATTGTGAATCTTTATAGGTAGTTCTTAAATATTATTGTATATTTTCTTCCATCAGAACCTTAAAAGACTAACATCTTAGCCTCAAAATCTTAAATTGCAAATTCCTTTATCCATCATTAAAGTTTAAATTACACGATTTAAAATAAAATAAAAAAATTTCTTCCCTTCAAAAATCTTGAGTTTTCATCTTCACACCACCTTCTTCAAAAAAAACTTTAGGTCATTCATCAAAAATATTACTCTGCAATGATATAATAATTCTTGAGTTCATCTATTATATTATTGTTAGTTCTCAACCATTGTTATTCAATTCATTCGTTGTTATTTCTAATTAATTTTATAATTATTGTAAAATCTAAAGAACTTTACCAACAATCATCGACTACTCTGTTTGTTGATGATGGATTATGAACAAGTATCTATATATTATAGATCGATTTGTGTCAATTATCGTCAAATATATTAAATTTCCTATTCAATTAATTCTTGAGTCATGACTAAACACACACAAATACACACACATAAACACACACACACACACACACACAAATACACAAAAGATAGACTACTATTTGCCTATAAATAATTAAATTATAACAAATTATTTAATATTATTTAAACTAATAATGTATATTATGTTATATGAGAGTCTCTTTATTTTTCCTTTGTTGGTAAAAACAAATATCATATTAATAAGACTTAATATTCATCATTACAAGGATTGTTGTGAAATTGTTGGTTAGTGTGTGGATAGAGGTGTAATATAGTACGTATTTCAAAAGACAAGAGTAGCAGATTACTTTGTTAGCCAAAAAAAAATTGTTCCCTCCTTGTTTACTTGTCTATTCTTGAAAAATAACAAAGGTTGAACTACCTAATGCACAACATAAATGATTGTTGATAGATTAGACCACCTACTTTGCAAGTCACTTGGTTCTCCACTTGATATCTACTCTAGCTAGTGGATTCCCTTGTTGCAAAAGTAGTGCCCTGCAATCATTTAAGATGTTAGATAGATCAAGACAATAATTTTGTAAATAATGTGTAATTTCCTTAAAATCTATGATAATTTATAATGGCATCAACATTTTATCTAGTGTAATTTTAGCTCCTATAGAAGGTAACATAGCTTGTTTGGATCGTTGTACCTTTGAAGATATTCCCCATGAATCTAGATATCCAATTCCCTTTTGTATCACGAATGAATCCTCATATGCCTCATTTTCCTGATTCTATTTTCAATGATTCGTTTGTGTTTAGTTCAAATCCTATTGATGGTGGTTTTCATTTAACAATATTAGTCTTATATTTATGTTGCCCGCACATTATTATTTGTAAAAATGATTTTTTTCTAGATGACAGACTGTTTTACCATTCAAAATACTTTTTGAGATTTTATTTGATGATGTTGGTTGCAGAATCTCAATTCATTTGTTGGATGTGAGTAATTATTTCTTTCATGATTATAATGTTGTTGGGATTTGATGTCCACTAGGTGGTACAACTGATATAGCGTGGTTTCATGGTATTATCAATATTTTTTTCCTTAAGTTTAGTGTGTCCAAAAGCCCTTTGTCCTAATTTTTACATAAGTTTCTCTTTATTTAAAGGAAATCTGTCTAAAATATAAATGCGGAGGTTTTTGAGCAAGAAATACAGAAAAGGACCACCTACGTAGCTTCTGACGGTCTATCATGCTCGTGATGGTCTGTAGGCGCCATCTTAGTGCAGCTGGTGAAGGAAGATGGGGAAGTCTGACCAAGTGTGGGGTTACAGAAAGCGTGACAGACTGTCATAGCCTTGACGGTCCGTCCTGCTGGTTCGTCATGAAGATCAGAGAAGTAGTCCCAGTACCCAAATTCGAAGAGTTCAAATGTTTTGGAATGGAGACCCTCGATGGACCGTTGTGCCTATGACGATCCATCATACCTACCGTCGAGGGTAATGAAGAGAGCATCAGAAGAAATTGCACAAGTATGGGACGACGGAGTCCATGACGGTCCGTCGTGACCATGATGATCCGTCGCGATGTCCGTCGATCCAGCCGAGTTTTAACTGATTTCCAGCAAATAATCCTTATTTAATTAGGTTTTTAAATTTTATAAATAGTTCGAAAAACCTCATTTTTGAGGTTAGACTCTTGATTATTTTTTAGATCCTTTGTGAGACTCTTGAATATTTTGAAACTCTTGTAATTAATTGTTGGTGATTTTTGTTGATTAATCAAGCGAATTTTCAGATTTTACTCTGTCTCATTGAAGTAAGTACATGAATTCTTATACGATATATTTTAATATTGTGATTATGACTATGGGTAACTAAACTCCATAACTAGGGTTGTGGGAACCATAGGCTAATAATGAGGTAAAACCTAACTAAAGTAACAATTCTAGAATAGTGTCTTGCATGTATTGATAATTATTTTGCTTAGAAGTCTTTTTAACGGATAGCCAACGTTAGAACTCGCCTTAATGCTATTTGCCGGACAAAGGATGTAGATTATAGGAAAATAATTTTCAACACAGATTTAGTGTATACTATCTAATAGGCTAGTATTGATTGGTACGAGGTAATAACTTAGTCAAATATCGAATATGATGCTAAATATGAGGTAAAGATAAGGGTTAGTATAGTAACACACGTAGCCTGACCAAGTTGCGGAGTGAAATTTTCTAGATGTCGGACCATGGATTTAGAAATACATAATTTATCACTTTGCATGCAAGATACTAGGAAAGAATTGTTATAGTTAGAATTATCAAGTTATGAACCTTTGGGGCCCTAGTTACTTTTATTAATTAATTAAACTCCAACATTCAAAGCTGTTAGTTGTCTCCTTTAATATCGCTAGTTATTTTCATTTATTTATAAAAAAAGACCCTTTTATATTTTTGCTTTCCAAGGAAGTAATTGACTGAATAATAGTAATGATAGATTGATGTTAAATCTAAACTATTTTCCTAGTGGGAACGATCTTAACCTCATTAGTTGGGTTAATTACTTGACACGACCGCTTTGCTTGTTATTTGAGAAGTTTGTTTGAGCGTATTAAATTTTGCGCCGCTACCGGGGATTTTATCTTTTAGATTAAGTTAAACGTATTACTTTAGTTTAGTAGATATTTTCTTGATTTTAATTTTTTTTATTATTTTTGATTCTTGCAGAACCATCTTCCTTGTATGCCAAATTCACGGAGAGGAAGAGAACCCTTGTTTCCCTACGATCACGAATTAGAGCGTACAATATGCAACATGAATCAAAACTTGGAATTAATGATGATGATCCGAACAAGAACATCCCAGCTCCGGTAGATGTTCATGGTCAGTTGTTACCCGATGCTCCAGGTGAATACCAACAGAGGGGACAAAATCCCGCTCAACGGCCCCAAGAATACAACAGCGTCTATGATAATATAGCATACTCTAGATGCAAATGCTCAGTGCCAGAGGTTTGTTTTCAGGGCTACCTTGTGAGGATCCACATGCCCATATAGCTAAGGTGAGGGCAGTGTCTAAAAGCTGTGTAGGGAGGCCTGACTTGGACTTGGATGTAATAGGGCTAAGAGTGTTTCCTCTCTCACTGACGGGAGAAGCTGCTATATGGTTCACTGAGTTCCCTTAGAACTCAATTTTCACTTGGAACCAACTAAGGGACGTTTTCTTAGCACGCTACTACCCGGTCTCCAAGAAACTTAACCACAAAGACAGAGTGAACAAATTTGTGGCACAACCAGGAGAGTCTGTTAGTAGTTCTCGGGATAGATTCACCTCGTTTTTTAGAAGCTTCCAAAATTACCGTATAGATGATGAGTCACTGAAGGAATACTTCTATCGGGGATAGGATGATAATAATAAAGCGGTGTTGGACACTATAGCAGGTGGATCTTATGTGGAGTGTCCTTCTGGTGATATTGCTACAAAATTAGAGAAAATCTCCCGAAATAAAAAAGCTTGGAGTACTAGGAAGTCAGATACTGGGAGAAACACCTTCGCAGTGCAATCCACTCACAACCCAGCCACAGATGAAATCCATGAAGACATGGCACAGATGAGAACTGAACTTGGGTTGGTATTAAAACATATCATTGGGGGTGCAGAAAAGATAAATGCTGTCAACTACTTGTCTAAACCACCACCACCTAATGATGAATGCTATTATGCGGTGGATTCCAATGTTGTAAATGAGCAGATGGGGGGTTTCTGACCGATTGCACAAGGCTCAAATAAGTATAATTGGCGCGAAGGTCGGATCTATGGTAGCTATAACTGTGAGGGTTATTATGTACAAGATAGAAACTACAACCGCGACAACAACTGTAACACGGGTAACTACGGTAACAGAAATGATAGGAATGGGCCATATGTACCTCCTTAAAATCGTGAAGTTACTCCTGGGGATGGTGGATATAGTATGGCGCGAGTTGAGGACATGTTGCACAAAATGATGAGGATGTTCGATTCTAGTGATGAGCATATTAAAGAGTTAAGGAGTGATTTAGTGGGTATTGGGCAAAAAGTCGAGACACATACAATATTGACTAAGCAGATTGAGTTGCAAATGGTACAATTATCTGCGACTGTGAACACACGACAACTGGGCACTCTTCCTGGCAACACTGTCCAAAATAAAAAAAATGATGCACACTATATGGAAATCACTACTCGGGTTGGTAAGCAAACTATTGTCCCACCTATGTCATCTAATGAGAAAAAGTTGAGAAAGGATAATTAAAAGCTGGTAGAGGGTAGTGGTGAAGCAGAAAATAACACCGGAAAAGATGCAGAAGTCCCTATAAAGGTAATTCCATGCCTAGACCACAACCACCCTTTCCTCAGAGATTTGTGAAAAAAAGATCGAGAATGGTAAATATCGGCGTCTTATAACAATGCTGAAGCAGCTTTCTATCAATGTCCATGTTGTAGAAGCTCTAGAACAAATGCCCGGTTATGCAAAAATTATGAAAGATCTGGTTACCAAAAAAATATCGGTCATTTTTGAGGATGATGATAGAATGCAGCATTGTAGTGCTATTGCTACAAGATCCCTCGTACAAAAGAAGGAAGATCCGGGTGTGTTCACTATTCCTTGTACAGTCGGGTCATTACATTTTGCAAAAGCATTATTTGATTTGGTGGAAAGCATAAATATCATGCCCCTCTCAATTTACAAGAAGTTGGGTTTAAAGCCCACTGCAATGCGGCTACTGATGGCTGATCGAACCGTGAAAAGGCCTATAGGGATACTCCACCATGTGCTAGTAAAAGTGAATTCGTTCATATTTCTAGCAGATTTTGTTATTCTTGATTGTGAAGTCGACTTTGAAGTGCCTATTATTCTTGGGAGGCCATTCCTTTCTACAGGTAGAGCCTTAGTTGATATAGAAAAGGGGCAGATGAAATTTCGGTTGAAAAATCAAGAAGCGACCTTCAATATTTGTAGGTCCATGAGGCAGAGTGGTGAAATCCAATCCGTATCTGCCATATCCCATAAAGAAAAGATAAAGAAGGATAATGAACTAAAAAGTCAAAAACGAGAGTTTATGGTTGGGGATTTGGTATTTTTAGACAGTTCTAGCTTGAGTTTGCTTCCGGGCAAGCTCAAGTCCAAAGGGACTAGCCCTTTCTTGATTACCCATGTATTCCCACATGGAGCAGTTGAGTTTGAAACCAAGGAGGGAGTGCGGTTTAAGGTGACTGGAGAATAAATAAAACTCTATTTTGGGCATACTGCATCTATGAATGAAGTGATACAGGCATACCATCTTGATGAAGGTTGAGTAATCAAGTATCCTCAGTCGTGCCGCGACATTAAATCAGGCGCTTGCAGGGAGGCAACCCAATAATTTTTTTTTATTAATGGTAGCATTTTCTATTAATGGTTTTCAAATTTGTTAGCACATCACCAGGAAATTCAGCAGAAAATCACTCTACAATAGTCACTAACAAATACATCGACGGACCGTTGTGCCTGTGATGGACCATCGCATGAATCTGTCGTTCCAGGTACGTCTTTCTGTTATTTTCCAACTAGGGCACACGCGATGGAACAAACAACGGACTGTCACAACTACGATGGACCATCGTTGGGGACTCGTCGCGTCATTAATGAAGCGTACCCGACCTGGATGGGGTTTTTTAAAAATTCAACATTTAAAACCCCCACCCCTTCATTTCACCCCATTCCTTCACTCTTTCTCCCATTTCCCTCCGTTTTCAACTTCCAAAGATCATAACCCCTTTCTCTTACAACCGATCATATTCCCCAAATTCTCCAAATTCCTAAAATTCATTATCTACTAGTCACGAGCAGCCGCTGTAAGTCTCTACTTGATCACCAAATACCTTTCTCTCTTTTTTTCTCAAATTCTCACGTATGTGTCTCTAATTTCTACTCATTTATATTGCATTTTTGTTTAACAATTAGTATTAGCCTAGTTCTTCTTGAAAGGTTCATTCTTTAATAAAATTTATTCTGACCTAGGTTGAAAATCCTAGAAATTGCCGTGTTAAAACTCTAGAAATAGGTGCTTTAGCATTGCTAGTTTACTAGGTATTTGGGTTAGATAAATGTAGGTTAAAACACTACCAATTCAATTTGGGTCATAGGGGATGAATGGGGAATCCAAAATTTTGTCACGGAGTTAAAGAACGAGACCCCGATGACGAACCTTCATTGGGTCCGTTCCAACAAGCCTAACACCCCACTGTCCAATTTTCACCAAGTGTCCACCAACATCTACATGTGACGTACCGTCGTTCCCACAACGGTCGGTCCTGCACAACCGTTCTGGATGTTAGAGACCCTATTCCTAAGGGTTTCTCAATTTTTTAAAGTGTCCTCCAATGGACACATGTGACGGACCATCATTCCCCTGAAGGTCCGTCCTACACAACCATTGTGGTTGTTAGATTCGCTTTTCCCAAGGGTCTCTCACTTTTTATAAGTGTCCTCCAACGGACATATGCGACGGACCGTCATTCCCACGACGGTGCATCCTGGACAACCGTTCTGGTTGTCAGAGACCCTGTTCTTAAGGGCCTCTCACTTTTTCTAAATTTCCTCCAATGGATACATGCGACGGACTGTCATTTCCACGACGGTCCGTCCTGCACAACCGTTCTGGTTGTCAGAGACCCTGTTCCTAAGGGTCTTTCTATTTTTCCAAGTGGCCTTCCACGAACAGCTACGACTGACCATCATACCCTCGACGGTGCGTCCTGCATAACCGTTATGATGGTTAGAGACCCCTCTCCTAAGAGTCTCCATACTTTTTTTATGTGTCCTCTTACGGACACCTACGACGGACTGTCATACCTGTGACGGTCCATCTTGCATACACCATCATACATTTCAGAGACTTTCCTTCAGGGTCTCCATATAAACATAGTCTAAGTAAGATACGACGGACCCCATGACGTTTCGTCTTACTCACAACGAGCCGTCACCTAGTCCCTCGTGTTTCACTGTTACTATAGAAATGTCATTACATCTTAACTATTTTATTTATTTTGTATGGTTTTGCTTGTCTTGTTTGCTACTTCTAGTACTAATAATGATCCTTTACAGGTACTAGCTACTATGGCACCAAAACAAGGTCGAGTCTATGCACGCGGGCGATCGAAGACAGTCGCCCTGTCTGCTTGCCTGGTCATTGGATCTGATGATGAGCGTGACCCCGAGTACATGCCCCTAGGCACTTCCACCCCTTCCCGTGCTGCATGTGTTGCCAGAGCCACAGCAAAAAAGGTGGAGTCCGGCGTAGTCATTGCCTCCCAGTCTGATAAGAAGCGCACACTAACCGGCACACCTTCTGGGTCAGCCACCAATGAAGAAGGAGCGTGTGGATCCTTAGGAGTTTTGTGATCGGAGGAAGCCTCTGGCTCTGTTGAGGTTCCCGCACCCACCACCGCTGCAGTGTCGGCTTCGTCTGATGAGGCTGACAGTTTGGAATCCACACCTGGTGCACCTGCTAATGACCTCACCCCGGCTACTGACCATCCCAACCGTTGGTGTGTCGACGGGAAATTTCAAGTCTACTCTGACGCAAAGTTCCTTAATGACAAAGGAGTTATGACTCGACCACTCACATTGGAGCGGCGAGTCCCTACAGGGAGTCTCTCGACGATGCCTGAGATCCACAATCTCTTCACCAGACATCGACTGGAGTGGACAACACGTCCGTTGGGATGTTATAGTAAAAAGCTGGTCCGAGTACGGGGCATTCAGGTGTATAGGCGAGATGCCCCCGCCAAGAAGGCCCCACTGGAGCAGGTCCGAGTACGGGGCATTCAGGTTAATATTTCCCTGCCTGCCGTTCGCCGGTTTCTGTACGGCGAGGGTGTTGATGCTAATCGGACCTCTCTCACTACCGAGTTTGACTACCGATGCCAGATTGTTAAAGATGGACAATTTCTGCATGAGCCATCACTGAGAGAGACCACAAAGAGGTGGATGGCCCTGCACTTGTCTGTTGATGGAGAGGGTGCCGACTAGGTGACCGAGCCGAAGGGGGCCATCAAGAAGGCCAACCTGACATTCACGACAATGTGCTTGTCGTTGATTTTCCACCACTGCCTTTCCCCACAACTGCTGATAATTTCGTCACATGGGATCGAGCAGTACTGATGGCGGCGATGATAGCCGGGTTCGAGGTGGATTTTGTGTGGCTTCTACATGCAGTCAGGCACGAGAAGGCTTTTAAGGTCACAACTACTTACCCTTTCCTGTGCATGATCTTTTCTCTTTGCAGGTCCGCAGGTGTGCCTATATGACACGTTGATCAGCTCAAGACCCCTCTAGGCACTGTTGATGTCGACCTCATAAGAGATGAGGCCAATGAGTTTGCTCCACGCAGAGGGCCCCATCCAGAGCTGCCCCCACTTGCTGACGATCTGGCTGATACGGTAGCCCAGGCCCGCACGGCTACGCAGGCAGCATCCACTGACACTACCCTTGTCGAGTCTATCCCGGGTAGTAGTACTGCCTCGAGCTCCTCTTGCACAACCCCTTTACTCGCTCTTGTCCCGCTTGCTAGGGTCCAAAAATTAGAGGCGCAAATGGCTACACTTCTGCATCATATCGAGCCGTGTATGCAGAGGTTTATTAGCAAGGTAGAAGAGAGATCGAAGCGGAAATGGTCCAGCATACAGAGCAGAAATCGCTGAGGTTCACCAGCGCTTTGACGCTTTTGAGTTGCGGGTGCTATCCCGGCCAGCTCCTCCAGTTGATGTGTCGACTCTTCAGGCTGCGGTCGACAGTCTTCGCGTAGATATTGACATGATCTTAGAGGCTAGGGTGCCTGAGTCTGAATCCCCTTCTGTCTAGCCTGCTGAAGACACAGTGTTGGCTGCCGTATTCGACACCTCGTAAATTCCACCACCTCCCCCTCGAGAGCATGCCAAGAGGCGTAGGGGTCGAGCGGAGGATGATGCACAAGCACGGAAGATGGAGCACCGTGAGATGGAGGCTGCGAGGAGAGCCTAGCTTGCTGAGGAGGAGGCGCACCAGATGAGAGCAGGAGAGTTAGCGGCTGGGGTGTCTAGGTCCCGAACTGTGGAGATAGAGGGAGGCATTGCTGATAGTGTTGTTTTTGCTGAGGACACCACTGAGGGTGTGAAGATTATAGAGGAAGTGGGTTCCGGGGAACCAGACCCACCAACTTGCTGATCGTCTACGCTTTGCGCCCCAAGTTTGCTTCCACCTACCACTCTAGTATTTCAATTTTTTTATATATTAGGGACAATTGCATGTATTTTTGTTGGGGGTGGGGTAAGTGGAAAGTTAGTGCTAGGGTGAAGTCTGAGTATCCCAATCCACTATCCTTTTTTGGTGTCTTCTTGCCTGTGTTCTTTTTCCCCAACAAACTGATTACTTTTTCTGTTGAACCGGCATGTCTATATCTTGTGTACATAGTTTAATTCTAAAGCATAGTGGCTAAAATGATATCCTGATAAAATGGGAAATGATGCATGACTTGTCATGTAATTGATAAATGTGTGGCTCTAAGCATGACATAGAGGTACACCACTGCATTAACCTAAGTTGAAAATTCGAACTAGGTGTCGGATAATCTGGGAGAGTGATGAAATGTCAATTGAGTGTGAGGAAAGTTTGAATAGTCCACTATTTGTACTGAGCGAGAATATGTCTGCCCTACTAAACGTAAGTTTTAATAGACAATTAGGAAAGGATTATAGGCCTTTATTCAATATAGCCCATTTTTAGCCTAAATAAAAGTAAGCCAAATGAAATTTATCCTTCTTCGATCCAAATGATTTGAGCTTGAATTAGACCTTTCTTTTTCACCCCAACTGATCTTTTCTGGGAAAATGTGTTGGCTCTGGTCCCTCCTTTGACATTTGCACCTCAGCTTATGCCAGAAGCATAAGTTGAGGGTGGCTAATGCAGTAAAAACTTTCGTTATGGCCTTGACCCAACATTGGGTATTGTGTACTTTAACTCATGAAAAATCTATGAGTTGATGGTGGCTATTATGAGGAATGCTCTAGAAAGTGGGGTTGAAAGAACAAAGAGAGAGAAAGAACAAAAGTAAAGTGACTCAAGTATTAGTTGAATAAAAAGTAAAGAAAAAGAAAAATAAAGAAAAAGAAAGATATACAAGAAATACAAGCAAGAAAAGAAGAGAGTCACTTACACAAATAAAGAAAGAAGAGAAAATAGCAAGGTGAAAGAATATGAGAAACTGGGCGAGATAAAATGATAGAAGACGGAATGTTTAGCCGATATGTCAAGTAGGGAAAAAAGTCACTAAATTATACCTAAATATACCCTACCTGACCCTGAGCCTCTGTTACAAGCTAAGAAATTCCTATCGTGATCCTAAGGGTTGTATAGCGAACTTAAGGCAGTGAAAATAAGGGCAAGCTTATGGGAATATGCATGAATGAGCGTGAATTTGTTTTTAGAGCGAGTGTTGAAAAGTAATCCTTATACTCAAACTGAAATAATTATGTAAAAAATGAGGATTTTGTTTGAAAGTAAGGACACTAGTTGAAATACCGGAAATATTAGCACCTCGGTGATAAATTGAAGAGGATAGGTGTTAGTGCATGGTGAGTCTGTGTCATGCTCTGATCCCACATAATTCAAGCCTAATAGTGATAGGATGCATAAATATGATGAAATTAATGGGGATTGATAGCCAAATGATTGCAAAGGATAAAACATGGATACTATTGAACAAAGATTTTGTATTGAGTCATCGTGTGTCGCTTGAGGATAAACAACCAATTTAAGTTGAGGTTGTTAATATACCGTGGTTTCACGGTATTATTAATAATTTTTCCTTAAGTTTAGTGTGTCCAAAATCCTTTTTGTGCTAATTTTTATATAAGTTTCTCCTTATTTGCAGGAAATCTGTCCAAAGATGAATGTGAAGGTTTTTTAGCGAAGAAATGCAGAAGAGACCACCTACGGAGCTTGTGACGGTCCGTAGGTGGCAGCGTAGTGCAGCTGCTGAAGGAAGATAAGGAAGTCTGACCAAGTGTGGGGTTACAAAGTCTATGACGGTCCATCGTGTCCATGACGGGCCGTACTGCAGGTCTGTCATGAAGTTCAGAGTTGTAGTCCCATTACCCATATTACAAGAGTTTAAGTGTTTTGAAACGAAGACCCTCGACGGACCGTTGTGCCTTTAATGATCCATCATACTTGCCGTCGAGGGTAATGAAGAGAGCTGCAGAAGAACTTACGCAAGTATGGGACGACGGAGTCCATGACGGTCCATCGTGAAGACGACGATCCGTCGCGAGGTCCGTCAAACCAACCGCGTTTTGACAAATTTGCAGCAAATAGAATCGTTGTTTACTTAGGTTTTTATTTTCTATAAATAGTTCGAAAAACCTCGTTTTTGAGGTTAGACTCAGTATTATTAGGTTAGACTCTGGATCATTGTTAGACCTTTGATTATCGTTAGACTTTTTGTGATATTCTTGATTACTTTAAGATTCTTGTATGTGATTGTTGGTGATTTTTGTTGATTAATGAAGCGAATTTTAAGATTTTACTCTTTCTCATTGAAGTAAGTACATGAATTCTTAACTCATATATTTGAATATTTTAATTATGACTATGGGTAACTAAACTCCATAACTAGGGTGTGGGAACCATATGCAAATAATGCAGTAAAACCTAACTAAAGTAACAATTCCAGAATAGCGTCTTGCATGTATTAATTATTCTTTCGCTTAGAAGTCTTTTTAACGGATGACCAACGATAGAACTCGCCTTAATGCTACTTGCCGGACCAAGGAGGTAGATAATAGGAAAAGAATTATCAACATAGATTTAGTGTATACTATCTAATAGGCTAGTTTTGATTGGTACGAGGTAATAACTTAGTCAAATATCGAATACGATGCTTAATATGAGGTAAAGATAAGGGTTAGGATAGCAACACACGTAGCCAGACTAAGGTGCGGAGTGAAATATTCTAGATGCCAGACCAAGGATTTAGAAATACATAACTTATCACTTTGCATGGAAGATACTAGCAAAGAATTGTTATAGTTAGGATTATCAAGTTATGAACCTATGGGGAACACGTAAGCCCTAGTTACTTTGATTAATTGATTAAACTCCAACATTCGAAGATGATAAGTGTCTCTTTCAATTTCTTTAGTTATTTTCATTCATTTAGAAATAGAAACCCCCCATTTATTGTTTTTTTTTTCCTAGGAGGTAATTGACCAAACAATTGTAATAACAGATTGAAGTTAAGTCTAAACTATTTTCCTCGTGGGAACAATCCCAACCTCACTAGTTGGGTTATTTACTTGACACGACCGCTTTACTTCTTATTTGAGAAGTATGTTTGAGAATATCATTTCTCCGCAACCCAAAAAAGCACCAAAGCAGTCTTCCCACCAATGTTTTTGACCTTTATGTGTATCTTAAACCTATGTATGCGTAAAACATCGTTAGAGTTCCTTTGAATGTATGTTGTGGCTACAATGTTAGTTGTTTTTTTACCTACCATATGTAAAAATGAAGGTCTGTGTATATCTATCTATCTATCTATATATATATCTATCTATCTATCTATATATATATATATATAAGAGTAGCATGATGATTCAAGCCTTGTGCTTATGATGTGAAGGGTTTATTATAGTACTTACCTCTATGTCTGTACACTAGTTAGAATTTACTAACTTTGCAATAGTCAACAAATTTTAAAACATAGCTTCTACAATGGGAACGTTTCTTGCATTTTCACTCTCAAAAGTATGTACATCAACTGACTTCTTTGAGAACTTATGGAGCAAACGGGGTGATGTTGTCCATTTTAAGACTAACATAAATTTTGCTTGTTGCGGTGGTGGCAAAAGTCAGTTCACCTATTATGAAAAAAACAAAATTAAATGTTTCGAGTAAGTTGAGAAGAAATAGTTACCTCTGAATTCATTTAGAGTAGTAGTAGTAATAATCAAAATGTATGGTCCCATGTGGATGGGATATACGTAAGAGTAAAATACATTACCCTGATCCACCCACAAAGTTATTCTTTCTTTGATAGTCATGTTCTAACTAAATGATAATTATATGTAGCTTTTTTTTATGAATGAATTTTAATGTAATTTAATTGAGATAAGAATATTATGGATCAATAAGACTGTGTATGTCACGTTTCTTCCACTTTGAACTCATACTCTCCATATAACTGATTCCAAGCATCAAACTACATCTACAAGTTAAGGAGGGATATTATTTACTATATACGTTGGAGACTGTGTGTAACATAAATGGCAGGAATGGATGTTCTTGATAGGACGATGTTGTTGTTGACCCTAGAGCGTATATATACGCGGTAAATGAAAATAACCTTGAAAGAAATTATGTTTATAATTAAACACTAAAATGAAATAGGAAAATAGAAGTTAACACAAGAATGAGGAAACTATAACACAATAAGAGTATTACAATTGTTCAACAAAAATTCATGTATTTCTAAACAGTTTAAAAAACATCTAAAATGGTAATGATAAAACTATGATACAAAATATCATTCTTATTAGGATAGAACAAATATTAATATTTCAAAAAAAAAATACCTGAGAAATTGCCTAATGATTCACAATAAGAGGAGGCAATTGGTAAAGAACAATTACTTTTCCATGATGCTTATATAGATCTAGAGATTTGTAGGTTAAGATGAAAAGTTGAAGAGTTATTTAATTTAATTTTAAGAAGTTAGTGATCTTAGATATGAGGAAGAGGAAAGATTAATTTTTTTTTAACTTAAAGTTCAATACATTTAAATACACTAATTATAGATAAAGGATTAAAAAAATTTAATTCATTTAACCACATAAATTATAGAGAAATAATAAAGAATCAAGGATAAACACTTTGTTTATCTAATTTTTTAAAAATAAAAACACTTTATCTAATTAAAAATTTAATTCATTTAAACACAATTGCTCTGAAAAGAATTAGACAGCATCTGTCCATTTCTTGCCGGTAAGGACTACTAATTGGGCTGAAGATCATACAAAGTTGTATATTCAAGAAGCGATAAGACTTCATGCTGTTTCGGTCTCCATTATTTCAATAGAGGTGCACAATTTATTGCACAGTTCTGGAAATCCTTCGAGAAAGGATTGGGTTGAAAAGTGAATTTGAGCACTTCTTTTCATCCTCACACTGATAGACAAGCAGAACGTGCTATCCATACCTAAGAATATATATTTAGATCTTGTGTGATCAACTTCAAGGGAAATTGGGATGATCACCAACCTCTCATTGAGTATGCTTACAACAATAGTTATCATTCAAGAATTCAAATGGATCTATATGAAGCTCTTTATGGAAGAAGGTGCAGATCTCCTATTGGGTGGTTCGAAGTTTGCAAAGCAGGGTGGATAGGACAAGATTTAGTTCATAAAGCTATGGAGAAAGTTAAAGTTATTAATGACAGGTTGAAGATAACACAAAGTAGCCAAAAGTCCTACACAGACGTGAGGAGGAGGCCATTGAAGTTTGAGGTTGATGATTGGTTGTATCTGAGGATTTCACTTATGAAAGGAGTTATGAAATTTTGTAAAAAGGTGAAACTTAGTCCCCAATATATGGAACCTTATAGAATCTACAAAAGAGTGGTAAATGTGTCTTACCAATTGGAGCTACCCCTAGAGTTAGACGCAGTTCATCCGGTATTCCATATTTCTATGTTGAAGAAATGTTTCGGTGATCCTCCATTAATAATACCAACAGAGTATGTTGGAATTAAGGATTTCCTATCCTATAAAGAAATTCCAATGGAGATTTTGGATCATCAAGTTCATAAGTTGATGAAAAGAAAGTTTTTTCAGTCAATGTCCTTTAGAGGAACCAATTCGTTGAAGAAGCGACTTGGGAAGCTGAGAATGATATGAAGAAGAGATATCCACATCTCATTTGAATCTGGAGATAATGCAGATCAAGGTACTAAATTTTCTTCTTATCACTTTATTAGATTGCGTATATGCATGTTATTACTTGCTTTTGTTTGTGAGTGCTGAAATGATGTTACTACCTTTAGCTTACTGAAAGAATTCTCATTCAAGCACGAATGTTCCCTAGGGGGAGATATTGTCACATCTCGTATTTAGAATTAATTATGTATAAGATAAGAAAAATAAGAATCATCAAATTTTGAAATAAGTAAGGAAATCTGGAAAATTTTCCAGATTTCAAAAGTGAGTTTTAGTCATTTTCAGACGACCATAATTTCTAGCTCAGGAGGTGTTTTAGTCATTTATTTATATCAATAGGGATCAAGTCAGAATATTTATACAACTATGCCATGTTTTAAAACTTTTGAGGTCGTATAAGAGAGATATGACTTTCAGAAGTTAGGTTGTTAGGCAAAGGAAATTCCAAATCTGGATTTGTTAAGGGTGTTTTGGCCTTTTCCTAAATGAATTATTAATTTTATTTTAAGGGTAATAAATATGGGTCTAAGTTGATCCCAATGAGTTTTAACAATTAGAAAATAAGTTAGGGCTTTGAAAGAAAGGAGAAAAGAAGAGAATGGAGAAGAAGACACAAGAACGCGAAGAATTCATTGCGTGGATTTCGCGGGGTGATCCCTTTGAGGTGTGTGGGATATTTTGTGTTGGGTTACTTCACCCACACATCATTTTGTGTTAGTTCATTAAAATTGAGGATTTATTTCATGTTCAAAGTTAAGTTCTTGAAAGAACGTTTGATTTCTTGTTGATTGGATTATTAACGGTCATTGTTGATTAGATACTAGTTAATTCAAGTTATTTTGAGTTGAATTCAGTAGTTGTTGATAGTACCAATGATCCCAATCGTTTAGTGAAAGATGTAGGATGTTTTGGAGAGTGTAGATATGGAAAACGAGTTGAAAATTTTGTTTGATGCACCGAGGAAGAGGAAGTCGCGACGCGCCTGCAATGCACCAGAAATTTTAACTTAGTCAACAAAGGCCTGGCGTGGCATGCCACTAGTGCGCCAGAATCAGGCCTCAATCAACTTAGGCTAGCACGGCGCGCCACCAGTATGCTTGACCCGACGTTTTTCATCAAGTTTTGGTTGTTTATCCCTTTAAGGTCCTTCCAAGGTACATCCTCCAATGAATTCTAATCACTTCAAATGATCTCTAAATACCTAGAAATCATCCAGGAACTAAAACTTAAAACATGAATACATAATCCATTAAAGGAAAGTCAATATAATTGTCAAGGAAGTTAAAAGTCAGGTTGAAATTTAAGAAGTAAGTTAAAGTTAAGTTATTAAAGGTTTTGAAGAGACTTATTTAAAGATTTTAACTTTGTTTTAAGACTCATGTTTCAAGTAAAGAAAGAGTATACAAGTTGAATTAAATTCTCAAAAGTTATAAGGTAACTATGTATTCTAAGAGTTAAGTTTCAATTAAGCTAAGAGTATCAATTTGAGTTTAGTTCTGAAGAGTTATAAAGGAACTAAGTACCTTAGAGCTTAAACTAAAATATTTTCAAACTTTTGAGAAAGAAAGTAAGCTAGACTTCCACAGAGCCTATGGATAGTTTTAATAGAAGAAAGAGGAAATTATCATTTCCAAAAGATCTTTTTAAAAGCGCTATGTTTTTAGCACTTATCTCAAATAGCAGAATCAGTATGTTTTAAAAACATAAGATCCAATATATATATATATATATATATGTGTGTGTGTGTGTGTGTGTGTGTGTGTGTGTGTGTGTGTGTGTGTGTGTGTGTGTGTTTATGTATGTATATATATATATATATATATATATATATATATATATATATATATATATATATATATATATATATATATATATATATATATATATATATATATTGAAAGTAGTATTGAGCACTAATGTAGGGATATGAGTTTAGAGTAAATCAATTCGCCATGTAAACCATGTAGCCATCATTGGTAGAAAAGGATCATATTTTTTAGATGAACCCTTTTTATAGTTTACTAGTTGATTCATTAGGGAGTTCAGGTCTATACTCTTGCAAAGTTAGGATGGTCGGGCAGCGTGGGCCGAGTATCGTTATATCATCACTATAGCTTTTAAGTGATTGTAGTCTATTAGAGAATATCCCATAGAAGTACTGTATTTTCACATACATAAATTATTTGTATTTTTACAACACCTAAGATATTATTTGTATACATTAAGGGTTTACAACTTGCAGTAAGTAGATCATGATTTTAGGAGAGCCAAGGTAAGTGTTCTTTCTTACTCCTTTTCAAGCGTAAGTGTTGTTTAACTTTTAAACTCGCATACTAGTACATTAGATGTACTAATACCAATTAGCCTGCATCGTTTCATTATAAAGATGCAGGTAACCACGATCAGCACGCAGCGCACAGTTGGTTCTGCTAGCACTCCACAACCACTTGATGAGCCTCCTATCTTTCCGAAAGATATCCCTTTTATTGATTTTCTAGCATAGTAGTTGAGATTGCAATTAATTAATTTGTTTTGACACAAGTTCCATTTTGGCCAAATTAAAATATGAAGTTTTTGTTTTTCAATATGCTTAATTCATGTTAAAGTTTAGTTTAGTCATCCGCTGAGTTAAGTTAGCTAGGCAAAGATTTTGTTTGGGGCTGAAAATTGTCTTCGAATGTCGGCCACGTCTAGTGTGTAGGCACGTCTAGTTTGTAGGTATATATAAAGTCGTTCAACATGACACTGGAAATTCCGCCAGACTCTTCAGGTATTTCACTTTATCAATCCATACTATTGCTATCAAGAATTTAGATTCCGTTTATTTGAAGCCATACACAAACCCCACTCTAAATTCCTACTAAATATCCCAATTTCTTCATAATCTCACAGTTTTCCACTTTTATCCACTTAAATGATGTTCTACCGACGGATATAGAGGACAAGTTACAAATAAACATAATTTTTTATTAATAAAATCAATAATGGGTACTGATCTTTGCCGTATATTAATAACCTTTAAGAACAAGTCCCCTTTTGTATTGCTACTTTTAGTGTGCTTTATAATTATCCTTCAACAAAACCTTGACTTTTGAATTGCTGACCTAATTATTTAATGGCTTCTGGAAGCCTAATTACTTAGTTTAGAACATATATAAGGACCCTAACCTAATTAGACTAACCTAAGCTCTCATAATTCACAAACTCAAATTCTAATCCTTCTCTCTTCTTCCTCTCTCTAGTTGAAGAACTCCATTGAAGACCAAGATAGGGGTGGGTTCAAGGGCTGAAAAGGGTAGAATTTCTTCATCGATTTGTAAGGTATGCTATTCCTTTCACCTTTGAGACCTGTTTGCTCAAAGGGTTCCATCAAATTGACTTCAAAAGATGGGTTTTCAAGGGAGTCTTTTCCAATCTTAAAATTTATCTCGTGAATTGATTTGTTTATGATTTATTTTGGATGCTTTGAATAGATTAGCATGTATTTTAAATTAATTATGTTAATTCTTGATGGTTTGGTCTAGTTTGTAGAAGATTATCTATTCCCCCTAACCTTAAGTTATGATCTTGATATGAATTTTGTAATGTTGGTTCAATTGAACTTGTTATCAGTTGAATTACTACAAGATGATGATATTTTATCAATTATGAATATACTAGGATGAATTATAGTACTATCATGCTATTCTTTGAGTTATTGATCTATATTATGACTTTGACCTAAGTCTCCTATCTTAAACTTTGAACTAGAGACGATTGTGATGTAGTGATTCAATTAAACTTGTTATCATGTTGGTTATTCTTCTGTGATGATATTACACCCTTATTGGGTTGAGTTATGTTTTTATGGTAAGACCTTGATGATGGATTATGAAGAAGTCTTGGTAAGTCTTGTGATCCCTACTTTTTACTTCAATTATGGTTAAGTAATGATGTTGTAATGAAATATTTCTGATGTTAAGATTGATAGGGTAGGTATGATGTTAAATTTCAATATCTTGACTATGGTTTGTGAGGTGTTGTCTAAGATTTAAATATTATAAGGATGGTGATAACTTACCAATATGTCTTATTATGATGTGAATATGTTAAAGTGCTTAGCTTACTTATATGGATTGTAATGAAAGGACAATACCCATGCAATTCTCATTGAGCTATGACAATGATGTTTATATAATGGATGAAACCTATGACCTACATTAAGATATGATTATCATTAAAGGTACTAATGAAATTTCAAAAAGGGACTCTAACTTAGAATTGAGTGAACTAGAGTGAGGAGTGTCCTTTCTCACATGGGGAAGGTAGGATCACTAATGTACTCTTGATATTTGAAACTCCAGTGCATGCATAATAAGGAGGGTACCAACTATATCGCCTAGTTCTTTATTTATGTTGCCCCCATAGGAATACTAGCTAGTGTATCCACGAAGTTGCTATATTCATGTTCTGGTACTACCTAGGTAAGTAGTATGTATTTTTTTGGTGTAGTATTCCATGACACCGGATTCCACATTAGCTCAGGAAAGTTGTTCCCAAAAGGTAAAATAAACGAAAGGATTGAACTCTAACTAAGATGAACTAAGGGGTTTAGCTTAGTATAGACAGGGGTATGGGACTCGACCTATACATTGCACTAGTTAGCCTTGAGGGATGTCTTAGGAGGATATTCATATGTATGTATATGCTTATAAATGTAAATGATATGTAAATGTTGATCTTTCATGTAAATGACACTATGTGATGTTGATTTACTATAATGATCATGTACTTGGTCTCTATTGCTAAAGTATGATATTATGTACTCTTAATTTTATATGATGTGAAGTTGGACATTGGTTATGGTTCTTGCTAGGTTTAATTGATTAGGTAAGGTTAAGGGCTTTGCTTAGTCATTCCACAAGTGTATTAAAAAGGGAGATGAGCAATGGTCTTGCTTTACTTATGTTGAAATATACTCTTATTCATGCTTGTGCTATTATAACTTGATTATAGAGTAACTTTGACTATGTGTTCAATTATGTGATATGCATGCTGCCTTGACTAGACTCTATTTTGTTGGTCTTGTGATGTACATGCCTATGATTTAATGAATATGCTGTATTTATTGGTATGGTCTTCTTGAATGTGCATAAGGCTTCAAAGTAAATTTCATACCTTTATGAATTGTCTCGTTTCTTATCATGATTTAATGATATGTTTGCATATGGTCTCATGCTTAGTACAAGTGGTGTACTTACCCCATTTTCTCCCTTTTCCCTAACATTTTAAGTTACGGTCATTGAAGGAATTTTGAGACGACTTTAAAGAAATACTATGAACAATCATTCATCCAAGTTGGGTAGGTCCTCACATTACGAGGGCAATCCCAATATCAACATTACGAAGTTGTTTTAGTTTTTAAGACTCTTATGTTCTTTCCTTTTCTTTGAGTACTAAACATTGTATGACCTATACGTGGTCTTGTTATATTGATGTATGGGCTACTCCCAAATTATTACACTATTGGTAGATGGTTATGAGATGAGACATGTTTTTGAGACAATCTTATATTATATTATATATATATAAATATATATATATATATAGAGAGAGAGAGAGAGAGAGAAAAGACATAAATAAACCATCGAAGTTGTTTCATATTTGCATAAAGACACCTAAACTTTCAAAGTGTCCTATCACACCACTAAACAACTATATATCATTGTAAATGGGTCATTTTTACCCATTTCCTCGTCTACGTCGTGCGCGTGTTGCTCATTCCCTAGGATAGAATTTACCCGACCCGACCCTTATCTTTTGATGAAAAGTCATCTACCTTCTCTTATCATCACCCATCACCAGATTAGTTAAAGAATTGGGAACATCCATGGAAAATCCAAAGCCCTTATAAACACACAGGCAATTCACAAGACAAGAAGCCTGTCTGATAAGTGAATGAAACTGAAATGACACCATTTTTACTGGGAATCTCACTTCGTCTTTGTCAAGTATATCCATTGCATCATTTATTAAGTTTAACAAAACGGTGCTCATTCTCACCATTGCATCGATAATAATCTTCTTGTTAGTGCTTGTGTTCTCATCTTGAAGTATGGAAAGCAAACCCAAAATCGAGTGCATTGGTCATCTCATCCCATTGTTCATTAAATTCTGAAACGAATACCTTGTCTGGCTTGCCTTCACAACATTCTCCTTAGCCTGTTGCTACAAACGGTTCCTCGCTTCTAGTTTCGCCCTCATTAACTCTTCAAGAACAGTCGCATGGGATAGGGCCACAATCACCTGATAAACAACTACTTCCACTATCTCTATCTCATTATGGCTTCAATCATCATTTGCACTCGGAACAACCAAAACTAAAATAGCATAACGAGTGTCAATCAACTCAGGCGTCACACCTTTGAAATCTAAACCAACATAGTTCTTGTTATAAAAATCAAAATATTAGGGCTACCACATCTATTTTGGGTTTAAATTGGGGAAGATGATATAAATTGATGAAATAATTAATAATAAAGAAAGAAAATGACACGTGGCACTTTTAAACTAGTCAATGAAAGTGAAAACTGGTCCATGACGCGACTAACGTGCGTGTAAACAACCCAGACGAGGGAATGTATAAAAATGACCCATTTACAATGATATATAGTTGTTTAGGGGTGTGATAGGACACTTTGAATGTTTATGTGTCTTTATGCAAATATGGAACAACTTCAATAGTGTATTTATGTATTTTCTCATATATATATACGTGTAACAAAATTAGAAGACTAAGTAATCTTCCTATATGAAGTGTCTATGTATGCTCGATATAACTATTATGTGTATGTAGAGGTCTATGTAAACCTCAATGTAGTAGTAATGGAAATTTTTAAAAATATCCGCATTTTAACCTATAAATGTAATGATGTAGGCTAAGAGGGTAGTCTTTGTCCTCAAAGAGGAAGACTACGCCAGTTACGTCAAGGGGGTGCTCCCCGGATGTGACATTTGTACAAACTCTATGAATAAAAATATACTTTTGCAATATTTAAATTTTTAACCTAAGTTAATCAAACTTAGAGCAAAAGAAGAGAATATTCGACATTTTCCTCTTAAGAACAAGTAGGAGGTTTTCTTCAGCTCCATCCCCAAAATTGAAGTGTTTCTCCAAAGATTTCATCACTAGTATGTGGGATTGAACTAGTACGTTCCTTTCATCCGCTAGGTCCTTAGAATTCCGTCAGATTCTTGATCCTTGATATCTTGATTAGATCTAGAGTTTCTAAAACCTTGAATATTTATTATGATATAGTTGTTATAATGTTCCTAATAAGATTATCATGTTTTTACATGAAATTGTTGATTAGTTATTTGCATGAAATTTAGAACCATACTATTGTAGATTGTCTTAGTTTATCAGTTACTATTGCTAGGTCAGTTGAACAATTAAGCATGCCTCATATTTTGAATGTTCATTGTCAGTACTTGAATGTTGCATTCTCATTTCCAATAATTTAGTTATATTGTGTAATACACATTCCAATTTGGAGTAGGCTTAGCATTGAGTTACATTAGGGTAGTCTCAAAACTACGTGCCCTTGTAGGAGCATAAATTGCCTCATAGGGCATCAAATTTAGTGATCATACGAGTAATGCCTTTATAATCTTGAATGGAAATGTATATTAGGTCCTCCTAATGGGGAGAATACATCGGACTCCCCGTTTAGCTCATTTTATTTGATTTCGGTTAATAGTAGCTCCCACAATCAGAGTTTAGTGCATTTGACAAGGTTTTCAATATTTTAGTATTCTGTCTAAGCATTTTATTAATTAGTACTTCCTCATTAAATTCAGATCAGTTCATTTCAATGTATTTCAGTATTTACATTATGCTCAGATGCGTCATTTCTCAGTTATCCTTGTTCTACTTACATATTTTTTGAAGTTATATTCCTAACTTGCATTCTCCGTACATTCCAAGTACATACGCATACTCAGCGCTACATCCTTTCATGATGCATGTTCAGGTACTCAGCATTCAGATCACGCATATATTTGGTTCCTGATCCATAATCAGCAATATTAGGGGTTAGCCTCACACTTTGAGGACAGTAGACATGTTTTCCATTTCAGTCTTTTATATCTTTTTCAGTTTTTCCTGGGACATGTCCCAACAATTCGAGTTAGTTAGAGACTTTCTTAGATATATTTTTATATTTAGATTTAGCATTTGAGTGATTGTTTAGTATCACTTAACATTTAGAAGTTCATTATATATTAAGATTTGTATGGGTATTTCCCATCTATCAGTTAACTCATAATTTAAGTTGCATTGTATCCTCTGTTCAGTTTTTATAGTATTCTTTTGATATGCCATCTTAGGGTTTTCTTGGGGTCACTCGTGATCCTAGATCCCGTGTATACGCAAAGGGGATAGCCGCAACACGTGTCACTTTTCCATCAATAGACACAAAGATTCATGAATAAAATTGGTAAATCTTAATAATTCTTCTTTTTACTAAGACAAAATGTCTTATGAAATTATTTTTAGAGAGAACAAAATAGAGATATTTAATTTAGTGATAGATACTACTAAAAGTATTGAATTAGCTATGGGATTTGTCAGTAATCCTAACTAATCAATCATTAAATCTCCTTGCTAATTCATGAATTTTCTTCTTCTTTTTTTTTTGCACTAATCCATAGCTAAAAAAATTAGCATGAAATTTTATTGTTCATCTGTGAAATTTCATCCATCTTAATTCCTTATTTTCTAGTAGGTGAATAGACTCTTAGACCATTATCTCATCAAGAATGAACGACAACTTTAAGATCAATATATACTCGGAAAAAAAAGATGTGGTTAATTTCATAAATTTTCATATAATTATTACCTTCCCTCTAAGATCATATAACTGTGGAAATTTCATGAAAAAGTAATCAGAAAATGCCTACCTAATTAACTAACACAAAGTCATGTAGCCGAAAATTCCAACTTTAATTTATCACTCTACATAAACAATCTAACTGTTTTTGTTTACTAATTTTTGCTTGTCTACTTGAGACTGTGTTTTCATTATATCATAAAATTGAGCTCAGAGACTGCAATCTAATCTTATAGTTCCAATATAACCATTCTTAAGCTACGTAAATGTTTAAATACTAATACTAAACTTTAGGCTCTACACCCTGCATGTTCTTTTTATCATGAATTTAGGTTATTTTATTCTGACTTCAATCATCTTTTTATCATGAATTTAAGTTATTTTAATCTGACTTGAATCATCATAAATTATAACTTATGTGACTAGGAATTGGATCAATAGGCTCAAGGGTACGCTGGAAGAGAATCCGCTATTTGACAAATATATTGATCTAGTCACGTAACCAAGCATGAATTATTATGACCATGAATCCTCCTTTTATTTCTTACGAGACTAGAGAGAATTTTTTCTTGCACTAGGGACTAGAAAGTCATCTCTCTCTCCTTCACTTAAAACACAACCTATGATGATTCAAGTTAGACAAAAGATAACAAAACTTAATGATAAAAAGACTATGTAGGGTGTAGAGACTTATGTCTAGGATTAGTATTTAAACATTGATGTAGCTTGAGAATGATAATATTAATATAAGATTTGATTATATTGATGATGAGGGTTAAGGTCCTTAGCATTCAAATCACGCATAGATCAATTCCCAATCCATACTCAACAAAATTAGTGGTGAGTCCTCATACATTGAGGACAATGGACATGTTTATTTCTTTTTTAGTTGTGATGAAGACATGTCCCAACAACTCTATTTAGTTAAACTTTTTTAAACATAGTTTTAGATTTAGCTTAAGCATTTAACACTTAGAATTTCAATATATATTAAGATCAGTATTGGGTATTTCCCATCTTCCAATTATCTCATGATTTAATCTTCTGCATAGTATCTTTTATTCAGTTGTTTTAGTATGCTTAAAATATGTATGTTCAGGGTTAGCTTTGGGGAACTCTTAATCGTAGAACTCGTGTTTATGCCAAGGGGTATACACACAAAGATTCATGAGTAAAATTGGTTAATCTTATTATTTCTTCGTTTTACTAAGATAAAATGCCTTCAGAACTTATTTTTAGAAAGAACCAAATAGAGATCATTAATTTAGTGATCGATACAACTAAAAACCTTAAATAGCTATGGAATTATTTGTAATCGCTAACTATTTCATGATTAAAAGCTCCTTGCAAATTCATGAATTTTTTTTGTCTAATCTATAGCTAAATAATATTATCATGAAATTTTATTGTTCAGCTATGAAATTCCATCCATTGCAATTCCCTATTTTTTAGTAGACTAATATACTCTTACACCAATAGCTCATAAAGGATAAACGACAACTTTAAGATCAATACATACCTCGAAAAAATAAATATGTTGTTAATTTCATAAAAAGTCAGATAATTATTATTTTCCCACTGAAATCATATAACTATGAAAATTTCACTAAAAAGTAATTAAAAAAATGCCTACCTAATTAACTAACATAAAATCATTTGGCTTAAAAATCCAACTTTAACTTTTCACTCTACATAAATAATCTAACATTTTTTTGTTTACTCGTTTTTGCTTTTCTACTTGAGAAAGTGTTTTCGTTATACCATTTCATTGACCTTGGAGACAACAATCCAATCTTTAGTTACAAAATAATCATTCTTAAGCTACATCAGTACTAATCCTATACTTTAGGCTTTACAACCTACATTCTTTTTATCATAAATTTAAGTTATTTTTGTGTGTCTTGAATTATTATGGATTGTGATTTATGTGAAGAGAGGGACATGACTAACTAGTAATTGGTTCAATTGGCTCTGGGGTATACCCCCGTGTCGGCAGCAAAATATTCCCTCTTTGGCACATATATTGCTCTAGTCTCATAACAAAGAGAAAAAAGGGGATTGTCTTTATGCATGGATTCTTCTGTACAAGAATTCACCTTTGATTCGTTACGGGACTAGAGCGAATCTTTCTTGCACTAGCGTCTAATAAATGTGAGAAAGAGTGTATTCTCTTGCAGCATATAGAGGGCATGCCGTTAAGCCTATGGATTCATTTCCTAGAAGTCATGTCTCTCTCCTTTACATAAAACACAACCTACGATGATTCAAGTCGGAAAAAAATAGCTAAATATCATAATAAAATGAGCATGTAAGTTGTAAAGCCTAAAGTCTACGCTTAGTATTTAAACATTGACGTAGCTTGAGAATGATAACATTAATAAATATTGAATTATGGTCTAATCTGAATCTAGTTAAAGAAAGAATAACTATAAATTGAACACACCATGTCAAGTAGAAAAGAAAAAAGAGTAAACATGGATATATATTATTTTTATACATAATAATATTCTACAATATTTCCACGATACTCCTTATATTCCACATTCAGTGTAATTTATAAGGAAAAAGACACCTATTAAGAAAAATTCATCAAATCAGAAAAAAAGAGGAGGAAATAGGCGACCAAAACACTTCCAAGAGTGCAACACGTATTCTTCAGTTTTTGCCCCAATATTTAAGGATTTCTTCATAGATTTTGTCACAAAGTAATGGGATTTCACTAGTGGGTTCCTTTCACTGACTAGGTCCCTGGAATTCAGTTAGATTCATGATTTATTTATCTTGCTTAAACGTAATGATTGTAAAACCTTAGATATTAGTTGTGATTTAGTTATTAGAGTATTCCTAATTATATTATCTGGTTTTTGTGGAATCTTTGCTTACTTTTTTGCATGAAACTCATAAACCTAGTTGTGTAGATTCTTTAAGTTTATGAATGATACATGCTAGGTCAATTAAAAAACTATACATGTATCGTTTTTTTAATATTACATTATCAGTTTATCATTGTTATATTCTCATATTTTCATGTTAGTATTTGATAAATTCAATGTTTCAGTTATGTGTGTTAGATATACATATTCAGTTTGGAGTATGCTTAGAACCGAGTGGACTAGGTTTTAGTATATCCTCATAGTCCTAGAACTGCATACCCCCGTAGGCTAAGTCCTCTCTATGGGCATTAGTTTTAGTGATCACGCCATAAACGCCTCTATAACCCTGGAATGGTATATCGGTTCCTTGAATGTGGTGTGCACATTTGACATCATTGATAACTCATGTGGTGGTTCTGTCGGTTATTAATGGCTCCCATAGTCAGACTCTAATGTATTTGACTAGTTTTTCAGTTATACTTCAATATTCAGTCTCATCATGTTCCTCTTGCAATAATTCATGTGTAATCCTTATTGAATGATTTTTCCTGATTTCAAATCAAAAGTACTAAAATCAAAATTTTAAGCATACACACATAAAATGTAATGCAGAGAATGGTGTCCTTGTTCTATTTTGAACCAAAGGATTCTTCATGGAAAAAGTTAAATTAGGATAATTGTTAGCCCCTATATCGAGTTGTTGTAGATCAATCCATTCTTTTGGTGTTATAGTTGTTAGATGGATAAATTGAGCTAGTTGGATAGGATATTAGTACAACTATTGGTTACCGTTTTTGTTCATAATTATGACTTGATCATCTGGATTTCCCGGTGAGCAGTTTGAAAATCTAAAGAGAAAATTATGATAAACCATTAAAATTAGTCATGTCAGGAGCAAAAAATATATCAAAAGAATTCCAAACATCATTTAATAAAGTATCCAAGTATAACTTAGGATCTACAACATTGTGAGGTTTATTAATATTACAAATTCTTTAAACCGCACTTATATCCAATCATGATCACCCATTTTAAATCTATATAAAATGATATCTACTTAGATGAAAAAAAATGAAAATGAGCTTATAAGAGAAACTAATAATGTTTTCTGCTAAATTAGAGAGCGAAAAAATGATTCAAAGAGGGGGATTTCTAATGGAGGAAGTAGATGATCAAAGAAACGTTTAATGGGTATGACATTATACCTGAAAGGTTAAGATGAAGAAAAGTGAACCAATTTCAAAATATATACATAAAATTAAAGGGCTATCTACCTATCCCGGCGCATCCATATTTAATTTACAGTTAATGCACAATAAATATTTTTTTCTATTTTAGAATGAGTGGGAATAAAAAGAAGAGACATGTCAAAGATTATAATGTGTACCTTTTGTTTAAGATAATAAATCTCATGTATAATTGTGACAACTTGAGAGCATTTCATAGTCGTAACATGGTGTATTCATTCTAAAAGATATCTTACACAAGCCCTTAGAATTCATTCATCAAATAGGCATTAGAAAATATGGAAGAGTTTAAATATTTCTTTAAAACATAACTCGAAAGGTATTTCATAAGAGCGGAAGCCTTTCTAACATTATTGTCTCAAACCGTCTATGAATGACATGAATAAAAGTCTTTGGACACAGAAACATAAAGTCTAAAATAAAAAGTAAATGTCATAAAGGTAAATAGATATTTTCCTCGAAGGAATGAGGACTCAGAAAGATCTTCAGTCTTCTAAATTTTTGAAACTCTAGCCTCCAATAGCAACTCAAAGCTCCAACCTTACATTTGGTTAGAATGTAGGAAATATGCGTTACTACAAAAGTACTAAGATGGAAGCTACAATAACATCATAAGAGTATCTCAAATAGCTAGTAAACATAAGACATATTTGCAATTTTATACTTAAACCATTTGTCTTTTATACTCAAGTGAACTACATCCCAAGCCACCTCCACGTATACTTGTTCAAGTCAAAGGTAGAATCCCATACTACTACCTAATCTAAGCATATCTTGGTAATTCTTGGTCATAGACCTCATTATACTTAAGTAGAGCACTATACCCCTAGGTCACCTCAAGGAACACTTGTGCAATGCACGTGGGGTATCACATTCTACTTCACACACTAAGCATATCTTGAAGTCACCTATTCATGTTTTGCTCCCTCTTAAGTGTCACTAAGGACCTAATTTAATATTTTACAAGGAACTATCATCTTAAGTCAATCTTAACATGGAAGGAAACTATAGCCACTACCCATGCTAGCCATACTTCCTAAGAGGACATTTCATAAGTAGCTTCAAGTCATACTTGTGTCATATATGAATGACATACCATTCTTCCATTCACGCAAAATACTCATTTAAGCTAGCTTACTCAATCCTAACTATCTTTCCTACTAGTCTATCAATAATAGCATACTTTCATACTAGACATAACTATTATGGAAAACATAATATCATGAGATCCATAGGAGGATTATAAAAATACTGACCTAGCCACAATGCATCCACTCATCAGTATGTAATTTATCCATAGGGTATTATAATTCGCCTAAGTTACCATGAGTAATCTAACACAACCTATTCTATGAATTGCACCTTTAATGAAAGCCCAACTACCATTAGGATAGTATAAGTCATCTATACTAAAAGTACCATGAAATGGTTTTGGCCTAACAAAGTCAAGCTATCATAAGGCATTCTAATCATGCTACTTTAAGTTATCCTTAGGAGAGTTTCATTCCTCAATTCTAAGATACCATGGGAATCACCATCCCCAATCTTCCGTGAGATTTACTATCTTAAGCTACAACGAGATTTATTATCTCAAGTTACCATGAGACTTACCATCTCATTCTTCCAACCTTTGTTTAATTTTAGTAAGCGAGGCTTTACATGAAGGAAACACAAGTCTCAACATCAAGCTATTCTAGTCTAACTTTCTTTGATTCATTTAAGATTATTAGGTAAACCAAGAATTCTTCTATGTGAGAGAAATTTCTTCTCTTAGCTTGTTCATATCTATGTGTATAATAGAAAGAGAATACTTGATCAAGATCACACAAATTTAATATGTGATATCACACAAATATGGATTTTGGGGTAAAGTCAATATGAGGAGATATGTATTAATTATTATCTTTCTCTTATACACTTATATATGAACAAGCTAGGAGAAGCATGTTTTCTCATATAGAAGGATTCTAGGTTGACCTAATAACCTAAAATGAATCAAAGTATTATACTATAATAGCTTGATGTTTAGACTTGTGTTTGCTTCATGTAAAGCTTGGATTATTAAAATAAGACCAAGGTTGAAAAGTTGAGATTGTAAGTCTCATGTTAGCTTGACTTAGAAAATCTCATACTAGCTTGAGATAGTAAATCTCACGGAATCTTGGGGATGGTGATTCCCATGGTAGCTTGGGATTAATAAATGAACTCTCCTCAAGATAGCTTGAATTAACATTATTAGATTGCCTTATAATAACTTGACTTGGTTAGGCCAACACCATTTCATGGTAGCTTTAGGATAGATGACTTATACATTCCTAAAGGTAGCTTAGCTTGCATGCAAGGTGAAATTCCTCCAATCAGTTGAGTTATATTACTCATGGAAGCTTAGGGTTGAGGATTTATACTCTAATATGGATAGATTACATCTTTATGAGTGGGTGCATCGTTGCTAGGTGGGTATACTTACAACTTTCCTATGATAGCTTTGATCGCATGATATGATGTTTTCCATGGTAATTAGGTCCTGTATGATAGTATGATAATGTTGATAGACTAGTATGAAAGATAGTAAACATTGATTAACATAGCCTATATGAGTACTTAGTGTGAATGGTAGAATAGGATGTCATTCATACATGGCAAAAGTTTGACCTGAAGCTACTTATGAAATATCCTCTTATGAAGTATGCCAACCTTGGGTAGTGGGTATAGTTTCCTTCCATTTTCAGATTGACTTAAGATTATAGTTTCTTGTAAAATATTAAAGTAGGACCTTAGTGACACTTCTAAGCGGGTAACACGTGAATAGACTGACTTCATGACATTCTTAGTGTGTGAGGAGGAATGGGATGCCCCACATGCATTGGAAAAGTGTGCCTTGAGGTACTAGGGGTATAGTTCTCTACTTAAGTATGAAGGTGGGAGATCACCAAGAATAACAAAAGAGAGTTACTTAGCTTAGGTAGTAGTATGGTATAGTACCTTAGCCTTGCACAAGTATACTTAACGGTGGCTTGGGACGTAGTTCACTTGAGTATACAAGAAAAATGGTTGAAGTATAAAATTATGATTATGTCCTATGTTGACTTTTTATGATATGCTTCTGATGTTATTACCACTTATGCTTATGTTCTATGTTGTATAACCTTTTGAGATGCTCCTATAATGTTATGTTAGCTTCCATACTTAGTACCTTTGTACTAACGCATATTGCCTACATTCTAACCAAATGTAGGTTTGGATCTTTGAGTTTGTCTTTGAGGGTAGAGTTTCAAGAATTTAGAACATTGAAGATCTTTGTGAGTCCATTTACCTTCATATTATTTACTTTTATGTTTTAGACTTTATGTGGGCTATGTCCCATGACATTATTCACTTCATTCATAGAGGGTTTGAAACAATAATTTAAGAAAGACTTCCTGTTTTATGAAATACTTTTTAGAGTTATGTTTTAAATTCTTCCATATTTTCGAATGAATAGATTCTAAGGGCTTGTATAAGATCTCTTCTAGATTGAATATGCCATGTTACGACTAGGGGGTGCTCTTGAGTCATTACAATATGATATGAGATGTATAATATTAAAAAAAATGTACATGTTACTATTCTTGAATTCTCTTTTGTTGCTCATTCCACTCACTCTAAAGTAGAAAAAAATATTTATTGTGCATAAAGTATAAAGTAAATGTGCATGCGCCGGGTACGTAGATAGACATTTAATTTTCTCTATATATTTTTTAAATTGATTCACTTTTCTTCATCTCGACCTTTGAGTTATAATGTCATACCCACAAAACATTTCTTTGATCATCTACTTCCTCCATTAGAAAACCCCTCTTTTGATCATTTCTCTCTCTCTCTAGTTCAGTAGAAAACATCATTAGTTTCTCTTATAAGTTCATTTTATTTTATCTTACATTTAACTATATATCATTTTATATAGATTTAAAATGAATGATCATTACTGGAATATAGGTGCGGTCGTAAGAAGTCAAAATATTAATAAACCTGCCAATGTTGTAGCTCCGAAGTTATACTTGGACTACTTTAAATGTGTTTGGAATTCTTTTGATGACTTTTTTTGCTCCTGACATGACTAAATTAATGGTTTATCTAAAATTTTCTCTTTAGAATTTGATAACTGCTCACTAGCAAAAACTAGATGATCAAGTCATAATCATGAAACAAAATGGTAATAAACAGTTGTAATTACATCCCATTCAACCATCTCAATTTGTCCAACAAACCTCTTTTCCTCCATCAACAACAACTATAGTGTGTGTTCCACCAACAACTACAACAACAAAAGAATGGATTGATCTACAACAACTTGATATAGGGGCTAACAATTATTCTATATTTAATTTTTTCCATGGAGACTCCTTTGATTCAAACTAGAACAAGGTATCCAGTCACTTCGTTACATTTTATGTGTGTATATTTAGAATTTTTATTTTAGTACTTTTGATTTGAAAATAGAAAAACTCATTCACTAAGGATTACGCATGAATTATTGCATATGACACAAAATATTAATTTTAGCACTTTTGTTTGAAAGAGGAATAATCATGCTTCTTTGAGACGTATATTACTCCAGTCCCATAACCAAGTGAAAAAGGGGACTCTCTTGAAGCATGAATTCTTCTGCCCATGAATACTTCTTTTCTTTGTTACGGGACTAGAGCAATATATTCTTGCACTAGGGTCTAATATATGTATCAAAGAGAGTATTCTCTTGCAACGGATATGGGGCAATCCCTTGAGCCTATTGATTCAATTTCTAGAAAGTCATGTCTCTCTCCTTCACTTTAAAAACAACCTATGATGATTCAAGTCAGACAAAACTAACTAAACTTCATGATAAAAAAACATGTACGGCTTAGAGCGTAAAGTCTAGGATTAGTATTTAAACATTGATATAGGTTAAGAATGATTAATTGATATAAAATTGAATTGTAGTATAATCTCAATCTAACCAAAGAAAACATGACTATATACTGAAAAAACCATCCTAATTAGTAGAAAAGAATAAAGTGTACACATGGAGTTATATTATTTTGGCAAAAGGGTCTACTGAACCCTTGTACTTGTGTAAGTTTGTATTGTGAACCCTTCTACTTATACAATTGTCATCTGGACCCCTTAACCCATCTACCAAAATTCTAAAAACATTTTCTGACTTACCCTCCTCTGTGGCAGATACAACCAAGGGGCGTGTGATATACACACCTGAGGAGAGTGAAATGTGGTTAAAAGGTCAAATAGCCACATTACGGTTTTATAAAGTCTACTTTGCCATTCACATTTAGCACCATTATTGAAAATTTTAAGCTTTTTGTTGCCTCTTTTTTTATCTTCTTTCTCCAAATTTCTTGTCCATTTATTTAATCGTTTTAATCCTCTCTTATTTCTATGCATTTCCAGTTAATTGTTTGCTTCTTTTAGTTGTTAATCCTATTGTAGTTTTCTACATCACTGGGAAAGTTGTTTTTCTTAGAATCCTATCATCATGAAATATGTACTTGAGAGCATAAAAATAGAATCCCCAAAAAATTTCAAGAAAATCAGTATAATTAACTAAAAACATAAAAATTAAACGGAGAGATAAATAGAAGATGAACTCTAGACTAAACAACATACAAATACAAAAATAAGTCACAAAATTTATATACAAAAAATAAAAATAAAATAAAATCAACAAAAATATTCAAGCAACTTTGTGGGAATGAAGAAAAAAAAGAGAAAGAAAAAATGAAGGTATAGATAGCCTCACATAGATAGATGTCTACGACGATGTCAACACATTGTGCTTTTTTGATTTTGATGAAAACAAAGATGAATTCCTTGATTGGTTCTCGTGTTTTTTCTTCAATAAAAAGAGAAGAAAATGTTGCTAAAAAAGTGTAAGGAAGATGAAAGAGAAATGAAATACGATTGTGGGGAAAGTGGTGGGTTTGGTGGCAAAAGGTAAATAAAAATCATAAATGTATTAATTAAATAATATAAAAATGTCAAGATGACATGAAGTGGTATATATATACACGTGTCATTTTATAATTATTTTTAAAATTACGTGTCACACATTTGTGGTACACTCACAATTAAAGGGTAAAAAAGGTGTTTAATATGTTGAGTTTAGCAGGGTTCAAGGGTCCATATGACAAATGAGTAAGTAGAAGGGTTCACAATACAAACTCGTACAAGTACAAGGGTCCACCAAAGCATTTTACCTAGTATTTTTACATATAATATTATTCTATAATCTTTTCATTATACTCTTTATATCCCATATTAAGTATAGTTCTTAAGGCAAAACACACTTATTAAGAATAATATTCAAGAGCATAGGGTAAATCACAATTTAAACTATTGCCTTTTGTGATATTATAAATACTAGTTTCTGGACACGTGCTTTGAACGTGTGTTCCTAGATAGGTTAGACTAAAATGCAATGAAAACATATAGTGTGTAAAAAACATGCAATGAATAATATAATACAAAAATTATACATAAATCTTTAATAATATAACCATAAAACACCAATAAAGGGCACATTTTTTATATTTCAAATTAATTCTTTTTACGCAATCTTCTATAACTTTAAAACTTTGGTTAAAAGTCAGAAAACTTTTAATAAAGTCACAAATGACTAATTTGATCTGAAGCAAAAATTTGGACTTATTACTTCATAAATATCTAAATTAAGATGTCTAATATAGACGAAAAAACACAGAAAAAAATACAATGTATACATTCTTCATAAGATGTTGATCAATAATAATGTAGATTAAAAAATAAATACAAAATTAGTACATAATATTTGGAGTTCTTATTGACTCTTTCTCCCATATCCTATAAAATTCAAGAGTCTTCTTCATGATATACGTCGTTAACATAAACTAATTGAACATACATCAATTTTAAAATGTCTCATTTTTTTAAAAGTAACTTATCGATTATGAAATTTAAATCTAAATAAAAAATAATATTAAAAGAGAAGTGAAGATAAATTGTAAAAAAAAACAAGATATCTAGCAAAATTATGGATGAATAATCATTAAAGCTACTAAAATCTCAATAAAAAGAATGAGTTACTCCATCAATAACCATCAATTTTTTTTACTTGTCCCTACAATCCACAATAATAAAAGAAGTAGAATAATATATTGTGATAATCTATGAGCTGATATAATATGAATAAGAAAAAAGAATATTTTACTAGCAAAATACAATATACAAATATAAGATTCAAAATAAATTCAAAAATTCATAAAACAACAAACCAGTTGAAAAAATAGTCATTTAAAGTGAAAATGATGAATGTAGTTTACAAAATATCACTATTAAAATCTTATATAATATTATTATAGTTAAACAAAAAAATAACATAACTAGTACCTGAAAATCGCCGAAATAATCTCATCAAAAGGATGTAATTGGTGAACAAAAAATACTCCTCCATTAGTTAGAGATTTTTATAAAAGAGTCTTACGAGCCTCACCATTTATTTTTTTTAAAAAATATTTATAGGAATTATAAATGGAGACCATAACTTTACCTCTACAAATGATATTAAGATAAGAAATTGAAGACTATTAATGTTATTAATTCATAAGTGAGTATTATTAATAATTAAAAGAAAAGATGAAAAGTTGAAGAATTCGTATATTTAATTAAATAATCATGATCTTATACATGGGGAGATAAAGGGTTGCTCTTTTTACAAACCAATTTAATATAATTTGATTTAATCATAGTAATTATAGATAGAGAATAAAACATTAATCAAATTATTTAGACTTTTAAAATCTCAAAAAAGAGAATGTATATATATTATAGAAAATTGGTATTATTAAATCAGATATTTTAATAAGGAATTAACCTAAGGAAGTGCAAAAGTCTATCAACATTTTAATTAAAATGAAACAATTTCATATTTAAATTAAATAGTTAAATATTTTATAATATTTTAATTTATAGTAAGGGTAAATCGTAATTAAACTTTTAACTTTTTCCCCCACTTATAATAATATATGATAAGGAAAAATAATGCACAAATAGTTCCCTAGACAATAACCGAAATCTCAAAGTCATACCTTAACTAAACTAAGGTCCTATTACCCCCTTCAACTCTTTTTTTTGCTAATTTTGTGCACCTTTTAAGACTACATGTCATCCAAATATCTCCCACGCATCTCAATTGTGTGGATTCACAGAACATGCCACGTTAGACAAAAGGTGCATAAAATTACAAAAAAAAAAAAATAAGTCCAAGGGGGTAATAGGACCTTGATTAATTTAAGGTGATCTTTGATATTTCAGTAATAGTTCATGGGATACTTGTGCATTTATCATAAATATACCTTTGTAAGTGTTGAATTGATCTCCTAGAAGATAGAAAACATCAATATGTGAAAACCTATACATGGAAAAAAATTCAAACACCTATCTCGAACTTTGAAAAATACGTCCATTGTTTATAATGACAAAAGCTTCGAAAATTCACTTAATGTTGAATAAAATTAGTACGTTTCGCACACCTTATATTATGAACAAATCACATTCCAAAAAAACGTAAGTGTTTTTAAATATGAACTTCTAAAGTACATTTTGATTTATTCATGAAAATATGTATAAATATGGGTCGATCTATTTTTAATCCAATCCATTGGTTATCTAGTTCATTTATTAAAATATATTTTTTGGGGTAAGAAAGATGAAATGGGGGAGGGTATTACATTGTGGAGATTTAATCTACACCTGGTGAAAATTTATACAGCCAATCAATTAATCTACTAAAATTCTCTTATACGAATATTGGACATAGGATGAGAAATTAAAAAAAAAAGAAAAACATAGTTCTTGGAATAAAGGTATTATTATTATCGTATATATTCACAAACTACTAAATTACTACTCCAAGCATTTGTATTTTTTGCTTTTCTGAGTAAAAGATTATTTAAATTTAAGAAGCAAAAAGATTTTGGGTGCATTCGGTATGAAGAAAAAAAAAATTTTGAAAATATTTTCTAATTTTATCATGTTTGGTTGAGTCATTTGAAAAATATTTTCCAAATCTACTCATTTTCCTCAAATTTAAAGAAGATGACTTCCCTTCTCAACTTAAGGAAATGATTTTCAAAAACTCTCTTCCAACCTCCGCCCAACCCACCCCACCCAACCAGCCCCAAACCACCCCCTACCAACACTTCACACACCCTACCAGCCCCCACCCCACCCCACCCCATCCTACCAGCGCCCCAAATCATCCTCTACCAGCCCCCTCCCCGAATCCCTAAAAAATTTAAGTTCATATTTTAATTTTTCACCCCTACCATATTAACCCCAACACACCCACCCCACACACACACCAATGGAAAAAAATTAATTCTGTTATTTTTTTAAAAAAAAATTCAACCTCAAAAATTATTTTTTACTCCAATAAAAAATAAAAGATATAAAAAAACATATTTCACTCAAAAATCAAACACTAAAATATATTTTTAGAAAATATTTTCTACTCACCAACCAAACATTTAAAAGTAATCAAATATCTACTTATTTCAAATTAAACATTTTCTACGAACATTTTCCATGAAAAACATTTTCCTTCATACCAAACACAACCTTAGAGTAAGTTTCTATTGATATTAGTTACTATCTACAAAAAGATGATTAATTTTTTTTTTTTATGTTGGATACATGCAACAAAAACAACTCTTAAAATGAGATAATCCTAAACCTATATATAACATTATTCAGAGGAATTATTTTTTTGGCCAAGAAATTTCACCTAAGAAAGCAAACTTAAAAAAAAATCTCCTTGACACATATATTATAAAAGGATAGGAGAGGTTGTACTTTTATTTCTAACGAATATTTATATTGCTAATTTTATGATTCTGTAAATTGTTTTGATATGTGTACATTAAATTCATCAATAAACTATGATATTTCAAAGATAGACCATATTGGAAAGAAAGGTTGTCCTTAAGAAGGATTTTTTTTTTGGGAATTTTGATATTTTTGAATGATTGAGATGTTTCATCACAAAGGAAGGTTCATTGGTAAATATAATCCAACACATAAAAAACACATTTAGAATTAAAGAGAGTATGTTGCGTAATTCCTGAATTATTTATTCTTCTTAGTGAATTCCCGTAGTGAGATTAACATCCATCTTAGTTATGACTTATTTCCTATGAATTCTTCCCAACTCTCTTTCCTTTTGTGGAGGTGAATGCAGAATCATCAATTTATGGTGTTATGAAATTCTAAAAAGGTAACTCGTTTGATTTTGAATAGGTAACCTTTTGTAGAATCCAAATCTATAAACTCAAGATTTGGGATCCACCTCTTTGTAAACATAATCTTTCATTGAAGGAAAGAAAGTTGTGAAGTCTTAAGAAGAAATAACTATGATGGATGTTGATGTTGCTATGGGAATTCACATGGAAGAAGAAATAATTACATAAATCCTCAACAATCTCTCTTTCGATAGATATGTGTTATGAAGTCCTTGATGACACTAATCAACGAACATAAATTTATAATGAAGCATCTCAATCATGCCAAAAATAACCAAAAATCACAAAAAAAAAAATTCATAATGACAACCTGTCACGACCCAAATCGAGCCGTGACTAGCACCCACATTTACCCTCCTATGTGAGCGAACCAACAAATCTAAACCCCAACATTTCGAACATAATAATTAGAAAACAATGCGGAAGACTTAAAACTCATTATCAAAATCAACAATCAACTTCTATAACTCAAAACTTATCATTATTCCCAAAATCTGAAAGTCATCATCACAAGAACATCTATCCTCAATTACTAAGACTAAGAGTATCTAAGAAACTAAACATAAATAAAAATCTAGTCCATGCCGGAAGTTCAAGGAATCAAGACATGAAGAGGAAGACCCAGTCCAAGCTAGAAGCATTAGCTCACCCTGAAATCCGGTGTAATGAAGACTGGCTAGAGTTGCGGTTGAGTTGAAGACGACGACACGTTTGCTGCACTCCACAAATAACAAAGAAAGAAATATACAAGTAGGGGTCAGTACAAACACAAGTGCTGAGTAGAAATCATCGGCCAACTCAAAATAGAAATAGTATATATCAGATCATATCATAAATCATCTACCATACTAAATCTGTAGCAACAACATGTACAAGAATCTTTGATAAATAACGTCAAGTACACTCATGAGGACTCAAGCCTCCATATCATACTCATTTGGGAATTAGGTTCATTAAATTGAGTATATTAACATCTTTCAAGATTCATTATCTTTATTCCTCTCGTGTCGGTACGTGACACTCCGATCCTCATCATTTTATTCTGGTGTCGGAACGTGACACTCTGATCCCCTAATACTATGTGTCGGAACGTGACACTCCGAACCCTTAATTCTACGTGTCGGTTCGTGACACCCGATCCCCTAATTCTACGTGTCGATTCGTGACACCCGAACCCCTAATTCTACATGTCAGTTCGTGACACCCGATCCCCTAATTATACGTGTCGGTTCGTGACACCCGATCCCCTAATTCTACGTGTCGGTTCGTGACACCCGCTCCACTAATCTCATTCTGTTAATTCATTATGCCTTCTTTCGTACTGAGGCATTATCAATCTCATTACTTTAGTTCATCAAGCCTTCTTTCATACTAAGGCATCATCCCTCTCATTACTTTAGTTCATCAAGCCTTCTTTCATACTAAGGCATCATCCCTCTCATTACTTTAGTTCATCAAGCCTTCTTTCATACTAGGGCATCATCATTAACAAAGAGGTTTTTCATGATTTAGGATTCAATAGTCTCATCATGCTTATTTTATCACAATTACATAATCACATTCATGCAAGCATACAATTAAGCATATAGAAGGGTTTACAACACTACCCAATACATATTATTTGCTATTAAGAGTTTACTACGAATAGCATAAAAACCATAACCTACCTCCACCAAAGAATTTTGATCAAGCAAGCAATTTCCCAAAGCTTTATTCATCTTCTCGTTTCTCCTCTTTCTCGTTCGATCCTCTCTCTCTCTTTGTTCTTTCTATTTTTCTTATTCAAACCCTCTTTCTTTTACCCTAATTAGCATATAATTAAGTATAAAAGATGGTGAATTTACCCATTAATTAATTCAAGGTTATCTCTTTTAACCCCCAAGTAATTAAATTATTAACAATAACCCAATAAATTTATAATTATAGCAGGAATAGTCCAAAACGTCCAATAAAACATTTAAAGAAATCCGACCCCGCCTGGGATTACGCAGCCTGTGACGGGCCATCGTGCCTGCGACGGTCCGTCCTGCTGCTTCCGTCACAGAGTTCAGAGACTCGAATTTACTGAAGGGCCTGTGAAGGCCCGTCATGCATGTGACGGTCCGTCCTGCCACTTCGTCACGAAGTACAGAGAGTCGATTTCAGTACCCAAATTTCAGAATTCTAAGTGTTTTGGTACGAGACCCCCTCGACGGTCCGTCGTGCCCATGATGGTCCGTCGTGGGTTCCATCGTCTCAGCCTGTTTTTCCAGAAATAAAATCTGCTGCTCAAAACGATTAAACAGGTCGTTACAATAGATACAAATTTACCCATCGTTCTTCCTCGAACGATCATAAGGAGAAAAACAAGGGCGAAAAAGGAGTACCTGAATCTCTAAACAGGTGTGGGTATCTTTCTTGCATATCTGCCTCCTTCTCTTAAATGGCTTCTTCAACGGCTTGATTCTTTCATTGGACTTTGATGGATGCAATCTCTCTTGACCTTAACTTGCAGAATTCTCTATCTAGAATAGCAACAGGTTCCTCCTCATAAGACAAATTCTCATCAAAGAACTGAATCCCAACGAATGATGTAGTTTCCATCCCCATGGTATCTTTTTAACATAGACACATGAAATACCGGATGCACTCCGGATAGCCCTGGAGGCAAGGCTAACTCATAAGCCACCTCCCCTACTCGCTTATGTACTTCAAAGGGACCAATATACCTTGGGCTTAGTTTACCTCTTTTACCAAACTGCATCACCCCTTTCATGGGCAAAACCTTCAGTAAGACTTGTTCACCCTCCATAAACTCCAAGTCTCTAACCTTTCGATCTGCATATTCCTTTTGCCTACTTTGCGCCGCCAAAAGCTTTTCTTGAATAGATTTCACTTTCTCTAATGAATCCCTCAAAAGGTCAGTACCCCAAGGTCCAACCTCAAATGCATCAAACCAACCAATGAGAGACCTACATCTCCTCCCATACAATGCTTCGAATGGATCCATATCAATACTTGAGTGATAGCTATTGTTGTATGAGAACTCTGCTAAGGGTAAGAAGCTATCCCAATTACCACCAAATTCTATCACACATGCGCGAAGCATATCCTCCAACACTTGAATTGTTCGCTCAGACTGACCATCGGTTTGAGGGTGAAATGCAGTACTAAGGTCCAACCTAGTACCTAATTCAGCATGCAATGTTCTCCAAAACTTAGAAGTAAACTGCGTACCTCTATCTGATATGATGGAGAGTGGAACTCCATGCAATCGAACAATTTCTGAGATGTAAATTTTGGCTAACTTCTCTGCATTATAAGTCACCTTGACCGGAATGAAATGAGCATACTTAGTTAATCTGTCCACAATTACCCAAATAGAGTAAAACTTCCCCAATGTCTTTGGAAGACCAACCACGAAGTCCATTGCAATTCTCTCCCACTTCCATTAAGGAATGGGCATGCTCTGAAGTGTTCCTCCGGGCCTCTGGTGTTCATACTTTACTTGCTGACAATTTGGACATTTGGCAACAAAATCAACAATGTCGCGCTTTATTCTACTCCACCAAAAGTGTTGCTTTAGGTCACGGTACATCTTGGTTGCACCAGGATGAATAGAATATCCGGAACTATGAGCCTCTGTAAGAATAGTGTGGATCAAATCATCAACACGGGGCATACATACCCTTCCCTTAATTCTCAAAACACCTTCCTCATCCATTATTGCTTCTTTAGCCTCTTCTCGCAACACCATATCCCGAATTCGGCTTAGTTTCTCATCATCAAACTGTTTTCCCTTGATCTTGTCAAGAAAAGAAGATCTCGCCTCCACACTGGCCAAAAATCCTCCCTTCTCATTCACTTCTAACCTCATAAATTCGTTAGCCAGAGTCTTAACCTCTCTAGCCAATGGGCGTCTAGAAACTTGCAAGTGAACTAGACTTTCCTTGCTCCCTGCCTTTCTACTTAAGGCATCTGCCACAACATTAGCCTTTCCCGGATGATACAAGATAGTGATATCGTAGTCCTTCAGTAGTTCCATCCATCTCCTCTGTCTCAAATTCAAATCTTTTTGAGTAAAGACATACTGTAGGCTACGATGATCTGTGTACACTTCACACTTAACCCCATATAGATAGTGTCTTCATTGCTTTAAGGCAAACACTACCGCAGCCAATTCCAAATCATAGGCCGGATAATTACGTTCGTGAACCTTTAATTGCCTTGAAGCATAAGAAATTACGTTCTTCTCTTGCATTAGCACTGCACCCAAACCCGAATAGGATGCATCACAATAGGCAATGAAATTCTTACCTTCCACTGGCAGGGTAAGGATTGGTGCAGTAGTCAACAAGGTCTTGAGTTTCTGAAAGCTTTCCTCACATTCGTCCGACCATGCAAATGGAACATTCTACTTAGTCAAGTTCGTCAATTGGGAAGCAATGGAAGACAATCCCTTGACAAATCGACGGTAATAGCTAGCTAAACCAACAAAGCTCCTTATTTCTGACACATTAGTAGGTCTTACCCAATTCTTCACTGTCTCAATCTTAGAAGGATCCACCATCACCCCATCCTTAGAAACCACATGCCCCAAGAAGAACACTGCATCTAGCCAAAACTCACACTTGGAGAATTTGGCATAAAGCTTTTTCTCCCTCAACATTTCCAATATAATTCTCAAGTGCTCCTCATGTTCCTTCTTGCTCTTTGAGTATACCAATATATCATCAATAAATACGTTCACAAAGAGATCCAGATATGGCTTAAAAATCCCGTTCATCAAGCTCATGAAAGCAACAGGGGCATTGGTAAGACCAACAGACATAACTACAAATTCGTAATGCCCATACCTTGTCCGAAAAGCAGTCTTTGGCACATCCGTTGCCCGTATTTTCAATTGATGATAACCGAATATCAAGTCAATCTTAGAGAAGACACAAGCACCTTGTAACTGATCGAACAAGTCATCAATGCGAGGAATGGGATTCTTGTTCTTAATAGATACCTTGTTCAACTGCCGGTAGTCTATGCACATCCGAAAACTCCCATCCTTCTTCTTCACAAATAACACCGGAGCACCCCAAGGAGATGCACTTGGTCTAATGAAGCCTTTGCTCAACAACTCTGGAAGTTGGGCCTTTAACTCTCTTAACTCCGCGGGAGCCATTCTATAAGGGGGTATAGAAATGGGGCGAGTACCCGGTTCCAGATTGATGCAAAAATCAATATCTCTATCCGGTGGCATACCAGGAAGGTCTGCAGGAAACACATCTAAAAACTCGCGAACTATCAAAACCGACTCAATTGGAGGTACTTGGGTAGTATCATCCCTGAGATGTGCCAAGAACGCTAAACAACCCTTACTAACCATTTTCTTAGCACGAAGAAAGGAGATGATACGAACCGGATTGGAAGTGTAGTCACCCTCCCACACTAACGGATCTGTCCCAGGCTTGGCTAACGTCACAGTTTTAGCATTACAATCCAAGATCGCAAAATTCGGAGAAAGCCAAGTCATACCCAGAATTACATCAAAATCAACCATTTCTAAGATAACCAAGTCTACATAAGTATTGCTCCCTACAAAAGTCACCCAACAAGACCTATACACTTTTTCAACTATCACAGACTCACCCACCGGAGTAGAAACACGAATAGGCATGTCAAGCAATTCACAATGTAAATTAAGACCATTAGCAAATGAGGAAGATACATAAGAAAATGTGGATCCAGGATCAAACAATACAGAAGCCATGCAATCACAAACCAAAAGATTACTTGTGATGACAGCATCAGATGTCTCCGCTTCAGGTCTCCCAGGAAAAGCATAACAATGGGCCCTATCATCTGTCTGCCCGTTGCCCCTACCATGTTGTGCTGAAGTTGCTCCAGTTTGCCCGTTACCCCGGCCGTTTTGGTGACTATCATTACCTCGGCCACCGCGTTCTCCAGAATAACGGCCTCTACCTTGACCACCTCTACCTTTAGCTATTGGGGGTCTATAACTCTGTTTTGGACAATTCCTCCTAATATGTCCAGTCTCCCCACATCCATAACACTCCCTGGAGTCAAGCATAGGTCTCTCGGAGAAGTGTTGACCGGTCTGAGGTGGACCCCCAACTACAGTTTGTAGTGAAGACTGAATTGGTCGGACTGAGTCACCTCCTGAACCCTGTCCTCTAGAGTAAGAACCATTAAACTCACCTTCCTTTCGAAACCTTTTTGATGTCGATGCCATGGTGAAGTCATCTGGCTTCACTCCCTCTACCTCTATCACGAAGTCTACCACTTCTTGAAAAGATTTCGCTGTAGCCGCTACCTCTAAGGCTGAAATTTGCAACTCTTATCTCAACCCCTTCACAAAACGGCGAATCCGCTCTTGTGGACTGAAACAAAGTTGGGTGGCATACCTGGATAATGCACGAAACTTTGCCTCATATGCAGTAACCGACATCGTACCTTGCTCTAGGCTCAAGAACTCATCTCTTTTCCTATCCCTCAAAGTGCGGGGTATATACTTCTCCATAAACAAGCGAGAGAATGATGCCCAAGTCATAGGTGGTGCCTCTGTTGGTTGACACTCAACATGTGACCGCCACCACATTTTGGCGTTCCCTTGAAACTGATAAGTCACAAACTCAACACCAAATCGTTCTACTATACCCATCTTGTGTAGTAGCTCATGACAGTCAACCAGAAAATCGTAGGCATCCTCAGATTCAGCACCCTTGAAGACTGGAGGTTTCAATTTTAAGAACTTACTGAAAAGTTCATGCTGATCATTTGTCATTATAGGCCCTGTAGTCAGACGAGGAAAGGTGCCTATTTCCAGTGAGGCATCCATGCGGGGAGCCACAGTAGCCGCATGTTGTACCTCCGGAGCCTGAGGTGCTGGTGCAGAAAACACTGGAGGTGTCTGGCCTTGATCAGATAACACGCTAAGATAAGCAAGGACCTGATTGATCATTTCTGGGGTAGGTTGGGGTGGCAATTCCTCATTCTGCACTCGTTCATTCTCCCCATCCTCCCCTTCTCTTACTACTTCCTCAGTCGATGGAGGAGTCACCGCCCTAGTACCAGATGGGCAAGGCGTTCGTCCTCTTCCTCTAGAGGACGTCCTCCCGCGACCTCTACCGCGGCCTCTTGCTACTGCTCCTCTTTGAGCTACAGTCTCAGTGGCTGGCTCAGATGCATCTTGTCTTGCCGATGTGATGTTGGCGCGGTTGTTGCTCTAGTTCTAACCATTTTGGAAATAGAGTGAAGATGGTCAGATACCAATTTGTATCACCTAGATACCAATTGGATCCAAGTAATAGCACGAAAGAAAGAAAGAAAGAATGGAATTTTCCTAAAGCCTTATAGCCTCTCAAAGAAAAGTAAAGGTGTCTCCCTACCGTTCCTTAAGACTCTACTAGACTCGTTCTTTTGTGATGAGACCAACGAACCTAAAGCTTCGATACCAAGTTTGTCACGACCCAAATCGAGCCGCGACTGGCACCCACATTTACCCTCCTATGTGAGCGAACCAACCAATCTAAACCCCAACAATTCGAACATAATAATTAGAAAACAATGCGGAAGACTTAAAACTCATTAACAAAATCAATAATCAACTTCTATAACTCAAAACTTATCATTATTCCAAAAATCTGGAAGTCATCATCACAAGAACATCTATCCTCAATTACTAAGACTAAGAGTATCTAAGAAACTAAACATAAATAAAAAGCTAGTCAATGCCGGAAGTTCAAGGCATCAAGACATGAAGAGGAAGACCCAGTCCAAGCTAGAAGCATTAGCTCAACCTGAAATCTGGTGTAATGAAGACTGGCTAGAGTTGCGGTTGAGTTGAAGATGACGGCACGTTTGCTGCACTCCACAAATAACAAAGAAAGAAATATACAAGTAGGGGTCAGTACAAACACAAGTACTGAGTAGATATCATCGGCCAACTCAAAATAGAAAATAGTATATATCAGATCATAACATAAATCATCTACCATACTCAATCTGTAGCAACAACATGTACAAGAATCTTTGATAAATAACGTCAAGTACACTCATGAGGACTCAAGCCTCCATATCATACTCATTTGGGAATTAGGTTCATTAAATTGAGTATATTAACATCTTTCAAGATTCATTATCTTTATTCCTCTCGTGTCGGTACGTGACACTCTGATCCTCATCATTTTATTCTGGTGTCGGAACGTGACACTCCCATCCCTTAATACTATGTGTCGGAACGTGAAACTCCGATCCCCTAATTATACGTGTCGGCTAGTGACACCTGATCCCCTAATTCTACGTGTCGGTTCGTGACACCCGATCCCCTAATTCTACGTGTCGGTTCGTGATACCCGATCCCCTAATTCTACGTGTCGGTTCGTGACACCCGATCCCCTAATTCTACGTGTCGGTTCGTGACACCCGCTCCACTAATCTCATTCTGTTAATTCATTAAGCCTTCTTTCGTACTGAGGCATAATCAATCTCATAAGTTTAGTTCATCAAGCCTTCTTTCATACTAAAGCATCATCCCTCTCATTACTTTAGTTCATCAAGCCTTCTTTCATACTAAGGCATCATCCCTCTCATTACTTTAGTTCATCAAGCCTTCTTTCATACTAGGGCATCATCATTAACAAAGAGGTTTTTCAAGATTTAGGATTCAATAGCCTCATCATGCATATTTTATCACAATTACATAATCACATTCATGCAAGCATACAATTAAGCATATAGAAGGGTTTACAACACTACCCAATACATATCATTCGCTATTAAGAGTTTACTACGAATAGCATAAAAACCATAACCTACCTCCACCGAAGAATTTTGATCAAGCAAGCAATTTCCCAAAGCTTTATTCTTCTTCTCGTTTCTCCTCTTTCTCGTTCGATCCTCTCTCTCTCTTTGTTCTTTCTATTTTTCTTATTCAAACCCTCTTTCATTTACCCTAATTAACATATAATTAAGTATAAAAGATGGTGAATTTACCTATTAATTAATTCAAGGTTATCTCTTTTAACCCTCAAGTAGTTAAATTATTAACATTAACCCACTAAATTTATAATTATAGCAGGAATAGTCCAAAACGTCCCTTAAAACATTTAAAGAAATCCGACCCCGCCTGGGATTACGCAGCCTGTGACGGGCCGTCGTGCCTGCGACGGTCCGTCCTGCTGCTTCCGTCACAGAGTTCAGAGACTCGAATTTACTGAAGGGCCTGTGACGGCCCGTCATGCCTGTGACGGTCCGTCCTGCCACTTCGTCACGAAGTTCAGCGAGTCGATTTTAGTATCCAAATTTCAGAATTCTAATTGTTTTGGTACGAGACCCCCTCGATGGTCCGCCGTGCCCATGACGGTCCGTCGTGGGTTCCGTCGTCTCAGCCGGTTTTTCCAGAAAAAAAATCTGCTGCTCAAAACGACTAAACAGGTCGTTACACAACCTTTCCTTCCAATATGGTCTTTTGAGAATTGCTTTCAAAAATTCATGCACAGATCACTGAAATTAAAATTAAAATAGTTCAAGTTAAACAAAATAACTAGACTTCCTGATAAAAACATGAAGAGTGTATAGTCTTAAGCTTGGGATTAGCATTTAAACATTGATGTAGCATAATATTAATTATATTACTATACGCTTGGATTGTAGGGTGTAATATCAATCTAACTAATGAAACCATGATCATATAGTGAAAACACCATCTCAAGTACAAAAAGCAAAAGAAGTAAACAAAAAGAATTATATAATTATTATACGTAATATTTTTTTTTTATCTTTTTATGATACTCCCTATATTCCTAAGAAGTGTAATTTGTGAATCAATGCACACCTATTAAGAAAATTTTAAGAACATAATATAAATCATAATTTCCATTAGTATCCTTGTGACATTAGAAATATAACTTTGTAAGTGGTGAACTCATCCCCTAGAAAATATATAAGTAAAGAAAAAATTTGAAAAAATTATAAAAATCTATCTTGAACTTTGAATAATTCAAATATTTTATACAATGAAAAGAGATTAAAAAATTGAGTTAACGTGAAATAAAATGAGTTCTTGTTTCACGTTCTTGAATCAAATCACATTCATTTTCCAAAAAAATAAAATTAATTTTTTTTAAATATTAAATTCTATAGTAGATTTTGATTTGTACATGTAAATATGGGTCAATCCATTTTTAACCCAATACATTGATCACCTGGTTCCTTTTTTATTTTTACTTTTAGGGTAAGGGAAGATAAAATTGGGGGAGGCGATAACACAATGTGTTGTCATTTAAGACATTTTATCATCATATATTTACAAATAACAATATTACTACACCAAGAATTTTATATGTTTTTGCTCTGTGGGAAGAAGAATATTTAAAAGAAGCACAGAGATATAGAGTAAGCTACTTTTGTATTTTTTTTTTATGATGTATTCATGCGACAACAACAACATTAAAAAAGAGTTAATTCTGACATTATTCAAAGGCAATACTTTTTGCCAATAAACTCTAATATAAGAAAGAATACTTTATAATAAATCTTCTTAAACCGTATATTATTAAGGATAGAAGAGATTGTACCATTATTTCTAAAGCCATCATATGCAGTAGAGCAAGAAAACATGTCATTGTTGATGAAATTCCAACTAGATTTAATATTCCTCCAGTAGCATTCCAGGAAACTTCTCTTACCTATATATTATAAAAACATATTTTACAATTATAATTAATTCTTTTTATTCAAGCTTAACATAGATTACCAATAACATTTTCAATCTCATGTCACCATAACAGGATAACACATATCAGGCAAACCCAAATGCTACGCTTATGTAGAATTCGTTCATTAAGAGGAATAAAAAATACTTTCATAAAATGAATCAAAGCTTATATAAATGAATTTCACATAATCATATCACTTGTATTATCTAGATTTTTGTTACGGTTATACAAGATGAAAAACTTTGTTTCACTTCTATTTAGGTGAAGGGTAAAATAATCTATGAGAAGTTGAAATGAAAACAACGATTACAGATAGTGTGATGCTACCTTCTATTATTTGTTAAGATATAGTTGATTTAAAAATAAATATAATCACTAAAGATAAATAAATACACCTTTGCAAAATGGAAACAATAGATCTTATCCCTGTTACTCAATAATAAATTTAGCAACCTTTTTAGGTTAAAAGGACTTTCTTGAATCTAAGGAGAAAATTAGAATTTAGAGAATTTAACTTACTTTTAAACAAAAAAAAATGAATATGGAAGGCAAAGAGTAAAATGTGATGAGAATTGTAAAACACAAGTATATATATAAAATAAAAAACGAGACTCTAGGGTTTCTTTAAGATTTTCTACTATGTTTGCTAAAAAGGACATTTTCAAAACTCCATTTGCAAAACTAGCTCCAAGTCTTACTTTATTGATGCAAAAGACACTATTTATCATTTAAAGATAAAAAATTGTGAATCTTTATACATAGTTCTTAAATAATATTGAACATTTTCATCCATCAGAACCCTAAAAGACTAACATCTTAGCCTCAAAATCTTTAATTGCAAATTCTTGTTTCCATCTTTATAGTTTAAATCACACGATTTAAAAAAAAATTCATTCCCTTCCAAAATCTCGATTTTTCATCTTCACACCACCTTCTTCAGAAAAAATTTAGGTCATTCATCAAAAACATTACTCTCCAACGATATAATAATTCTTGAGTTCATCGATTCTATTATTTTTAGTTCTCAACCATTATTATTCAATTCATGCATTGTTATTTCTAATTAATTTTTTAATTGTTGTAAAAGCTGAAGACCTTTACCAACAATCATCGACTACCCTCTTTGTTGATGATGGATTATGAACAAGTATATATATCACATATATCGATTTGTGTCAATTATCATCAAATATAATAAATTTCCTATTCAATTAATTCTTTAGTCATGAGTATACACACACACATACACACACATACTCACACATGAACACACAAACACACACACACACAAACACACAAAAGATAGACTACTATTTTCCTATAAATAATTAAATTACAACAAATCCCTTAATATTATTTAAACTAATTACGTATATTATATTATATGAGAGTCTCTTTATTTTTCCTTTGTTGGTAAAAACAAATATAATATTACTAAGACTTAAAATTCATCATTACATGGATTGTTGTGAAATTGTTGTTTAGTATGTGGATAGAGGTGTAATATAGTACATATTCAAAAGACATGAGTAGTATATTACTTTTTAGCCTAAAAAAATAGTTCCCTGCTTTTTTTGCTTTTTTATTCTTGGACACAAACAAAGGTTGAACTACCTAGTGCACAAGATAAATGATTCTTGATAGATTAGACCGCCTACTTAGCTAGAGCACAAGTAACTTGGTTTTCCACTTGATATCTACTCTAGCTAGTGGATTCCCTAGCTGCAAAAGTAGTGCCTTGCAATCATTTAAGATGCTAGATAGAGCAGGACAATCATTTTGTAAATAATGTGTAATTTCCTTAAAATCTATATTTATTTATAATGGCATCAACATTTTATCTAGTGCAATTTTAGCTCTTATAAAAGGCCACATATATTGTTTGGATCGTTGTACCTTTGAAGATATTGTAGTGCAGCTTCTGAAGGAAGAGGGGGAAGTCTGACCATGTATGGGGTTATAGAAAGCGTGACGGACCGTCGTAGCCATGACGGTCCATCTTGCTGGTTCGTCATAAAGATCACAGAAGTAGTCCAGTACCTAAAAAATGCAAGAGTTCAAGAGTTTTGGAACGGAGACCCTCGACGTACCGTTGTGCCTGTGACGATCCGTCATACCTACCGTCGAGGGTAATGAAGAGAGCAGCAAAATAAATTGCACAAGTATGGGATGACGGAGTCCATGACGGTCCGTCGTGACCATGACAATCCGTCGCGAGGTCCACTGATCCAGTCGCGTTTTGACAGATTTCCAGAAAATAGTCATTATTTAATTAGGTTTTTATTTTTTATAAATAGTTTGAATAACTTGGTTCTTGAGGTTAGACTCCTGATTATTTTTTAGACCCTTTGTGAGACTATTGAATATTTTGAGATTCTTGTAATTGATTGTTGGTGATATTTGTTGATTAATCAAGCGAACTTTCGGAATTTACACTTTCTCATTGAAGTAAGTACATCAATTCTTATACCATATATTTGAATATTGTGATTATGACTATGGGTAACTAAACTCCATAACTAGGGTTGTGGGAACCATAGGCGAATAATGAGGTAAAACCTAACTAAAATAACAATTCTAGAATAGTGTCTTGCATGTATTGATAATTATTTCGCTTAGAAGTCTTTTTAATGGATTGCCAACGTTAGAACTCGCCTTAAAGCTACTTGCCGGACCAAGGAGGTAGATAATAGGAAATGAATTATCAACATAGATTTAGTGTATACTATATAATAGGCTAGTATTGATTGGTAAGAGGTAATAACTTAGTCAAATATCAAATATGATGTTTAATATGAGGTAAAGATAAGGCTTAGTATAGCAACACACGTAGCCGGACTAAGGTGCGGAGTGAAATTTTTTAGATGCCGGAGCAAGGATTTAGAAATACATAACTTATCACTTTGCATGGAAGATACTAGGAAAGAATCGTTATAGTTAGAATTATCAAGTTATGAACCATTGTTGAACACGTAACCCCTACTTACTTTTATTAATTGATTAAACTCCGACATTCAAAGTTATTAGTTGCCTCCTTTAATTTCGCTAGTTATTTTCATTTATTTAGAAATAGAAAACCCCCCTTTTATCATTTTTGCTTTCCAAGGAAGTAATTGACTGAACAATAGTAATAATAGGTTGAAGTTAAGTGTAAACTATTTTCCTCGTGGGAACGATCCCAATCTCATTAGTTGGGTTATTTACTTGACCGGACCGCTTTACTTCCTATTTAAGAAGTAAGTGTGAGCGTATCAAATTTTGGCACCGCTGTCGGGGATTTTAGCTTTTATATTAACTTAAACTTATTACTTTAGTTTAGTTTATATTTTCTTGATTTTACTTTGTTTTATTGTATTTGATTCTTGTTGAACCATCTTCCTTGTATGCCAAATACACGGAGAGGAAGAGAACTCTTGTTTCCCTACGATCACGAATTAGAGCGTACACTACGCAATATGAATCGAAACTTGGGAATTAATGATGATGATCCAATCCAAAACATCCCAGCTCCGGTTGATGTTCATGGTCAGTTGTTACTTGATGCTCCGTGTGAACACCAACAGAGGGGACAAAATCCCACTCCATGGCCCAAAGAATACTACAGAGGCTATGACAATATAGCAGACTACGATGGGCCACTTGTCTTGCCCCCTCGACCTCCAGGCCACACCTTTGTGATAACTAGTAGCCTGATGCAAATGCTCACTGCCAGAGGTCTTTTTTCAGGGCTTCCTAATGAGGAACCACATGACCATATAGCTAAGGTGAGGGCAGTGTGTAAAAGCTTTGTAGGGAGGTCTGACTTGGACTTGGATGTAATAGGGCTAAGAGTGTTTCCTCTCCCACTGACGGGAGACGTTGCTATATTATTCTCTGAGCTCCCTTACAACTCAATTTTCATTTGAAACCAACTAAGGGACGTTTTCTTAGCACGCTACCCGCTCTCAAAGAAAATAAATCACAAAGACAGAGTGAACAACTTTGTGGCACTACAAGGAGAGTCTCTTAGTAGTTCATGGGATAGATTCACCTCGTTTTTTGGAAGCGTCCTAAATCACCGTATAGATGATGAGTCACTGAAGAAATACTTCTATCGGGGACAGGATGATAATAATAAAGCGGTGTTGGAAACTATAGTAGCTGGATCTTATGGGGAGTGTATTTATGGTGAGATTGTTGAAAGATTAGAGAAAATCTCCCGGAATAATAAATCTTGGAGTACTAGGAAGTCAGATTCTGGGAGAAACACCTTTGCAGTGCAATCCACTCACAACCCAGCCACATATGAGATCCGTGAAGAGATGGCACAGAGTAGAACTGAGCTTTGGTTGGTATTAAAACATATCACTACGGGTGTAGAAATGATAAATGCAGTCAACTAGTTGTCTAAACCACCACCACCTAATGATGAATGCTATTATGCGGCGGATTCCTATGCAGTAAATGAGCAGACGGGGGGGGGGGGGGGGCGGTTTCCGACCAACTGCCCAAGGTTCAAATCAAGATTATTGGCGCCAAGGTCAAGGGAACCAAGGTTGAATCTATGGTAACTATAACCATGAGGGTCATTATGTCCGAGATAGAAACTACAACCGCGACAACAACTGTAATAGGGGTAACTACGGTACCAGAAATGATAGGAATGGGCCCTATGTCCCTCCTCAAAATCCTGAAGTTTCTCCTACGGATGCAGGAGATAGTATGGCGTGAGTTGAGGATATGTTGCACAAAATGATGAGGATGTTCGATGCTAGTGAGGAGCACATTAATGAGTTAAGGAGTGATTTAGCGGGCATTGAGCAAAAAGTCGAGACACATGCAATATAGATGAAGTAGATCTAGTTGCAAATGGCCCAATTATCAGCAACTGTGAACACACGGAAACTGGAACACTCTTCCTAGCAACACTGTCCAAAATCCAAAAAATGATGCACACTGTATGACAATCACTACTCGGGGTGGTAAGCAAACCATTGACCCCCCCTATGCCGTCTAATGAGGAAAACGTGAGAAAGGTTAATGATAAGGTGGTAGAGAGTAGTGGTGAAGAAGAAGATAGCACTGGAAAAGATGCAGAAGTCCATATAAAGGTAATTCCCATGCCTAGACCCCCCTTCCATTTACTCAGAGATTAGTGAAAAAGACCGAGGATGGTAAATATCGACATTATATAACAACGTTGAAGCAGCTTTCTATCAATGTCCCTTTGGTAAAAGCTCTAGGTTGAATGCCCGGTTGTAACAATTTTATGAAAGATATGGTTACAAAGAAAAGATCGGTCACTTTCGAGGATGATGATAGAATGCAGCTTTGTAGTGCTATTGCTACAAGATCTCTCGTACAAAAGAAAGAAGATCCGGGTGCATTCACTATTCTGTGTACAGTCGGGTCATTACATTTTGCGAAAGCATTATGTGATATGGGGGAAAGCATAAATCTCATGCCCCTCTCGATTTACAAGAAGTTGAGTTTGGGTGATCCAAAACCCACTGCAATGCGGCTATTGATCGCTGATCGAACCATGAAAAGGCCTATGGGGATACTCCACGGTGTGCTAGCAAAAGTAGAGTCGTTCATATTTCCTGCAGATTTTGTTATTCTTGATTGTGAAGTCGATTTTCAAGTGTGCATTATTCTTGGGAGGCCATTCCTTGCTACAGGTAGAGCCTTAGTTTATATGAAAAAGGGGTGATGATATTTTGGTTGAACAATGAAGAAGCGACCTTCATCATTTGTAGGTCCATGTGTCACAGTGGTGAGCTCCAATCGGTATCTGCCATATCTCACAAAGAAAAGATGAAGAAAGATAATGAACTAAAAAGTGAAAAACGAGAGTGGATGGTTGGGGATTTGGTGCTTTTAGATAGTTCTAGGTTGCGTTTACTTCCGGGCAAGCTCAAGTCCAAACAGACTGGCCCTTACTTGATTACCCAAGTATTCCCTCATGGAGCGCTTGAGTTAGAAACCATAGTGGGAGTGCGGTTTAAGGTGAATGGAGAACAAATAAAACTCTATTTTGGCATACTGGATCGGTGAATGAATTGATACAGGCATACCATATTGATGAAGGCTGAGTAATCAAGTTTCCTTACTCGTGCCGCGACGGTAAATCAGACGCTTGTTGGGAGGCAACCCAATACATATAGTTTTTTTTTTAGTAATGATAGCATTTTTTACTAATGGGTTTAAAATTTGCAGGCACATCACAAGGAAATTTTGTGGAAAATCACTGTGCAGCAGTCACTAACAGATACATCGACGGACTGTTGTGCCTGTGACGGACCATCGCTTGAATCCGTCGTGCCAGGTACGTCTTTCTATTATTTTCAAACTAGGTCACACTCAACAGAACAAACAACGGACCGTCCCAAATGTGACGGACCATCGTCGGGGACTCGTTGCGTCATTAATGAAGCGTACACGACCTGACCCAGATGTTTTTTTTTTAAAATTCAACATTTAAAACCCCCACCCCTTCATTTCACCCCATTCCTTCACTCTTTCTCCAATTTCCCTCCCTTTTCAACTTCCAAAGATCATAAACCCTCTCTCTTACAACCGATTATTTTCTCCAAATTCTCCAACTTCCTAAAATAGCTGCCGCTGTGGGTCTCTAATTGATCACCAAATACCTTTGTCTCTTGTTTTTCTCAAATTCTCAGGTTTGTCTCTCTAATTTCTACTCATTCTTTAATAAAATTTTGTCTGACATAGGTTAAAAATCCTCGAATTTGCCGTGTTGAAACTCTAGAAATAGGTGCTTTAGCATTTCTAGTTTACTAGGTATTTGGGTTAGACAAATGTAGGTTAAAACACTACCAATTCTATTAGGGTCATAGGGGATGAATGGGGCATCCCCAGTTCTGTCACTGAGTTACAGAATGAGACCTCGATGATGGACCGTCGTACCCATGACGAACCATCATTGGGTCCGTTCTAACAACCCTAACACCCCACTTTCAAATTTTGTCCAAGTGTCAACCACCAGCCACATGCGACGGACCGTCGTTCTCACGACAGTCCATCCTGCACAACCGTTCTGGTTGTTAGAGACCCTATTAATAAGGGTCTCTCACTTTTTCAAAGTGTCCTCCAACGGACACATATGACGGAACGTCATTCCCACGACAGTCCATCCTGCAAAGCTGTTCTAGTTGTCACAGGCGTTGTTCCTAATGGTGTCTCACTTTTTCTATGTGTCCTCCAACGGACATATGCGACGGACCGACATTCCCCCGACGGTCCGTCCTGCACAACTGTTCTGGTTGTCAAAGACCTTGTTCCTAAGGGTCTCTCACTTTTTCTAAGTGTCCTCCAACTGACACATGCGACGGATCGTCATTCCCACGATGGTCCGTCCAGAACATCTATTCAGGTTGTCAGAGACCCTGTTCCTAAGGGTCTCTCTATTTTTCCAAGTTTTCTCCAACGGAAAACTACGACGGACCGTCGTACACTTGATAGTCTGTCCTGTATGACCGTTATGATGGTCAGAGGCCCCTCTCCTAAGTGTCTCCATACATTTTTTTAAATGTGCTCTTACGGACAACTGCGACAGACCGTCATACCTATGACTGTCCGTCCTGCATACACCGTGATACTTGTCAGGTACTTTCCTTCAGGGCTCTCCATATAAACATAGTCTATGTAATACACAACACACTCCATGACGGTCCATCGTACTCACGACGAGTCATCACCTTGTCCGGCGTGTTTCATTATTACTATAGAAATGTCATTACATTTGAACTCTTTTATTTATGTTGTGTGGTTTTGCTTTTCTTGCTTGCTCCTTCTAGTACTAATATTGATTCTTTACAGGTACTACCTTTTATGGCACCAAAACAAGATCGAGTCTACGCACGCGGGTGATCGAAGTCTGTCGCCCCGTCTACCCTCCTGGTCATTGGCTTTGATGATGAGCATGACCCCGAGTACGTGCCCACAGGCACTTCCACACCATCCCAAGCTGCACGTGCTGCTAGAGCCACAAAAAAAAGGTGGCGTCTGGCGTAGCCACTGCCTCCCAGTCTAATGAGAAGCGCACAGTGACCGGCACACCTTCTGGGTCAGCTACTAATGAAGAAGGACCGTCTTGATCCTTAGGAGTTTCGTGGATGGAGGAATCCTCCGTATCTACTGAGGTTCCCGCACCCGCCACCGCTGCACAGTCTGCCTCGTCTGATGAGGCTGACAGTTCGGAATCCACACCCGGTTTACTGACTCGTGCTCTCACCCCGGTTACCGACCAGCCCAACCAGTGGTGTGTCGACGGGCCATATCAAGTCTGTTCCGATCAATGTTCTTGAATGACAAAGGAATCATGACTCTTACACATACATTAGAGCGGCAGGTCCTTACGGGAAGTCTCCCGACGATGCCAGACATCCACAATCTCTTCACCAGATATCGAATGGAGTGGACAGCGCGTTCGTTGGGACGTTATAGTGAAGAGTTGGTCCGAGAGTTCTACGCCTCCTACGTAGAGACTCTCCAATCACATATTAATAGGCGGGCTTCCCCCTCCAAAAAGGCCCCACTGGAGCAGGTCCGAGTACGTGGCATTCAGGTTGATATCTCCCTGCCTGCAATCGCCGGTATCTATATGGTGAGAATGTTGATGCAACCAGGACCCCTCTCACTGCTGAGTTTGACTACCAATAGCAGATTGTCAAAGATCGCCAATTCCTGCGTGAGCCATCGCTGAGAGAGACCACCAAGAGGTGGATGGCCCTGCACTTGTCCATTGATGGAGAGGGTGCTGACTGGGTGACCGAGCTGAATGGAGCCATCAAGAAGTCTAACTTGACCTTCACGGTGAAGTTTTTGTGGTTGATCGTCCGCCACTGCCTTTCTCCCACAACCCCTGATAATATAGTCACATGGGATCGAGCAGTACTGATGGCGGCGATGATAGCCGGGTTTGAGGTGGATTTTTCTTGTCTTCTATAGGTAGTCATGCACGAGAGGGTTTTTAAGGTCACAACTACTTACCCTTTCCCGTGAATAATATTTTATCTATGCAGGTACGCAGGTGTGCCTATATGGCACGTTGATCAGCTCAAGACCCCGCTGGGCACTGTTGATATCGGCCTCATTAGGGATGAGGCCAATGAGTTGTCTCTACGCAGAGGGCCCCATCCAAAGTTTCCTCCACTTGGCAACAATCTGGCTGATATTGTAGCACAGGCCCGCACGGCTACGCAGGCGGCTTCCACTAACACTACCTCAGTAGAGTCTGTCCCGGGTAGTAGCACTGCCCCGAGCTCCTCTCACTTAGCTCCTTTCTCCGCTCTCGTCCCACTTGCTAAGGTCCAAAAATTAGAGGCACAGATTGCTACACTTCTGCATCACATCCAACCTTGGATGTAGAGGTCTATTGCTGAGGCAGAAAAGCGCTTGGAGCGGCGAATGGTCCAGCACATAGAGCGAAATATCGCTGAGGTTCATCAGCGCTTGGACGCTTTTGAGTTGCAGGCGTTAGCTCGACCAGCCCCTCAGGTGGATACGTCGACCCTTCAGGTTGTAATCGAGAGTTTTCGCGCAGACATCGATATGATCTTAGAGGCTAGGGTGGCTGAGTCTGAGGCCCCTTCTGCAGAGCCTACTGAAGACACAGTGATGGCGGCCCTATTTTCAAGAGATTCCACCACCTACCCCTCGAGATCATTCCAACAGGCGTAGGCGTTGAGAGGAGGATGAAGCTCGAGCACGAAAGAAGGAGCGTCGTGAGATGGAGGTTGCAAAGAGAGCCTCGCTTACTAATCTTTGGCGCTTTGCGCCCCAGGATTGCTTCACCTACCACTCTAGTATTCCAATTTTTTAATGCATTGGGAACAATTGCATGTATTTTTTTTTGGGGTGGGGTAAATGGAAAGTGGGTGCTAGGGTGAAGTCTGAGTAGCCCAATTCACTATCCTCTTTCGGGGATTTCTTGCCTGTGTTCTTTTTCCCCAAGAGACTGATTATTTTTTTCTGTTGAACCGGCATGTCTATATCTTGTGTACATAGATTAATTCTGAAGCATGATGGCTAAAATGATATCCTGATAAAATGGAAAATGATGCATGACTAGGCATAATAATTGATATATGTGTTGCTCTAAGCATGATATAGAGGTACACCACTGCATGACCCTAAGTCTAAAATTCAAACTAGGTGTCTAATAATTTGGTAGAATAATAAGATGTCACGTGAGTGTGAGGAAAATTTTAATAGTCCACTATTTGTACTAAGCTAGAACTTGCTGGGTTAGTCCTGGTAAAAGTAAGTTATAATAGACAATCAGGCAAAAATCATAGGCCCTTATTCAATGTAGCCCATTTTTTTATCCTAAATAAAACAAAAAAAAATGAAATTAATCCTTCTTTGATCCAAATAAGTTGACCTTAAACTAGACCTTTTTTTCACCCTAACTGATCTTTTCTGAGAATAATGTGTTGGCACTGGTCCCTCCTTTGACATGTGCACCTCAGCTTATGCCAAAAGCATATGTTGAGGGTGGCTAATGGAGTAAACAACCCTTTTTATGGCTCTGACCCAACTTGGGGTATTGTGTACTTTGACTCATGGCAAAGCCATAAGTTGAGGGTAGCTATTATGAGGAATGATCTAGAAACTTGGGTTCAAAGGACAAAGAAAGAGAAAGAACAAAAGTAGAGTGACTCAAGAATTAGTTGAAAGAAAAGTAAGGAAAAAATATGAATACAAGAAATACAAGCAAGAAAAGAAAAGAGTCACTTACACAAATGAAGAAAGAAGGGAAAATACCAAGGTGAAAGAATATGAGAAACTAGGCAAAATAAAATGATAGAAAATGGTATGTTTAGCCGATATGTCAAGGAGGGCAAAAAGTAATTTAAGTATACGTAAATATACCCTACCTGACCCTGAGCCTATGTCACAAGCTAAGAAAGTCCTATTGTGATCCTAAGAGTTGTATAGCGAACTTAAAGCATTGAAAATAAGGGCAAGATTATGGCAATATGTATGAATGAGTGTGAATTTGTTCTGAGAGTGATTATTGAAAAGTAATACTTATACTCAAACTGAAATCATTGTGTGAAATATGAGGATTTTGTTTTGAAGTGAGGACACTAGTTGCAGTACCGGAAATATTAGCACCTCAGTGAGAAATTTAAGAGGATAGGTGTTAGTGCATGGTGAGTCTGTGTCATGGTCTGATTCCACATAATTCAAGCCTAATAGTTATAGCATGCATAAATATAATAAGATTGATCGGGATTGATAGCCAAATGATTGCGAAGGATAAAACATGGATACTATTGTACAATGATTTTGTATTGAGTCATAGTGCGTCGCTTGAGGACAAACAACGAATTTAAGTTGAGGGTGTTGATATACCGTGGTTTCAGGGTATGATTAACACTTTTTCCTTAAGTTTAGTGTGTCAAAAGACTTTTTGTGCTAATTTTTATATACGTTTCTCTTTATTTGCAGGAAATTTGTCTAAAAGATGAATGTAGAGGTTTTTGAGAAAAAAATATAGAAAAGTACCACCTACGGAGCTTGTAAAGGTCCGTCATGCTTGTGACGGTCAGTAGGTGGCATCATAGTGCAGCTGCTGAAGGAAGATCGGCAAGTCAGACCAAGTGTGGAGTTACATAAAGCGTGACGGACTGTCGTAGCCATGACGGTCCGTCCTGCTGGTTCGTCATGAAGATTAGAGAATTAGTCCCAGTACCCAAATTCCAAGATTTCAACTGTTTTGGAACGGAGACCCTCCACGGACCGTTGTACCTGTGACGATCCGTCATATGTGCCATCGACGTTAATGAAGAGAGCAGTAGAAGAAATTGAACAAGAATGGGATGATGGAGTCCATGACGGTCCGTCGTGACCATGATGATCCGTCGCGAGGTCCGTCGATCGAGCTGCGTTTTGACAAATTTCCGCCAAATAAAGTCCTTATTTAATTATGTTTTTTAATAAATAGTTCGAAAAACCTCTTTTTTGAGGTTAGACTCTCGATTATTTTTTAGACCCTTTGTGAGACTCGTTAATATTTTGAGACTCTTGTAATTGACTGTTGGTGATTTTTGTTGATTAATCAAGCGAACTTTCAGATTTTACTCTTTCTCATTGAAGTAAGTACATGAATTCATATACCATATATTTGAATATTGTGATTATGACTATGGGTAACTAAACTCCATAAATAGGGTTGTGAACCATAGGCGAATAATGAGGTAAAACCTAACTAAAAGAACAATTCTAGAATAGTGTCTTGCATTTCTTGATGATTCATTCTCTTAGAAGTCTTTTTAACGGATGGCCAACGTTAGAACTCGCCTTAATGCTACTTGATGGACCAAGGAGGTAGATAATAGGAAAATAATTATCAACATAGATTTAGTGTATACTATCTAATAGGCTAGTATTGATTAGTACGAGGTAATAACATAGTCAAATATCGAATACGATACTTAGTATGAGGTAAAAGATAACGGTTAGTATAGCAACACACGTAGCCGGACAAAGGTGCGCAGTGAATTTTTCTAGATGCTGGACAAAGGATTTAGAAATACATAACTTATCACTTTGCATGCAAGATACTAGGAAAGAATTGTTATAGTTAGAATTATAAAGTTATGAACCAATGGGGAACACGTAAACCCTACTTACTTTTATTAATTGATTAAAATCAGACATTCGAAGTTGTTACTTGTCTCCTTTAATTTCACTAGTTATTTTCATTTATTTAGAAATAGAAAACCCCCCTTTTATCATTTTTGGTTTCCAAGTAAATAATTGACTGAACAATAGTAATAATAGATTGAAGTTATGTCTAAACTATTTTCATCGTGGGAACGTTCCCAACCTCATTAGTTGGGTTATTTTCTTGACACGACCGTTTTACTTCTTATTTGAGAAGTAAGTTTGAGTGTATCAACATCTAGGAACTCTTTTGGATTTGGAGAGCAACAATTTTATTTCTTCTACTTTGACTGGGAGATGTTGTATGGAAGAACGTGGTGTTAGATTCAGCTTCACCGTGCTTGTTGACTCTATAATTTTTAGTTTCTAGAAATCTTCCTCTAGTATAAGTATAAGGTTGTATTCTTCAATTCTGTCAACATATTGTTTTGATAGTAAGTTGTTGGAGTATAATTCGATTGTTTTGGATACCCTTAATTCCTCGGAGGAGTTTTATATTTTTTTAATTAATAATGTAGCCAAAAGTTATATTATTCCAGATGGTAACATTTCATTCAAAAGAAGAGATTACCTTATATATGTTTGGTCAGTTAAGACAGTTGAAGGAGATTAGATTTTGTAATTCGAGGTGTGAAGTCCACATGAGTTCAAAGCAAAATATTTTGTTGTTATGCTTATTTTGTGTGGGAAAAGTGATATTAGAATGGGACAATGATCCTAATGCCTATGAGGTAGGTGGGTACTTGTTCATCTCGACAACTACAAAAACACTTCACATTTTCTGAAAATTTGTATAGTTTTTCAAAATAAGACTTAGTCTATTTTTATGCACTTATTGTACCATTCATTTGCTACCTTTTAAACCTAATTCAATCATCTCATAGTAACTAATACTACAATGAAAATAACTTTTAGCGCCAATAGATAAACACATTAATAAATAGTGTTAAAGTCTTTACCGACATTAGTTAAGTGCCATTAGATCCAATGTCACTAAATCCTTCAGGAAAATATACAAAGAGTGCTAGCGACAGCTAAATATATATAAATTTAGCAACAATAATTAATTATTTGCCGCTAAAACTCATTTTTAATGAAGTGTAATAACATCCTAAAAGTCATTTACCTGAGAATTGATAATAGGCCTACCTCCAACTTTATCTGTATTGCCCAATAGTTTGTTAATATTACCCCAATTACGTATTACATCATAATAGTTGTTCTTAATTGTTTCTAAGTTTTCCCTTGAAATATTTCTTACATTATGTAATAATTTTAGATTATCTTTTGATAAGATTTTGAAAAGATTGCTATTGTTTAAAAGTGTATCTTCAGTAGATTGTGATGGTGAAATAGGAGTTACTATAAAAAGATAAGGTAGAGGTTTATTAGGGGTTATAGTAGGTAATGGAAGATCTAAATTTTTTTTATCATTGGTACTAAATTATGCTCTATTTAAAAGTTATTGTATAGAACAGGTGCTTAGTTAATATATTTGAATAATTTATTCGATATTGTACACAAATAAGAGTGTGTTATCACAAAAGGCTGTAGGTGCTTAAGCATCCATACTTCATAACATAAGTCCACCAACGATACTTGGAGTGTAGGTTTTTGTCTCCAACCTTACAATTTACAATAGTTGTGGCGGAGTTATTTTTATCTTTATTTTTGTTTAATTTAATTATATTGTTGACATCGTTTGTCATAACATTGGGAATGTATTAGTCTATACATTGCTTTAAGCTCTTTTTAGGGAATGTTGTGGATTGAGACCCCTTCGAGATAGATCGATTTTGCTGAGGACTTTTCATTTATTTGTAGATTTTAGAGTCAAGAAACTTACTTGTATTAGCATCTAATAAATTGACGCTAACACTTTTATCATTTGAGCTGGCATCTAAGGTTGGACGTTTTTCATGATTCCTTTTCTCTTTAAATAATACCATCTGCCACAATTTCTAGGTGCTTCATCTTGTTTTGGAGTGGTGCTATATTGTGGCTCATTTTTATTATTGGATTTTCCTTTTTGCAAGTGGTATTACTTTTTCCAAAGACATCACATTTTGTACAAAGTATATATACAATTTCCTTCATATACAAGGCTTTGTAAGTGGCTACCTATAAAGATATGATTATTGACTTGTAATCCAATGGGTACCTATAGACAAATGTGGTTATATGATCCGACGCAATGCATGAAATGTACATACATCTTTACTAACTTCCCTATTTTATTCCATACTTGAGCTAAGATTCATGGTCGTAGAACTATGTTGTAGTTTGGGTAGTATGATCTAGAAGTGAAATAGGGGGTCAAATAAGGTATCTCGTCTAATCGAAATATTTCACAAGTGCATACATTCCGCTCAAGGCAAAATAATGTCCTCTTCCATATTCATAAATTGAGAAAACAAATTTGGATGATGGAACAATCTGCAAACATTAAAAAAGTTATTGACCTGTTATATGAAATGCCACTATTTTCTATTTTTTCAAACTAATGTTAATCCAAAAGCCAAATTATCCACATGTCAAATGCATAAAATATATATAGTTACCTATTTTTATACATGCCCTCATCATTTAACATTTAGGTGCTTTTACAATCACTACCTCCTCAAATATTCTCCACAATGTATCCTTTTTATGTAAAGATATTTCTCTATTTTTACAGTTTCAAGAACCAAATTAAATTCTAGACTCTTTCGAAAATATTATGATAGAGAATTGGCGTGCCTCAACAAGGCAATCATTAACTCGAAGTCGTCATTCAACCTCTGTTTACTGTTGAATGAACTCTCAACAACTTCTCGTACCTATCATCCTCTAGTTACTCCATAACTCTATGATCAACCTTTTCCAACTTAACCATTAATTTATCAAAATACTTCTTCTAAATAACTCTTAGCCATAGAGCAGAATATATCACATAGGGTTATTTTGCTTCCATTGAAGTTTGTAGGGACATTCTTCCAAAGATGTCACGTGCATGTATAATGAGGTATATTTGAAGCACATTGCTTACACTCTTCATAATACTTTAATTTTTATGTAATACAACACATATTTTTTCATGCTTGCCAAATGTATTTTTGAATTGTTCAAAGAACCATGTCCATGAACAATCATTTTCTATTTTTACAACTCCATCTGTCAATGAAAATATGAAACCTATCACAAATCAAGACACATGATATTTTTGTTTGATATAACATCAACACTATGTATAAGTTATTATACAAAAAAAAGTTCACCATCACAAAAACACATATATGCCCCATGTAGTGTGATTGCTCATATAAAGGTCCTTTTGTAAGCTCGACTAAAATGTGCAGCGTCGACAATAACTGCCGATGTGTTGAACTTATTGAACCCCCTCATCAATGGTCTCAAGGCTATGAAAAGATACATGAATTTATCTTTTTACCACTTATGCATCGTTATATATTATTTAAGATACGCAATACATAGCAATTATATGTATCTTGGCATCTATCTATATCCATATGCTGGTTTGCCCCTTATCATTTCTTATGTACGTTCATTAGCACGTCATGTTTTCTAGTAAGACATCTCAATCCCCATAGAATTCTCTAACATCCTGAATTACATCTTTCGGAATATGAATTCTCTTATGGTAGACCAATTTATGAAAAGTCACACTACTGACAAACCCAATTATTTCTTGGAGTTTTGTTATTACCGAATCCTCAATGGATACATATGTTCACTATTGAAGTATCTCACTTTGTCTGAGTTTTTCCTTCACGAAGCCTTCAAACTCTAGCCAAAATAATTTGAAAAGCACACTGACACATAATTGTACAATTGTTTTGATCATATTAATGCATACACCAAATACATATATGATGCTACAATGAGTCACAATATGTAAAGAATGATATGTATTAATGTACCATCCATATCAATGATCACTATAACTATTTGATACACCTTAAATCATAAATTTTTGTGTATCATATTTACATCACTAGTCTGATATGTTTTACAAAAATGAGTAATACGCTCATATTAGAGATACCAAATGTATAATTTATCACTTTCTGCCCATTTGTTGAATGTATCACTTACAATCCACTAAATTTATTTACTACCTTTTCATGTTAAATAAATAGAAACACATTCACTCATAATGATTCACATCATACCGCTTAAAAATCTATAGAGATACCAAATACAAAATTAAGTATATGGTATTTAAAATTTAGAACTAATCTATATCATTAATATCATATCAATATCAATTAATCATCATAAATAAAAACAATTATTACCATGTTACATATGTTAATTATAATAATGTAACATAAAAGACTAGAAATAAAAAATCAAATACTCTCAAACTTTTTTCTATCATCTCTATTTACTTTAAAATTTAAATTGTGCTTTATAATGTCGCAGCGTATTAGGTTGTTCTGGAGTATTAAAATGTCGTTGATTCAATGAGTTATTCACATCCTGGTGAGTAGGGGTACGTAGCATATAACGGTAAGAGCAAAAATGTGGATCGACATATGGCACATAAACAACACAACTTTTATAGACATGTACATATTTAGTATGGAAATTTTTTTGGCAATCGATAAAACCAAATCTGCTACCATAACTGACATCAACAACATATGATATACAATTAGCCACTGTTGGACATGTAAAGTTTTGCAAATAAGAAAATAGACACTACTTGATCAAACTAATAATATTAAAGTCCGTAGAATAGAAAAAGACTCTACTTTGTCGTTTATATGGTGTCTACATCACTCTCTTCGTTTTCGTTTATGAATAAGTTTCTTCTCTTCTAAAGCTTTCTCGAATAAACTCTTCTATTTGAAATTAAAGTCTCCTATTTATTAGGAATTTCTTTTGATTATTCGGTATTTGATCCTCCCGCACTACAGTCTATTGGTTCAGTTGAATCTTCTACTTTCTCTTCACCTGTACGTAAAAGTAATTAATGATGATGTATGTTAAACAAATTTTCTGGAAGATGAATGATGTACCTATCAAGATAATATGTGTTATAATCTCAATAACATTGTATCACTTTTTCTTCTAGTCTTTGTTTATGCGATGTTGAATTCTATTTCTTCATATGGTACATACACTTTTTTGAGTGTATAGTTTTACCACCCCTGTTTCACATTTAAATTGCTCTTTTTAAGTTTTAAGACCAAGTCCATCCTGTATATACTTCAAATATGGGATGGTACATCAGTCTCACTGTCGAAAATATGTTAACCAACTTGTGAGCAAATGTATGAAGAAGTTTCTCCGCAACCCCATCAAGAACCAAAACAGTCTTCCCACCAATGTCCTTGACCTTTGTCTGTATCTCTAACCTATGTATGCGTAAAACATCGTTAGAGATCCTTTGAAGGTATGTTGTGGCTACAATATTAGTTGCTTTCTTACCTTCCACAAGTAAAAATGAAGGTCTATTATATCCATGTATACATACATATATACAGACATATATATATATATATATATATATATATATATATATATATATATATATATATATATATATATATATATATATATATATATATATATATATATATATATAACATAGAATGCTGATTCAAGCCTTGTGCTTATGATGTGAAGGGTTTATTATAGTACTTACCTCTATGTCCTTACTCTAGTTACAATCTACTAACTCTGCAATAATCAACAAATTTTAAAACATAGCTTCTTCAATTGGAACATTACTTGCATTTTCACTCTCAATAGTATGTACAACAACTGACTTCTTTGAGAACTTATGGAGAAACAGGGTGATGTTGTCCATTTTAAGACTAACATAAATTTTGCTTGTTGCGGTGTTGGAAAAATTCAGTTCACCTATGATGAAAAAAATAAAATTGAATGTCAATGTCCTAGATATGTTACTATTAAAAGTTTCCATTAAGTTGAGAAGAAATACTTACCTCTGAATTCACTTAGAGTAGAAGTAGTAATGATCAAAATGTATTGTCCCAAGTGTATGGGATATACGTAAGAGTAAAATACTTTACCCTGATCCACCCACAAAGTTATTCTTGCTTTGAAAGTCATGTCCTAACTAAATGATAATTATATGTAGCTTCTTTTTAATGAATGAATTTTGATGTAATTTAATTGAGATAAGAATATTACGGATCAATAGGATTGTGAATGTCGCGTTTCATCCACTTTTAACTCATACTCTCCATATAACCGATTCCAAGTAAGCATCTGTCACGACCCAAAACGAGCCGCGAGTGGCACCCACACTTATCCTACTATTTGAGCGAACCAACCAATCTAAGCCCCAACAGTTCAACCATAATAACCAGAATAAAATGTGGAAGGCTTAAAACTCATTAATATACCAATAAATAACTTCTAAAATTTAATACTTATTATTCCCAAAATCTTGAAGTCATCACCACAAGAACATTCTATCCTCAAAATACTAAATCTAAGAGTATATAGGAAGCTAAAATAAGTAAACAAATGGTCCATGTCCGAACTTTAAGGACATCAAGACATGAATGAGAGAGAATCCAGTCCGAGCTAGGAACAATAGCTCACCCATAAATCTGACGTGATGAAGACTGGCTAAAGTTGAGGACGAGTTGAAGTCGATGGCACGTTTGCTACACTCCACAAAAAACAAAGAAGAAAATTACAAGTAGGGGTCAGTACAAGGAACAAGTACTGAGTAGGTATCATCGGCCAACTCAAAATAGAAAGCAATATATATCAGATAATAACATAAAATCGACTACCATACTCAACTGTTGACAATAACAAGTACCATAACCATTGGCCACAACCCAAGCACATCTATGAGGACTCAAGCCTCCACACCATACTCATTTGGGCATAGGTTCTTTAAATTTGAGTATATTGACATAATTCAAGATTCACTCTCTTTATCATCCTGGTGTCGGAACGTGACACTCCGATCCCCTAAAGATTCATTCTCTTTATTATCCTGGTGTGGGAACGTGACACTCCGATTCCCTACTACTACGTGTCGGTTCGTGACACCCGATCCCTTAGTTCCTGGTGTCGGTACGTGACACTCCGATCCCCTAATTCTACGTGTCGGTTAGTGACACCCGATCCCCTAATCTCATTCTTTTAGTTCATCAAGCCTTCTTTTATACCAAGGCATCACCATTAACAAAGTGGATTTAATGTTTAAGCTTCACAGCCTCATCTTTCCAATCCATTACAATTACATAAACACATCATGCAAGCACACAATTAAGCATATAGAAGACTTTACAATACTACCCAATACATATCATTCGCTATTAAGAGTTTACTATGAAATAGCATAAACTATAACCTACCTCCACCGAAGAATCGTGATCAAGCAATCTACTTCTCCAATGCTTTTTGCTTTCTCTGCGTTCTTCTTTCTCTCTCGCTCGTTCTCTCTTCTTTTCTTTTTAATTTTCTCCTCTTTCAAATTCCCTTTGTTTTACCCTAATTACCATATAATTAAGTATAAAATATGATAAAAGTAACCCACTATTTATTTCAAGGTTTTATCCTTTAACCCCCAAGTAAATAAGTCATTAAACTTATCCCCTAATTTCATGCAGTTTGTCATAAACAGTCCAAAACGCCCCTTTTTAAAACATTAGTAGAAGTCCGACAAAGTTAGGGTTACGCAGCTCGTGACGGCCCATCATGCCTGCGACGGTCCGTCCTACAGAGTCGTCACAGAGTGCAGAGACTCAATTTCATTTAAGAGCTCTGTGACGGTCCGTCGTTCCAACAACGGTCCGTGCTGCCGTGTCGTCGCGAAGTTCAGAGAGTTGTTTTCCCGTACCCAAATTTCAGAGTTTAAGTGTTTTGGCATGGAGACACTCGACGGTCCGTCGTGACCATGACGGTCCGTCGTGTGATCCGTCGACACGGTCAGATATTTATCAAAAGTAATTCGACTGCTCAAAACGACTAAACAGGTCATTACAATAGATACCAATTTACCCATCGTTCATCCTCGAACGATCACAAGAAGAAAACGAAGGCGAGAAAGAGTACCTGAATCTGTAAAAAGGTGTGGATATCTTTCTTGCATATCAACCTCCTTCTTCCAAGTGGACTCTTTAACTGGCCGATTCTTCCATTGAACCTTGACGGATGCAATCTCCCTTGATCTCAACCTGCAGACTTCTCTATCTAAAATGGCAACAGGCTCCTCCTCATATGACAAATTGTCATCGAGAAGAACTGAATCCCAAAGAATAATGTAGTTTCCACCCCCATGGTTTCTTTTCAGCATAGACACATGAAATACCGGGACCCCCATGGCTAAGCTTACCTCGCTTACCAAACCGCATCACCCCTTTCATGGGTGAAACCTTCAGCAAGACTTGCTCACCCTCTATAAAATCCAAGTCCCTAACTTTTCGATCTGCATATTCTTTCTTCCTGTTCTGAGCGGCTAGAAGCTTTTCCTAAATGCATTTCACTTTATCTAACGATTCCCTCAGAAGGTCATTCTCCAAGGTCTAACCTCAAATGCATCAAACCACCCAATTGGAGACCTACATCTTCTCCCATACAGTGCCTCAAATAGGGCCATATCAATACTTGAGTGATAGCTATTATTGTATGAGGGTGAAATGCAGTACTAAGATCCAACCTAGTACCTAATTCAGCATGCAATGTTTTCCAAAACGTAGAAATAAACTGCGTACCTCTATCTGATATGATGGAAAGTGGAACGCCATGCAATCGAACAATTTCTGAGATGTAAAGTTTGGTTAACTTCTCTGCATTGTAAGTCACCTTGACCGGAATGAAATGAGAAGACTTAGTTAATCTATCAACGATTACCCAAATGGAGTCATACTTACCCAATGCCTTTGGAAGACCAACTACGAGGTCCATTGCAATTCTCTCCCACTTCCATTCAGGAATAGGCATTCTCTGAAGTGTCCCCCCAGGCCTCTAGTGTTCATACTTTACTTGCTGACAGTTCGGGCATTGAGCAACAAAATCAACAATGTCGCGCTTCATCCTACTCCACCAAAAATGTTGCTTTAGGTCACGATACATCTTGGTTGCACCAGGATGTGTAGAATACCTTGAACTATGAGCCTCTGTAAGAATAATGTGAATCAAATTATCGATGCGGGGTACACATACCCTTCACTTAATTCTCAAAACATCTTCCTCATCGATTTTTGCTTCTTTAGCGTCTCCTCGCAATACCTTATCTCGAATCCGGATCAGTTTCTCATCAGTAAACTGCTTTCCCTTAATCTTTTAAAGAAAGGAAGATCTTGCCTCCACACAGGCCAAAAATCCTCCCTTCTCTAGTACTTCCAGCCTCATAAAGTCATTAGCCAGAGTCTGAACCTCTCTAGCAGATGGGCGTCTAGAAACCTGTAAGTGAGCTAGACTTCCCATGCTCCCTCTCTTTCTACTTAAAGCATCTGCCACAACATTAGCTTTTCCCGGATGGTACAAGATAGTGATATCATAGTCCTTCAGTAGTTCCATCCACCTCCTCTGTCTCAAATTCAAATCTTAATGAGTAAAGACATATTGTAAACTACGATGATCTGTATAGACTTCACACTTAACTCCATATAAATAATGTCTTCATTGCTTTAATGCAATCACTACTGCAGCCAAATACAAATCGTGGGTCGGATAATAATGTTCATGCACCTTTAATTGCCTCGAAGCATAAGCAATTACATTCTTCTCGTGCATTAGCACTGCACCCAAACCAGAATAGGATGCATCACAATAAACAATGAAATTCTTACCTTCCACTGGCAGAGTAAGAATTGGTACAGTAGTCAACAAAGTCTTCAGTTTGTCAAGTGGGAAGCAACAGAAGAAAATCCCTTGACAAATCGACGGTAGTAGCTAGCTAAACCAACAAAGCTCCTTACCTCTGTAACATTAGTAGGTCTTACCCTACTCTTCACTGCTTCAATCTTAGAAGAATCCACCATCACTCCATCCTTAGAAACCACATGCCCCAAGAAGGACATTGAATATAACCAAAACTCACACTTGGAGAATTTGGCATAAAACTTTTTCTCCCTCAACATTTCCAATACAATTCTCAAGTGTTCCTCACGTTCTTTCTTGCTCTTCGAGCATACCAGTATATCATCAATGAATACAATGACAAAGAGATCAAGATAGGGCTTAAAAATCCCGTTCATCAAGCTCATGAACGCAGCAGGGGCATTCGTAAGCCCAAAAGACATTACTAAGAACTCGTAATGCCCATACCTGGTCCGAAAAGCAGTCTTGGGCACATCCGTTGCCCGTATTTTTAATTGATGATAACCAGATATCAAATCGATTTTTGAGAAGGTACAAGCACCTTGTAACTGATCGAACAAATCATCGATGCGAGGAAGAGGATAATTGTTCTTAATGGTTACCCTATTCAGTTGCCTGTAATCTATGCACATCCGAAAATTTCCATCCTTCTTCTTCACAAACAAAACAGGAGCACCTCAAGGAGATGCACTTGGTCTAATGAAGCCTTTGCTTAACAACTCTTGAAGTTGGGCCTTTAACGCTCTTAACTCAGCGGGAGACATTCTATAAGGGGTATGGAAATGGGGCGAGTGCCCAGCTCCAGATCAATACAGAAATCAATATCTCTATCCGGTGGCATACCAGGAAGGTCTGCAGGAAACACATTCAGAAACTCATGGACTATCAAAACAGACTCAATTAAAGGTACTTGGGTAGTATCATCCCTGAGGTGTGCCAAGAAAGCTAAACACCCTTTACTAACCATTCTCTTAGAACGAAGAAAGGAGATGATACGAACTGGAATGGAAGTGTAGTCACCCTCCCATACTAACAGATTTGTCCCAGGCTTGGCCAACGTTACAATTTTAGCATTACAATCTAAGATTGCAAAATTTGGAGAAAGCCAAGTCATACCAAGAATTACATCGAAGTAAACCGTTTCTAGGATAACCAAGTCTACCTGAGTATTGCTCCTCACAAAAGTCACAAGACAAGACCTATACACCTTTTCAACTATCACAGACTCACCCACCAGAGTAGAAACACGAATAGGCATGTCAAGCAAATCACAATGTAAATCAAAACCAGTAGCAAATGAGGAAGATACATATGAAAATGTGGATCACGGAACAAATAATACAGAAGCCATGCAATCACAAACAAAAAGATTACCTGTGATAACAGCATCCGATGTATCCGCTTCAGATCTTGCAAGGAAACCATAACAATGGGTCCTATCACCTGTCTGCCCGTTGCCCCTACCATGTTGCGCTGCAGTAGTTCCAGTTTGCCCACCACCCCAGTTGATTTGGTGACCTCCATTACCTTGGCTACCCCGTCCTCCAGAATAGCGGCCTCTTCCATGACCACCTCTACCTCTGACTATTGGGGGTCTATAACTCTGTTTTGGACAATACCTCCTAATATGTTAAGTCTCCCCACATCCATAACACTCTCTATGTTCAAACATAGGTCTCTGTGAGAACGACGGAGTCTAGGGATAACCCCCAAACTCAGAGAAGTGTTTACCGATCTGCGGTGGACCCCCAGCTACAGCCTGCAGTGAAGACTGAATAGGTCGGGCTGGGTAACCTCCTGAACTCTGCCCTCTGGAGTAAGACCCACCAAACTCACCTCCCTTACGAAACTTCTTAGGTGTCGATGCCATGGTGAAGTCGTCTGGCTTCACTCCCTCCACTTCTATCACAAAATCTACCACCTCCTGAAAGGATTTTGCTGCAGTAGCTACCTGTAAGGCTGGAATCTGCAAATCTGACCTCAATCCCTTCACAAAACGGCGAATCCGCTCTTTTGGACTGAAGCAAAGGTGGGTGGCATACCTGGATAATGCACGAAACATAGCCTCATAAGTAGTAACCGACATCCTGCCTTGCTCTAGGCTGAGGAACTCATCTCTCTTCCTAACCCTCAAAGTCCAGGGTATATACTTCTCCATAAATAATCTAGAGAATGATGCCCAAGTCATGGGTGGTGCATGTGCTGGTTGACACTCAACATACGATCGCAACCACATTTTGGCATTTCCCTGAAAATGATAGGTTACAAACTAAACACCGAATCGTTCCACTATGCCCATCTTATGTAGCAGCTCATGACAATCAACCAGAAAATCATAGGCATCCTCAGATACAGCACCCTTGAAAACTGGAGGTTTCAACTTAAAGAACTTAGTGAAAAGTTCATGCTGATCACTTGTCATTATAGGCCCTGTAGTCAACCGAGGAAACGTGCCTATTTCCAATGAGGCATCCATGCGAGGAGCCACAGCAGCTGCATGTTGTACTCCCGGAACCTGAGGTGCTGGTGCAAAAAATACTGGAGGTGTCTGGCCTTGATCAGATAACCTCTAAGATAAGCAAGAACCTGATTAATCATCTCTGGGGTAGGTTGGGGTGGTAATTCCCCATTCTGCACTTGTTCATTCTCCCCTTCCTCACCCTCTCTTAGTACTTCCTCAGTCGGTGGAGGAGTCACCGCCCTAGTACTAGCTGGACCAGGTGCTTGTCCTCTTCCTCTAGAGGACGTCCTCCCGCGAGCTCTACCACGGCCTCTTGCCACTGCTCCTCTTCAAGCTACCGCCTCAGTGGCTGGTTCAGACGCATCTTGTCTTGCCGGTGTTTGTGTTGGCGCAGTTGTTGTTCTAGTTCTAACCATCTGCAAAATAGAGTGATGATGGTCATATACAAATTTTTATCACCTAGATACCAATTGGATCCACGTAATAGCACGAAAGAAAGAAAGAATGGAATTTTCCTAAAGTCTTAATGCCTCTCAAAGAAAAGTAAAGGCGTCCCCCTACCGTTCCTCAAGACTCTACTAGACTCGTTCTTGTGTGATGAGACCAACGAACCTAATGCTCTGATACCAAGTTTGTCACGACCCAAAACGAGCCGCGAGTGGCACCCACACTTATCCTACTATGTGAGCGAACCAACCAATCTAAACCCCAACATTTCAACCATAATAACCAGAATAAAATGCGGAAGACTTAAAACTCATTAATATAACCAATAAATAACTCTAAAATTTAATACTTATTATTCCCAAAATCTGGTAGTCATCACCACAAGAACATTCTATCCTCAAATTACTAAATCTAAGAGTATCTAGGAAGCTAAAATAAGTAAACAAATGGTCCATGTCCGAACTTAAAGGACATCAAGACATGAATGAGAGAGAATCCAGTCCGAGCTAGGAACAATATATCACCGTGAAATCTGACGTGATGAAGACTAGCTAGAGTTGAGGACGAGCTAAAGTCGATGGCACGTTTGCTGCACTCCACAAATAACAAAGAAGAAAATTACAAGTAGGGGTCAGTACAAGGCACAAGTACTGAGTAGGTATCACCGACCAACTCAAAATAGAAATCAATATATATCAGATAATAACATAAAATCGACTACCATACTCAACTGTTGACAATAACAAGTACCATAACCATTGGCCACAACCCAAGCACATCTATGACTACTCAAGCCTCCACACCATACTTATTTGGGAAATAGGTTCTTTAAATTTGAGTATATTAACATAATCCAAGATTCACTCTCTTTATCATCCTGGTGTCGGAACGTGACACTCTGATCCCCTAAAGATTCATTCTCTTTATTATCCTGGTGTCGGAACGTGACACTCCGATCCCCTACTACTACGTGTCGGTTCGTGACACCCGATCCCTTACTTCCTCGTGTCAGTACGTGAAACTCCAATCACCTAATTCTACGTGTTGGTTCGTGACACCCGATCCCCTAATCTCATTATTTTAGTTCATCAAGCCTTCTTTTATACCAAGGCATCACCATTAACAAAGTGGATTTAAAGTTTAAGTTTCACAGCCTCATCTTTCCAATCCATTACAATTAAATAAACACATCATGCAAGTGCACAATTAAGCATATAGAAGACTTTACAATACTACCCAATATATAGCATTCGCTATTAAGAGTTTACTATGAAATAGCATAAACCATAACCTACCTCCACCGAAGAATCGTGATCAAGCAATCTACTTCTCCAATGTTTTTTGCTTTCTCTGCGTTCTTCTTTCTCTCTCGCTAGTTCTCTCTTCTTTTATTTTTAATTTTCTCCTCTTTTAAATTCCCTTTGTTTTACCCTAATTACCATATAATTATGTATAAAAGATGATAAAAGTAACCCACTATTTATTTCAAGGTTATCTCCTCTAACCCACAAGTAAATAAGTCATTAAACTTATCCCCTAATTTCATACAGTTTGTCATAAATAGTCCAAAACGCCCCTTTTTAAAACTTTAGGAGAAGTCCGACCCAGTCAGTGTTACGCAGCTCGTGACGGCCCGTCATGCCTGCGACGGTCCGTCCTGCAGAGTCGTCACAGAGTTCAGAGACTCAATTTCATTTAAGAGCTCTGTGACGGTCCGTCGTGCCCATGACGGTCCGTGCTTCCATGTCGTTGCGAAGTTCAGAGAGTTGTTTCCCCGTACCCAAATTTCAGAGTTTAAGTGTTTTGGCACGGAGACACTTGACGGTCCGTCGTGACCATGACGGTCCGTCGTGTGATCCGTCGACACAGTCAGCTATTTATCAAAAGTAATTCTACTGCTCAAAACGACTAAACAAGTCGTCACAGCATCAAACTACATGTTCAAGTTAAGGAGGGATATTATTTACTATATACGTTGGAGAGTGTGTGTAACATAAATGGAAGGAATGGATGTGCATAATAGGACGATGTTGTTGTTGACCCTAGAGCGATCATTTATAGGGACTTGAACAATATCATCTTGTAGTTTTTGGATGGAAGTTATCCGCAAGAATGTTTTTTAAAAGTTTGAATACACTTATATGTATTCACCAGTTATTTGTGAAATTTTTAATTTTCTCATAATGATTGCATAACCTTTGCTCTATATTTCTCGAAAGTTGTTTATTTCATTCTTCCAAATTATCGTGTTCATCAAAGTCCCCTGTTAGAAGTAAATGTGCAGGAAAGTTTGGAATAACCAAATTCATAATGATGTTTAAACAGAATATGAACGATGCAGTACCTTCTCGAAAAGGGAGTAAATACTAGTTGTTTCTAATTCTTAAAAGGAGTCGCTCCGCATATAAGTTGTGTCGGTGTTGAGACGGTGTGATTGTTCGGGCTGAGGCAACATTATAGTGTTTTTTTTTGGGTTGAAATGTAGTTTAATGTAGTGGTTCTTAAAGAAAAGGGTATTTTTGGGAAAATTTTAAATTAAAAGGGTTTTTTTGATGGTGGTGACGCCACTTAGGCGGCACTAAGGTTTTCCTATATATATTGTAGTTCTTGGGAACGTGCATTGCACGTTTGTCCCATACAAATATATAAAATTTAATTATTATATAGAAAATGTTGAAATTAAAAAAATTACATATATCCATTTATATTTTATTCATTCAATAAAATTCATATTAATCGAGTAGTAAATTGACCATCAAGTGAAAAATATGGAAAACTTATTAAGATACTACAGATTCTAATAATATGAATTTATCTATATGAATTATCATTAATAATATCTCATTAGCATCCATAACAAATTTTATAAGGAGCAATAATCCACTGGAAGCAAAATAAATAAATGAAAAATGTGATTTTTATTAATGAAACATTGTGACTACCATTCCGTTGTTCTCTTGATTCTCTATCCTAAGTGTATCCGTAATTCTAGAGCCTTCAATAAACTATTACTCGAATTGTTTGATGATGTAGACCTCCCTAAGATATTGTGTATCTCTGGGACGTCCGAAAGAGCTTCGTTGTTTCTAGTCGATCTCCGTGAAGAACTTCGTTCATCACTCCTTCAAAGAGCTGTGATGTTGATGTTGTAGCTTTCGCCAATTTTCTTAATTCTTTTTGAAGAGTTTTCTTGATTCCCCTAGAATATGATGTACATCCCCTATTTATAGTTGTAGGGGGTGGACAAGGTTGCATATGATTGGCTAAAGGATGTCATTTTGACACTTGTCTCATTGTGATTCATTCTTGTATTTGAGAGGGACTACCACCTCATTTCGACATCTGGCGTCACTTTCTTGGTTACAGATGACAAGTAACTATCACACGTGGCATGGGTTTGGGCTTAAAGGTGAAATGGACCTTGGATTTTAATTTAATTAGATAATATTATTCATTTGTAAAGCCCAAATTAATTATTAATCCCAAATGAAAATGGATTTAATTCAAATTTTGTATGAATTTGAATCAGTAGAATTTATGTGTCTACAAATGCCCCTTACTTCGAGACTTGTGAACGTGGAGGCTTGCTGAAGTTTGGCGACAAGACTTGAAGTAGTCATGAATGTGTTTTCCTTTTTTTTTTTTAGACTTGTCAACGTGTAGGCTTGCCAAATTTGAAAAAGAGAGTTTATGTCTTCATGAATATGTATTCATTTTTTCGAGACTTCTCTACGTGTAGGCTTGCCGAATTTGACAGTTAAAGTGGGAGTCTTCATGAATTCATTGTTGAGACTTCAAGAGTAGTTGTTTCTTGTTGTCATATTCTAACTGGGCCACCACCAATAATTTTCTTGTAGTAGCGTCAAGCATTTTTTTTAAAAATTCCTTGCTCGACAACCACATGGGCCTTCTATATCGATTTAAAAAAGATTGGTCTAGTGGGTAATAGCACCTGCTAATTTCCTTGTTGATCACCCTCTTACGGGAAAATGGTAAACTTTAAATGAGTTTCTTGATGAATATGCTTTTTTACTAAAGAGTTGTCGACATGGACAATGATCATTGGTGGATCTGCACGCCGAGATGGAGCAGGGGCATGAGTGGTATTGATACCTGCAGAAGAAATAATTTTACCATTCTCATTTGTTATAGGCAAAACATGTTCCAACAATGCTGCAGAATACAAAGATTTGATTGTGGGCCTTGAAATTGTATTGGACCGAATTTATACAATTTATGTGTCTACACTCACATATCAGCAAGAAAATAATAAAAGAAAGAAAATATTATAAAAGTACATTGAAAAATGAATATAAAGGTCATAAATTAGTAATTGTAGCACTAATAAAAAATAGACTTATAACTTTTATAATTTCATAGAAGATTAAATTAAAGAAGTATAAATCGGTTAAGAATACAAAAAAAGTAAGACAAATAAGAACAAATACAATATTCATATCCTTCTAAGACTGTAATTATAACAATATTTCTACTAAATACATAAGAAATAGAGTTCTTGATGATACCTCCTCTCCTATAACCAATCAAAATTCAAATGTCTTAATAATGATCCAAGTGCTTAACTCTTAATGAATGATACATAGCATATAAAATTTAAAATAATTGTAAATCCAAAAAGAGCAAGAAAAAGTTAAATGATTTCTTGACCACATAGATATATCCGTCTGTTGGACTTCCTAAATGCTAATAGTTAAAATTTATATTTATTACCAAAAATTTTTACAAATGTGAAATACTAAAAAGAAATTTAAAAGGTTGAATATTTGTTGAATATGAAAACAAATCCACCACATTTAATTGAATGAATTAATGAGTGAGAATGTATTTCATTTTAATGAAATATTATTAATATATAGGTAAATTTACTTTTTAATACCAATAATTAAAAGATTGGTGTTTAATTAAATACTCAAATGACTATTCAACCTATAAAAGATAAATTGTAATGAAACAATAAGAGTATTATAATTGTTCAACAAAAAATCATGTATTTCTAAACAGTTTAATAAAACATCAAAAATGGTAAAGATAAAACTATGATACAAAATATCATTCTAATTAGGATAAAAAAAAACGTTAATAATTTTAAAAAAACCTTAAAAATTGCCTAATGATTCACATCAACAGGATGCAATTGGAAAAGAACAGTTACTTTTCCATGATGCTTATATAGATCTAGAGATTTGTATGTTAAGATGAAAAGTTGAAGAGTTATTTAATTTAATTTTCAAAAGTTAGTGATCTTAGATATGAGAAATAGGAAAGATTAATTGTTTTTACTTATAGTTAAATACATTTAATTACACTAATTATCGATAAAGGATAAAAAATTTAATTCATTTAACCACATAATTTATAGAGAAATAATAAATAATCAAGGATAAACAATTTAATTATCTAATTTTTTAAAAATAAAAACGTTTTATCTAATTAACAAATTTAATTCATTTAAACACAAGTGCTATTAAAAGAATTAGACAAAGTCTGTCCAACGAGATTTACTATCTCAAGTTATCATGAGAATTACCATCTCAAACTTCCAACCTTGGTCTTATTTTAGTAAACCAGGATTTACATAAGGGAAACACAAGTCTCAACATCAAGCTATTCTTGTCTAACTTTCTTTGATTCATTTAAGATTATTAGGTAAACCTAGAATCCTTCTAGGTGAGGGAACTTGCTTCTCTTAGCTTGTTCATATCTAAGTGTATAAGAGAAAGATAGTACTTGATAAAGATCACACAAATTTAATGTGTGATATAACACAAATAGGTATTTGTGGGTAAATTCAATATGAGGAGATATGTATTGATTATTATCTTTCTCTTATATACTTATATATGAACAACCTAGGAGAAACATGTTTTCTCATGTAGAAGGATTCTAGGTTTACCTAATAACCTAAAATGAATCAAAGAAAGTTATATTGTAATAGCTTGATATTGAGACTTGTGTTTCCTTCATGTATATCTTGGCTTATTAAAATAAGACTAAGGTTGGAAGATTGAGATGGCAAGTCTCATTGTTGTTTGAGATAGTAAATCTCATACTTGCTTGAGATAGTAAATCTCACGGAAGCTTGAGGATGGTGATTCCCATGGTAGCTTGGTATTGACAAATGAACTCTCCTCAAGATAGCTTGAATTAGCATGATTAGATTGCCTTATTATAACTTGACATGGTTAGGCCAAAACAATTTCATGGTAGCTTTAGGATATATGACTTATACTCTCCTAATGGTAGTTTGTCTTACATCCAAGGTTCAATTAATCCAATATGTGGTTACTCATGGAAGCTTAGGGTTGAGGATTTATACTCCAATATGGATAGATTACATCTTGATGAGTGGGTGCATGGTTGCTAGGTGGGTATACTTACAACCTTCCTATGATAGCTTTGATCGCATGATATGATGTTTCCCATGGTAATTAGGTCTAGTATGATAGTATAATATTGTTGATAGACTAGTATGAAATATAGTTAACATTGATTAAGATAGCCTATATGAGTACTTAGTGTGAATGGTAGAATCGGATGTCATTCATACATGGCACAAGTATGACCTGAAGCTACTTATGAAATATCCTCTTATGAAGTATGCCTACCTTGGGTAGTGGGTATAGTTTCCTTCCATTTTGAGATTTACTTAAGATTATAGTTGCTTGTCCAATATAAAAGTAGGCCCTTAGTGACAATTCTAAGGGGGTAACACGTGAATAGGGTGACTTCATGATATGCTTAGTGTGTGAGGAAGAATGGGATGCCCCACATGAATTGGACTAGTGTGCCTTGAGGTTTCCTCATGGTATAGTTCTCTACTTAAGTATGAAGGTGGGATATCACCAAGAATAACGAATGAGAGGTACTTACCTTAAGTAGTAGTATGGTATACTACCTTAGCCTTGCACAAGTATACTTAAGGGTGGCTTGGGACGTAGTTCACTTGAGTATACAGGACAAATGGTTGAAGTATGAAATTATGATTATGTCTTATGTTGAGTTTTTGTGATATGCTTCTTATGTTATTACCTCTTATGCTTATGTCTTATGTTGTCTAACCATTTGAGATGCTCCTATAATGTTATGTTAGCTTCCATACTTAGTACCTTTGTACGAACGCATATTGCCTACATTCTCACCAAATGTTGGGTTGGATTTTTTAGTTTCTCTTTGAGGGTAGAGTTTCAAGAATTTAGAAGATTGAAGAACTTTGTGAGTCCTCAGGTCTTTGAGGACAATATCCATTTACCTTCATACCATTTACTTTTATGTTTTAGACTTTATGTGGGTTGTGTCCAATGACTTTATTCATTTAATTCATAGATGGTTTGAGACAATAACGTTAGAAAGACTTCCTCTTTTATGAAATACTTCTTCGAGTTATGTTTTAAATTCTTCCATATTTTCTAATGAATGAATGCTAAGGGCTTGTGTAAGATCTCTTCGAGATCGAATATGCCATGTTACGACTAGGGGGTGCTGTTGAGTCATTACAATATGATATAAGATGTATGATATTAAACAAAATGTACGCGTTACTATCCTTGACTTCTCTTTTGTTGCAAATCCCACTCACTCTAAAGTAGAAAAAAATATTTATCGTGCATAAATTATAAAGTAAATGTGGATGCGCCGGGTAGGTAGATAGACATTTAATTTTCCCTATATATTTTCGAAATTAATTCACTTTTCTTCATCTCAACCTTTGAGTTATAATGTCATACTCACTAAACGTTTCTTTGATCATCTACTTCCTCCATTAGAAAACCCCTCTTTGGATCATTTTTCTCTCTCTAGATCAGTAGAAAACATCATTTGTTTCTATTATAAGCTCATTTTTTTTTTAAAATTTAAGTAGATATCATTTTATATAGATTTAAATTGAATGATCATGACCAGGATATACGTGCGGTCGTAAGAAGTTAAAATATTAATAAACCTTACATTGTTGTCGCTCCGAAGTTATACTTGGACTTCTTTAAATGTGTTTGGAATTCTTTTGATGACTTTTTTTCTCCTGACATAACTAGTTTTAATGGTTTATCAGAAATTTTCTCTTTAGAACTTGATAACCGCTCACTAGGAAAAACAAGATGACCAAGTCATAATCATGAAACAAAATGGTAATCAATAGATGTAATTACATCCCATTCAATCATCTCAATTTATCCAACAAACCTCTTTTCCTCCATCAACAACAACAGTAGTGTGTGTTCCACCAACAACTACAACAACAAAAGAATGGATTGATCTACAACAACTCGATATAGGGACTAACAATTATTCTATATTTAATTTTTTCCATGGAGACTCCTTTTATTCAAACTACAAAAAGTATCCATTCACTTCGTTACATTTTATATATGTATATTTAAAATTTAGATTTTAGTACTTTTGATTTGAAATTAGAAAAAATCATTCAATAGGGATTACGCATGAATTATTGCATATGACACAAAATTTTGATTTTAGCACTTTTGTTTGAAAGAGAAAAAATAATGGTTCCTTGATACACATATTTCTTCCGTCCCATAACCAAGTGAAAAAGGGGATTCTCTTGAAGCATGAATTCTTCTGCCCATGAATCCTTCCTTGATTTGTTAACGGACTACAGCAATATATTCTTGCGCTAGGGTCTAATATATGTGTCAAAGAGAGTATTCTCTTGCAACGGATATTGGCTAATACCTTGAGCCTATTGAATCAATTTCTAGAAAGTCGTGTCTCTCTCCTTCACTTAAAAAACAACCTATGATGATTCATGTAAGACAAAATCAAATAAACTTCATGATAAAAAGATCGTATACGATGTAGAGTGTAAAGTCGAGGATTAGTATTTAAACATTGATATATCTTAAGAATTATTAATTAATGTAATATTAAATTGTAGTATAATCTCAATCTAACCAAAGAAAACATGACTATATACTGAAAAAACCATCCTAATTAGTAGAAAAGAAAAAAGGATAAACATGGAGTTATATTATTTTGGCAAAAGGGTCTAGTGAACCCTTGTACTTGTGTAAGTTTGTATTGTGAACCTTTCTACTTATACATTTGTCATCTGGACCCCTGAACCCATCTACACTCAACATTTTAAAAATGTTTTCTAACTTGGCCTCCTTTGTGGCAGATACAACCAAGGGGCGTGTGATATACACATTTGAGGAGAGTGAAATGTGGTTAAAAGGGTCTAATAGCCACATTAGGGTTTTATAAAGTATTCTTTCCCATTCACATTTAACACCATTATTGAAAAAGCTAAGCTTTTTCTTGCCTCTTTTTTGATCTGCTTTCTCCAAATTTCTTGTCCATTTATTTCATCGTTTAAATCCTCTTTTATTTCTATGCATTTCAAGTTAATTATTTGCTTCTTTTTGTGGTTAATCCTATTGTAGTTTTCTACATCATCAAGAAAGTTGTTTTTCTTAGAATCCTATCATCATGAAACAAGTAATTGAGAGCATAAAAATAGAATCCCCAAAAAACTTAAAGAAAATCTGTATAATCAACTAAAAACCTAAAAATTAAACAGAGACATAAATAGAAGATGAAATCTACAATAAACAACATACAAATAAAAAAATAAGTCACAAAATTTATATACATAAACTAATAATCAAATAAAATCAACAAAAATACTCAACCAAATTTGTAGGAATGAAGAAAAAAAGGAGAAAGAAAAAATGTAGGTATCGATAGCCTCACATAGATAGATGTCTACGATGATGTTAACACACTGTGCTTTTTTTATTTTGATGAAAACAAAGATGAATTTCTTGATTGGTTCTCATATTTTTCTTCAATGGAAAGAGTAGAAAATGTTGATAAAAAAAGTGTAAGGAAGATGAAAGAGAAATAAAATAAGATTGTGGGGAAAGTTGTGGGTTTTGTGGCAAAAGGTAAATAAAAATAATCAATGTATTAATTAAATATTATAAAAATGTCAGTATGACATGAAGTGGTATATATATACACGTGTCGTTTTATAATTATTTTAAAAATTACGTGTCACACATTTGTGGTACACTCACAATTAAAGGGTAAAAAAGGTGTTTAATATGATAAGTTTAGCTGGTTTTAAGGGTCCAAATGACATATGAGTAAGTAGAAGGGTTCACAATATAAACTCATACAAGTACAAGGTTCCACCAAACCATTTTACCTAGTATTTTTACATATAAAATTATTCTATAATCTTTTCATTATACTCCTTATATTCCCATATCAAGGGTTATTCTTAAGGCAAATCACACTTATTAAGAATAATATTCAAGAGCATAGGGTAAATCACAATTTCAACTATTGCCTTTTGTGATATTATAAATACTAGTTTCTGGACACGTTCTTTGCACGTGTGTTCCTAGATATGTTAGAATGACTAAAATGTAATGAAAACATATAGTGTGTAAAGAACATGCAATGAATAATATAATACAAAAATTATACATAAATCTTTAATAATATAACCATTTAACACAAATGAGGGGCACATTTTGATGTCTCAAATTAATTCTTTTTAAGACATCTACTATAACTTTTAAACATTGGTTAATAGTTAGAAAACTTTCAATAAAGTCACAAATGACTTATTTGAGCTCAAACAAGTATTTAGACTTACGACTTCATAGAAAACTAAATTAATATGTCTAATAGAGACGAAAAAACACAGAAAAAATAGAGAAGGAAAAAAAAAACAATGTATACATTCTTCATATGATGTTGATCAATAATAATGTAGATTAAAAAATAATTAAAAAATTAGTACATAATATTTCGAGTTCTTGTTTACTCTTTCTTCCATATCCTATCGAATTCAAGAGTCTTCTTCATGATATACGTCGATAACATAAACTATTTGAACATACATCAATTTGAAAATGTCTCAGTTTTTAAAAAGTACCTTAACGATTATGAAATTGAAATCTAAATGAAAAATAATATTAAAATAGATGTAAACATAAATTGTAAAAAAACTAGATATCTAGCAAAATTATGGATGAATAATCATTAAAGCTACAAAAATCTCAATTAGAAAAATGACTTACTCCATCAATAACCATCAATTTTTTGTACGTGTCCCTACAATCCACATTAATAAAAGAAGTAGAACAATATATTGTGATAATCTTTGAGCAGATATAATATGAATAAGAAAAAATGATATTTTACATGGAAAAATACAATATACAAATATAAGATTCCAAATAAATTCAAGAATCCATACAACAGCAAACCAGTTGAAGAAATAGTCATCTTAAGTGATAATGATGAATGTAGGATACAAAATATCACTATTAAAATCTTATATAATATTATTATAGTTAAACAAAAAACTAACATAAATGGTACGTGAAAATCGACGAAATAATCTCATCAAAAATAGGTAATTGGTGAACAAAAAATATTCCTCCATTAGTTAGACATTTATATAAAAGATGCTTACGAGCCTCACCATTTATTTTTTTTTAAAAAAATATTCATAGGAATTATAAATGGAGACCATAACATTACCACTACAAATGATATTAAGATAAGAAATAAAACATTAACTCATAACTGAGTATTATTAATAATTAAAAGAGAAGATGAAAACTTGAAGAATTTGTATATTTAATGAAATAATCATGATCTTATACTTGGTGTGACGGAGGGCTGCTCTTTTTATTAACCAATTTAATATATTATAATATAATCATAGTAATTATAGATAGAAAATAAAAAATTAATCAAATTATTTAGACGTTTAAAATCTCAAAAAAGAGAATATATATATTTTAGAAAATAGGTATTATTAAGTTAGATATTTTAATTAGGGATTAACCAAAGGAATTGCAAAAGTCTTTCAACATTTTAATTAAAATAAAACAATTTAATATTTAAATTAAATAGTTAAATGTTTTATAATATTTTAATTTATATTAACGGTAAAATCGTAATTCAACTTTTAACTTTTTTGTTCTCACTTATAATAATATATGATAAGGGAAAATAATGCACAAATAGCTCTCTAGACTATAAACGAAATCTCAAAGTCATACCCCCTTAAACTTTTTTTTTTGTAATTTTGTGCACCTTTTGTGATTACATGTCATCCAAATATCTCCCACGCATCTCAATTAAGTGGATTCACGGAACATGCCACGTTAGACATGGGTGCACAAAAAAAAAAGTCCAAGGGGGTAATAGGACATTTGTTAATTTAAGGTGATCTCTGAATTTTGAGTAATAGTTCAGGGGGTACTTGTGCATTTTCCATAAATATAACTTTGTAAGTGTTGAATTGATCTCCTAGAAGATAGAAAACTTCAATATGTGAAAACCCATACATGAAAAAAATTTCAAACACCTATCTCGAACTTTGATAAATTCAACTATTTTTTATACTGAAAAAAGCTTCAAAAATTCACTTAATTTGGAATAGAATTAGTACGTTTCACACACCTTATATACTGAACAAATCACATTCCAAAAAAACGTTAGTGTTTTTAAATATTAACTTCTAAAGTACATTTTTATTTATTCATGAAAATATGTATAAATATGGGTCGATCGATTTTTAATCCAATCTATTGGTTATCTAGTTTCTTTTTTAAAATATATTTTTTGGGGTAACAAAGATGAAATGGGGGAGGGTATTACATTGTTGAGATTTAATCTACACCCGGTGAAAATTTATATAGCCAATCAATTATGCTACAAAGATTCTCTTATACGAATATTGGACATAGGATGAGAAATCAAAAGAAAAAGAAAAACATAGTTCTTGGAATTCAAGGTATTATTATTGTCGTATATATTCACAAACTACAATATTACTACTCCAAGCATTTGTATTTTTTGCTTTTCTGAGTAAAAGATTATTTAAATTTAAGAAGCAAAATGATTTTGGGTGTGTTTGTTATGAAGAAAAACATTTTTTTAAAATATTTTCTAATTTTATCATGTTTGTTTGAGTCAAATGTTTTGGAAAATATTTTCCAAATCAACCCATTTTTCTCAAATTTAAAGAAAATGACATCCCTTCCAAAATTTAAAGAAATGATTTTCCAAAACACTCTTCCAACCTCTGCCCAACCCACCCCACCCAACCAGACCCAAACCACCCCCTACCTACACTCCACACACCCTACCAGCCCCCAACCCACCCCACCCCATCCTACCAGCGCCCCCAAATAATCCTCTACCAGCCCCCAGCCCCCGAATACCTAAAAAAATTAAGTTCCTATTTTAATTTTTCACCCCTACCATATTAACCCCCAACACACTCACCCCACACACACACCAACGAAAAAAAATTAATTTTGTTATTTTTTTAAAAAAAGTTCAACTTAAAAAATTATTTTTTACTCTAATAAAAAATAAAAGATATCAAAAACATATTTCACTCAAAAATCAAACACTAAATATATTTCCAGAAAAAATTTTCTACTCACAAACCAAACATTAAAAAGTAATCAAATATCAATTTATTTCATGTTAAACATTTTCTACGAACATTTTACATGAAAAACATTTTCCTTCATACCAAACACAACGTTTCAGTACGTTTCTCTTGCTATAAGTTACTATCTACAAAAAGATGATTCACTTTTTTTTTGTTGGATTCATGCAACAAAACAACTCTTAAAATGAGATAATCCTAAACCTAGATATAACATTCTTCAGAGGAATTTTTTTTTTTTGCCAAGAAATTTCACCTAAGAAAGCAAACTTTAAAATAAATCTCCTTGACCCATATATTAATAAACTATGATATTTTAAAGAAAGACCATATTGGAAAGAAAGGTTGTCCTTAAGAAGGATTTTTTTTTTTAGAATTTTGATTATTTTTGCATGATTGAGATGTTTCTTCAAAAAGGAAGGTTCATTGATAAACATAATCCAACACACAAAAAACACATTTAGATTTAAAGAGAGTCTGTTGCGTAATTCCTAATTATTTATTCTCCTTGGTGAATTCCCGTAGTGAGATCAACATCCATCTTTTTTATGACTTATTTCCTCTGAATTCTTTACAACTCTCTTCCCTTTTGTGGAGGTGAATCCAGAATCTTCAATTTTTGGTGTTATGAAATTCTAAAAAGGTAACTCGTTTGATTTTTAATAGGTAACCTTTTGTAAAATCCAAATCTATAAAATCAAGATTTGGGATCCGCCTCTTTAATAGGTCCCTCCTTGTTTGCTTTTTTATTCTTCGACACAAACACAGGTTTAACTACCTAGTGCACAAATAAATGATTGTTGACAGATTAGACCACCTACTTAGCTAGAGCACAAGTCACTTGGTTCTCCACTTGATATTCACTCTAGCTAGTGGATTCCCTAGCTGCAAAAGTAGTGCCCTGCAATCATTTATGATGTTAGATAGAGCAGGACAATCATTTTGTAAAAAATGTGTAATTTCCTTAAAATCAATATTAATTTATAAAGGCATCCACATTGTATCTAGTGAAATTTTATCTCCTATAAAAGGCCACATAGCTTGTTTGGGTCGTTGTACCTTTGAAGATATTCCCCATTAATCTAGATAGCCAATTCCCTTTTGTATCACGAATGACTCCTCATATGCCTCATTTTCCTGATTCTATTTTGAATGATTCGTTTGTGTTTATTTCAAATCCTATTGATGGTGGTTTCCATTTAACAAGATTAGTCTTATATTTATGTTGCCCGCACATTACTATTCGCAAAAAATGATTTTTTTTTCTAGATGACAATCCGTTTTACCATTCAAATACTTTTCGAGATCTAATTTGATGATCTTAGATGCACAATCTCCATTCATTTGTTGGATGTGAGTAATTATTTTTTTAATGATTATAATGTTGTTTGGATTTGATGTCCACTGGGTGGTACAACCAGGAACCCTTTTGGATTTGGAGGGCAACATTTTTATTTCTTCTACTTTGAGTAAGAGATGTTGTATGGAAGAACATGGTGTTAGATTCTGCTTCACCGAGCCTGTTGAATCTATATTTTTAGTTACTAGAAATCTTCCTCTAGTATAAGTATAAGGTTGTATTCTTCAATTTGGTCAAGATATTGTTTTGATAGGAAGGTGTTGGAGTATAATTCGATGATTTTGGATACCCTCAATTTCTCGTAGGAGTTTTCTGTTATTTTAATTACAAATGTTGCCAAAATTTATATTATTCCGTATGGTAACATTTAATTCAGAAGAAGAGATTACCTTATATATGTTTGGTCAGTTAAGACAATTGAAGGAGATTAAATTTTGTTACTCGGGGTGTAAGTCCACAAGAGTTCATGGCAAAATATTTTATTGTTATGCTTATTTTTGAGTGGGAAAAGTGATATTAGAATGGGACAATGATCCTAACACCTATGAGGTAGGTGGGTACATGTGTATCTCGACAACTACAAAAACTCTTCACATTTTCTGAAAATTTGTATAGTTTTTCAAAATAAGACTTAGTCTATTTTTATGCACTTATTGTACCACATATTTGCTACCTTCTAAATCTAATTCAATCAACTCAGTGTAACTATTACTACAATGAAAATACCTTTTAGCGGCAATATATAAACACATTAATAAAGAGTGTTAATGTCTTTTCCGACATTAGTTAAGTGCCATTAGATCCAATGTCACTAAATCCTTTAGGAACATATACAAAGAGTGCTAGTTACAGCTAAATATATACTTAGAAGCAATAATTAATTAATTGCCGCTAAAGCTCATTTTTGATGTAGTGTAATCACATCCCAAAAGTCATTTACCTGAGATTTGATAATAGGCCTTTCTCCAACTTTATCTGTATTGCCCAATACTTTGTTAATACTACCCCTATTACCTAATGCATCTTAATAGTTGTTCTTAATTGTTTTGAAGTTTTCCCTTAAAATATTTCGTACATTAATTAATAATTTGAGATTATATTTTGATAAGATTTCGGAAAGATTGCTATTGTTTTAAAGTTAGCTTCAGTAGATTGTGGAGTTACTGCAAAAGATAAGGTAGAGGTTTTTTAGGGGTTATAGTAGGTAATGGAAGATCTAGAAATCTTTTTATCATTGGTACTTAATTATGGTCTATTTAAAAGTAATTGTATAGCTTAATTAATATATTTGAATATATTATTAAATATTGTACACAAATAAGAGTGTGTTATCACAAAAGGTTGTAGGTTCCTAAGAAACCATACTTCATAACATAAGTCCACCAATGATACTAGGAGTGTAGGTTTTTGTCTCCCACCTTACTCTTTACAATATTTGTGGCGGAGTTATTTTTATATTTATTTTTGTTTAATTTAATTATATTGTTGACATCATTTTTCATAACATTGGGAATGTATTAGGCTATACATTCGTCTAAGCTCTTTTTAGGGAATGTTGTGGATTGAGAACCCTTCGAGATAGCTTATTTTTTATGAGGATTTTTCCATTATTTATCGATTTTAGAGTGAAGAAACTTACTTGTATTAACATTGAATAAATTACCGCTAACAGTTTTATCATTTGAGCTAGCATGACGTTTTTCATGATTCCATTTCTCTTTTAATAATACCGTCTGCCACAATTGGTAGGTGCTTCATCTTGTGTTGAAGTGGTTCTATATTTGGCTAATTTTTTTTATTGGATTTACCTTTTTGCAAGTGGTATTACTTTTTCCAAAGACACCACATTTGGTACAAAGTATATATACTATTTCATTCATAGACAAGGCTTCATAAGGGGCGACCTATAAAGATATGATTATTGACTGGTAATCCAATTAGTACCTATACACAAATGTGTGTATATGATCCGCACAATGCATAGGATGTACATCCATCTTTACTAAGTTCCTTATTTTATTCCATACTTGAGCTAAGATTCATGGTCGTAGAATTATGTTGTAGTTTGGGTAGTATGATCTAGAAGTGAAATAAAGGGTCAATATTTTTTTCGATTTTCTTGTTCTTATAGTTGACTTAGAAGATTCGGTAGATAATTTTTGGTATTCAGGATTAAACAAACAGAATTGAAAGTGTGAAAGGTAAACTTGACATAAGATGTTTTTATACTAGTTGAGATCCAATGTAGATCTTATATCCAATTTCCTTGGGTTGTAATGGTGTTGTCTTCTAGTTTTATGAAATTTGTAGTAAATACAAGTTTTGAATATAGTTCCTATACCTACATTCAACGTTTTTTCTTTCTATTTTCCTTTGGTACGAAGCCTTACCAAAAATATTTGTAGACTCGTGTGAATCTTCTCTTTAGCAGACGCTAGCTTTTATATAGTGTTGAGACGTTGAGACTTGAATCTTCTAGATGAAGATATGGAAACCCAAGAGCTTTTATATTTGAAAAAAGAGTAGTAGATATCCTTATTTTACTAGAATTTAAAAAGATAAGGCTAATCTTTAGATTACTTCTTCATTGCTCCGAGATCTTTATTTTATCCTTGTCGATTAACTTCTTCCCTGATGAAATAATCATTGATTCGGTTCACCTGATTGTAGCCATTATATCTTCCTTGACTCAAATAAGATTCTTTTTAATTGTCATACTTTTGTACTATTCAAGCATTCACATTTTTAATATCATCATGGAGTTCATTATAGATTCTGTAAAAAAAATTGTTGCTTCCAATTGCACATGCAAGTGTACGTGGTTGCGCAAGAAATATGGTGACCCTAAAGAGCCGATTATCAAACAAAAAAAGTTGTCAATTAATTATTCTTACTAAATTTTAATTCTAATTATTTATTTAAGGGAGGCTTGCCCACAATAATTTATGTTTATTTTTTATCCATTCATATGCGTTTTTTTTCTTCATATCGTTTTGTATCTAGGTTGAAACACAATATAATCTAAAACCTTATCTCGAACCGAACAATCCTCCTTATCCAGAAATGCAACCATTTAAGCCTCATAGGATTTTGCAACTGCATCAGAGTTGTAGTAGTAAGAGCAGTAAGAATATATATTTGTAATATTCTTGCTCTTTAAAACAACAATTGTGTGTGCGCAAGGTATCTTGTCGAATTGCAATCTTCCACAAGTGCTTACTTTCCGCTCAAGGCAAAATAATATGTCCTCTTACAGATTCATAAATTGAGAAAACAAATTTAGATGTTGGAACAATCTGCAAACATAAAAAAAAGTTATTGATATGTTATATGAAATGCCACTGTTTTCTATTTTTTCAAACTAATGTTGATGAAAAAGCCAAATGATCCATATCAAATGCATAACATATATATAGTTAGCTATCTTTATACATACTCTCATCTTTGAAAATTTAGGTGCATTTACAACCAATACCTCCTCAAATATTCTCCACAATGTATCCTTTGTATGTGAAGATATTTCTCTATTTTTACAGTTTCAAGAACCAAACTAAATTCTAGCCTCTTTCGAAAATATTATGATAGAGAATTGGCGTGGCTCAACAAGGCAATCATTAACTCGAAGTCGTCATTCAACCTCTGTTTACTGTTGAATGAACTCTCAACCACTTATCGTACCTAGAATCCTCTAGTTACCTCTTAACTCTATGATCAACCTTTTTGACCTTAGCCATTAATTTATCAAAATACTTCTTCTCAATAAGTCTTAGCCATAAAGCACAATAGATCACAAAGGGTTATTCTGCTCCTCTTTAAGTTTGTAGGGACATTCTTCCAAAGATGCCACGTGCATGCATAATGAGGTACATTTGAAGCACATTGCTTACACTCTTCATAATACTTTAATTTTTATGTAATACAACACATATTTTTTCACGCTTGCAAAATGTATTTTTTGATTGGTCAAAGAACCATGTCCATGAACAATCATTTTCTATGTCTACAACTCCACTTGTCAATGAAAATGTGAAACGTATCACAAATCAAAACACATGATATTTTTTTTTGACATAACATTAACACTATGTATAAGTTATTATACAAAAAAACAAGTTCACCTTCATAAAAACACATATATGCCCCATGCAGTGTGATTGCTCATATAATTCTCCTTTTGTAAGTTCGACTAAAATGTGCAGCGTCGACAATAACTAAAGATCTGCAGAACTTATTGAACCCCCTCATCAATGGTCTCAAGTCTATGAAAAGATACATGAATTCATCTTTCTACCACTTGTGCATTGTTATAAATTATTTAAGATCTTGGCATCTGCCTATAGCCATATGCTGGTTTGCCCCTTATCATTTCTTATGTCTGTTCATTAGCATGTCATGTTTTCTAGTAAGACATCTCAATCCCCATAGAAATCTCTAACATCCTGAATTACATCTTTCGGAATATGAATTCTCTTATGGTAGACAAATTTAGGAAGAGTCACATTACTGACAAACCCAATTATTTCTTGGAGTTTTGTTATTAACTAATCCTCAATGGATACATATGTTCACTATTGAAGTATCTCACTTTGTCTGAGTTTTTCCTTCACGAAGCCTTCAAACTCTAGCAAAAATAATTCGAAAAGCACACTGACACATAATTGTACAATTGTTTTTATCATATTAATGCATACACCAAATACATATATGATGCTACAATGAGTCACAATATTTCAAGAAAGATATATATTAATGCATCATCCATATCAATAATCACTATAACTATTTGATGCACCTTAAATAATACATTTTGTGTATCATATTCACATCACTTGTCTGATATGTTTTATAAAAATGAGTAATACCATCACATTAGAGATACCAAATGTATAATATATCACTCATAATGATTCATATCATACCGCTAAAAAATTTGTAGAGATACCAAATACAAAATTTAGTATACGCTTTTTAATATTTAGAACTAAATTAAAATCATGAATGTCGTGTCAATATTAATTAATCATCATAAACAAAAACAATTATTACCATGTTACATATGTTAATAATAATAATGTAACATAAAATACTAGAAATAAAAAATTAAATACTCTCAAACTTTTTTCTATCATCTATCTTTACATTAAAATTTATATTGTGCTTTATTTTATATTTCTTCACTAGGAAATTGCATGCGCTTCACGCGACTCTCTTATTTGCAAATTTGGTTGACAATTTTTTTGTAGTTTTAGTAGTTGTTAAATAAGTGTTAAAATTTAATATTTTTCAGTTACACCTATGTAATATTGCGGCATATTAGGTTGTTCTGGAGGTTTAAAATGTCGTTGCTTGAATGAGTTATTCACATCCTGGTGAGTAGGGGTAGGTAGCATATAACAGTAAGAGCAAAAATGTGGATCGACATATGGCACATAAACAACACAACTTTTATAGGCATGTACATATTTAGTATGGAAAGTTTATTTGTCAATAGATAAAACCAAATACGCTACAATAACAGACATCAACAACATATGATATACAATTAGCCATTGTTGGACATGTAAAGTTTCAGAAATAAATATATAGACACTACTTGATCAAACTAATAATATTACGGTCCGTAAAATAGAAAAGGACTCTACTTTGTCGTTTATATGGTGTCTACATCACTCTCTTTGTTGTATTCTATGAATAAGTTTCTTCTCTTCTTAGACTTTCTCGAATAAACTCTTCTGCTTGAAATTGAAGTCTCCTATTCTTAAGGAATTTCTTTTGAGTATTCTGTATTTGATCCTCCCGCATTGCAGTCTATTGGTTCAGTTAAATCTTCTACTTTCTGTTAACCTTTACATAAAAGTAATTAATGATGATGTATGTTAAACAGATTTTCCGGAAAATGAATAATACCTTTCAAGATAATATGTATTCAAGCTCAATTACATTGTAGCACTTTGCCTTCTAGTTTTTGTTTATGTGATGTTGCATTCTAATACTTCATCCGGCATATATACTTTTTTGACTGTATAGTTTTACCACCTCTATTTCACATTTTAATTGCTCATTTTAAGTTTGGAGACCAAGTCCATCCTGCGTATACTGCAAATATGGGACGGTACATCAGTCTCACTTTCGAAAATATGTTAACCAACTTCTGAGCAAAACTATCAAGAAGTTTCTCCGCAACCCCATCAATGAACAAAGCAGTCTTCCCACAAATGTCCTTGACCTTTAGGTGTATCTTAAACCTATGTATGCGTAAAAAAAATCGTTAGAGTTCCTTTGAATGTATGTTGTGGCTACAATGTTAGTTGCTTTCTTACCTACAAAATGTAAAAATGAAGGTCTTTGTATATCCATATATATATATATATATATATATATATATATATATATATATATATATATATATATATATAACAGTACCATGTTGATTCAAGACTTGTGCTTATGATGTGAAGGGTTTATTATAGTACTTACCTCTATGTCCATACTCTAGTTAGAATCTACTAACTCTGCAATAGTCAACAAATTTTAAAACATAGCTTCTGCAATGGAAATGTTACTTGCATTTTCACTCTCAATAGGATGTACATCAACTGACTTCTTTGAGAACTTATGGAGCAACGGGGTGATGTTGTCCATTTTAAGACTAACATAAATTTTGCTTGTTGCGGTGGTGGCAAATGTTAGTTCACCTATAATGAAAAAAACAAAAATAAATGACAATCTCCTAGATATGTGACTATTAAAAGTTTCCATTAAGTTGAGAAGAAATAGTTACCTCTGAATTCATTTAGAGTAGTAGTAGTTATGATCAAAATGTATGGTCCCAAGTGGATGGGATATACGTAAGAGTAAAATACTTTACCCTTATTCACCCACAAAGTTATTCTTTATTTGATAGTCATGTCCTAACTAAATGATAATTTTATGAAGCTTCTTTGTTATGAATGAATTCGAATGTAATGTAATTGAGATAAGAATATTACGGATCAATAAGATTGTGTATGTCGCGTTTCTTCCCCTTTGAACTCATACTCTCCATATATCTGATTCCAAGTAAGCATAAAACTACATCTACAAGGTAAGGAGGGATATTATTTACTGTATACGTTAGAGACCGTCTGTAACATAAATAGCAGGAATGGATGTGCCTGATAGGACGATGCTGTTGTTGACCCTAGAGTGAATCATTACTGCTTGGATACCATTTACAGGTATTTGAACAATATCATTCTGTAGTTTTTGGATGGAAGTTATCCACAAGAATGTTATTTAAAAGTTTGAATACACTAATATGTATTCACCAGTTATTTCTGAAACTTTGAAGTTTCTCATAATGATTGCATAACCTTTTCTCAACTTTTCTCGAAACTTGTTATTTTGATTCTTCCATATTACCATGTTCATCAAAGTCCCCTGTTAGAAGTAAATGTGCAGGAAAGTTTGGAATAACCAAATTCATAATGTTGTATAAACGGAATATGAACGATACAATACCTTCTCGAAAAGGGAGTAAATACTTGTTGTTTCAAATTCTTAAAAGGCGTCGCTCTGCATATAAGTTTTGTCGCTGTTGAGACGGTGTGATTGTTGGGGCTGAGGCAACACTAGAGTGTTTTTGTTGTTTGGGTTGAAATGTAGTTTAATGTAGGGGTTCTTAAAGGAAAGGGTATTTTTGGGAATATTTTAAATTAAAAGGGTTTTCTGGATGGTGGTGGCGTGACTAAGGTTTTCCTATATATATATAGTAGTTTTTGGGAGAGTGCATTGCACGTTTGTCCCATACAATTATATAAAATTTAATTATTATATAGAAAATGTTGAAATTAAAAAAATTACTTTTATTTATTTCTATTTTATTCATTCAATAAAATTTATATTAATCCAATAGTACAATGACCGTCAAGCGAAAAATATGGAAAACTAATTAAGATACTATAGATTCTAATAATATGAATATATCTATATGAATTAATCATAATAAAACCTCATTAGCCTCCATAACAAATTTACTAAGGAGCAAAAATCAACTGCAAGCAAAATAAATAAATGAAATATGTGATTTTTAATAATGAAACATTGTGACTACCATTCCGTTGTTCTCTTGATTCTCTCTCCTAAGTTTATCCGTGATTCTACAGACTTCAATCAAGTATTTCTCGAATTGTTTGATGATGTAGATCTCCCTAAGATATTGTGTATCTCTGGGACGTTAGAAAGCGCTTCTTCGTTTCAAGTTGATCTCCGTGAAGAACTTTGTTGACCACTCCTTCAAAGAGCTGTTAGGTTGATGTTGTAGCTTTCTCCAATTTGCTTAATTCTTTTTGAAGAGTTTTCTTGATTGCCCTAGAATGTCATGTACATCCCCTATTTATAGTTGTAGGGGGTGGACAAGGTTGCATATGATTGGCTAAAGGATGTCATTTTTGACACTTGGCTCATTGTGATTCATTATTGTATTTGACAGGGACTACCTCCTCATTTCGACATGTGGCGTTGCTTTGTTGGTTACGAATGACTAGTAACTGTGACACGTGGCATGGGTTTGCGCTTAAAGGTGAAATGGACCTTGGATTTGAATTTAATTAGATGGACTTAATCATTTGTAAAGCCCAAATTAATTATTCATCCCAAATGAAAATGGATTTAATTCAAATGTTGTATGAATTTGAATCAATAGAATTTATGTGTCTACAAATGCCTCTTACTTCGAGACTTGTCAACATGGAGGCTTGCCGAAGTTTGGCGACAAGACTTGAAGTAGTCATGAATGTGTTTTCCTTTTTTTTTTGAGACTTTTACACGTTTAGGCATGCCGAATTTGACAACGAGTGTTTATATCTTCATGAATATGTATTCATTTTTTCGAGACATCTGTACGTGTAGGCTTGGCTAATTTGACAGTTAAAGTTGGAGTCTTCATGAATTCATTGTTGAGACTTCAAGAGTAGTTGTTTCTTGTTTTCATATTCTAACTGGGCCACCAACAATAATTTTCTTGTAGTAGCGTCAAGCATTTTTTTTAAAAAAACATCTTGCTCGACAACCACATGGACCTTCTATATCGATTTCAAAAAGATAGGTCTAGTTGGTAGTAGTACTTGCTAATTTCCTTGTTGATCACCCTCTTCCGGGAAAATGGTAAACTTTAAATGAGTTGCCTAATGAATATGCATTTTTTACTGAAGAGTTGTCGACATGGAAAATGTTCTTTGGTGGATTTGCACACCGAGATGGAGCAGGGGCAGGAGTGGTGTTGATACCTATAGAACAATTAATTTTACCATTCTCATTTGTTCTATGTGAAGCATGTTCAAACAATGTTGCAGAATACCAAGATTTGATTGTGGGCCTTGAAATTGTATTTGACTGAATTTATACAATTTATGTGTCTACACTCCCATATCAGCAAGAAAATGACAAAAGAAGGAAAATATTAAAAAATTACATTTAACAATGAATATAAAGGTCATAAATTAGTAATTTTAGCACTAATAAAAATATATTTATAAATTTCATAATTTCATAGAAGATAAATTAAACAAGTATAAATCGGTAAAAATACAAAAAAAACAAAAACAAATAAGAACAAATACAATATTCATATCCTTCTAAGACTGTAATTTTAACAATATTTCTACTAAAGAGAAATACATAAGGAATAGAGTTCTTGATGATACCTCCTCTCCTATAGCCAATCAAAATTCAAAAGTCTTAATAATGATCCAAGTGCTTAACTCCTAATGAATGATACATAGCATATAAAATTTAAAATAATTGAAAATCCAAAAAGAGCAAGAAAAATATTAATGTTTTCTTGACAACATAGATATGTACGTCAATTGGACTTCCTAAATGCTAATAGTTAAAATTTATATTTATTACAAAAATTTTTACAAATGTAAAATACTAAAAAGAAATTCTAAAGGTTGAATAATTGTGGAATATAAAAACAAATTTACCACATTGAATTGAATGAACTAATGAGTGAGAATGTATTTCATTTTAATGAAATATTATTAATATATAGGTAAATATACTTTTCAATACCAATAATTAAAAGACTGGTGTTTAATTAAATACTCAAATGACTATTCAACCTATAAAAGATAATTTGTAATTCAACTTTTTTTTATCATCCCAATTTTATATATATATATATATATATATATATATATATATATATGTGTGTGTGTGTGTGTGTGTGTGTGTGTGTGTGTGTGTGTGTGTGTATATGCGGTAAATCACAATAACCTTGAAAGAAATTCTGTTTATCAATTAAAAACTAAAATAAAATAGGAAAATAGAAGTTAACACAAGAATGAGGAAAATATGACACAATAAGAGTATTATAATTGTTCAACAAAAATTCATGTATCTATAAACAGTTTAAAAAAACATCTAAAATGGTAAAGATAAACTATGATACAAAATATCATTCTAATTAGGATAAGAACAAATATTAATATTTCAAAAAAAAATAACCTGAAAAATTTCCTAATGATTCGCATCAACATGAGGCAATTGGTAGAGAACAATTACTTTTCCATGATGCTTATATAGATCTAGAGATTTGTAGGTTAAGATTAAAAGGTAAAGAGTTATTTAATATTATTTTCAAAAGTTAGTGATCTTAGATATGAGGAAGAGTAAAGATTCATTGCTTTTACTTATAGTTCAATACATTTAATTACAGTAATTATAGATAAAGGATAAAAAAAATTTAATTCATTTAACCACATAAATTATAGAGAAATAATAAAGAATCAAGGATAAACAGTTTGATTATCTAATTTTTTAAAAATAAAAAATGCTTTTTCTAATTAAAAATTTTAATTCATGTAAACACAAGTGCTCTTAAAAGAATTGGACAAAGTCTGTTCATTTCTTGGCGGTAAGGACTACTTATTGGGCCGAATATCATACAAAGTTGTATATTGAAGAAGCGATAAGACTTCATGGGGTTTCGATCTCCATTATTTCAATAGCGGTGCACAGTTTAGAGCTTGTGTGATCAAGTTAAAGGGAAATTGGGATGATCACCAACCTCTCATTGAGTACGCTTACAAAAATAGTTATCATTGAAGAATTCAAATGACTCCATATGAAGCTCTTTATGGAAGAAGGTGCAGATCTCCTATTGGGTGTTTTGAAGTTTTTAAAGCAGGGTTGATAGGAAAATATTTAGTTCACCAAGCTATGTAGAAAGTGAAAGTTATTCAACAAAGGTTGAAGACAACACCAAGTAGACAAAAGTCCTACACAAACGTTAGTAGGAGGCCATTGAAGTTTGAGGTTGATTATTGGGTGTATCTGAAGATTTCACTTATGAAAGGAGTTATGAGATTTTGTAAAAAGGTGAAACTTAGTCCCCGATATATTGAACCTTATAGAATCTCCAAAAGAGTGGTAGATGTGGCTTATCAATTGGAGCTACCCCAAGAGTTAGCAGGAGTTCATCCGGTATTCCATATTTATATGTTGAAGAAGTGTTTGGGTGATCCTCCATTGATAATACCAATAGAGTATGCTGGGATTAAGTATTTCCTATCCTATAAAGAAATTCCAATGCAGATTTTGCATCATCGAGTTCATAAGTTGAGGAAAAAGGAAGTGTTTCAGTCAATGTCCTTTAGAGGAACCAATTCGTTGAAGAAGCAACATCGGAACCTGAGAATGATATGAAGAAGATATATCCACTTCTGTTTTGAATCTGGAGAGAATGCAGATCAAGGTACGAAATTCTCTTCTTATCACTTTATAAGATTGTGTATATGCATATTATTACTTGCTTTTGTTTGTGAGTGCAGAATAGATGTTACTACCTTTAGCTAAGTGAAAGAATTCTCATTCGAGGACGAATGTTTCCAACGGGGAGATATTGTAACATCTTGTTTTTAGAATTAACTATGTTTAAGATAAGAAAAATAAGAATCATCTAATTTGGAAATAAGTAAGGAAATCTGGAAAATTTTCCAGATTTCAAAAGTGACTTTTAGTCATTTTCGAACGACCATAACTTCTAGCTCAGGAGGAGTTTTAGTGATTTTTTATATGAATAGAGATCACGTCGGAATATCTTTACAACAATGCCAAGTTTGAAAACTTTTGAGGTCGTCTGAGGGAGATATGACTTTCAGAAGTTGGGTTGTTCGGCAGAGGAAATCCCAAATTTGGATTTGTTAAGGGTGTTTTGGTATTTTCTTAAATCAATTATTAATTTCATTTTAAGGGTAATAAATCAGGGTCTAAGCTGATTTCAATAAGTTTTAACAATTAGAAAATAAGTTAGGGCTTTGAAAGAAATGAGAAAAGAGGATAATGGAGAAGAAGACGCAAGAACGCGAAGAATTCATTGCGTGGATTTCGCGGGGTGATCCCTTTGAGGTATGTGGGATAATTTAAGTTGGATTACTTCACCCACACATCATTTTGTTTCAGTTCAGCAAAATTGAGGATTTATTTCATGTTAGGAGTTAAGTTCGTGAAAGAATTTTTGATTTCATGTTGATTGGATTGTTGGCGGTCATTGTTAATTGAGTTATTTTGAGTTGAATTCAGTAGTTATTTATAGTATCAATGATCAAAACAGCTTAGTAAAATAGGTAGGAAGTTTTTGAGAGTGCAGATATAGAAAACGAGTTGAAAAAATTGTTTGACGCACCGAGGTATAGGAAGTCGCGACGCGCCTGCAATGCACCAAAAATTTGACTTAGTCAACGATGTCCTAGCGTGGAATGCCACTAGTGCGCCAGAATCAGGCCTCAATCAACATAGGCTCACGCGGCGCGCCACCAGTACGCTCGACCCGACATTTTTCGTCAAGTTTTTGTTGTTTAGCCCTTTAAGGTCCTTCCAAGGTACATCCTCCAATGAATTCTAATCACTTCAAATGCTCTCTCAATACCTAGAAATCATCCAGGAGCTCAAGCTTAAAACATGAATCCATAATCCATTAGAGGAAAGTCAATATCAATGTCAAAGAAGTTAAGGGTCAAGTCCGAAGTTAAGAAGTAAGTTAAAGTTAAGTTATTAAAGGTTTTCAAGAGTCTTATTTAAACATTTTAACTTTGTTTTAAGACTCAAGTTTCAAGTCAAGAAAGAGTATAGAGTTGAGTTAAATTCTGAAAAGTTATAAGGGAACTATGTATTCTAAGAGTTATGTTTCAATTAAGCAAAGAGAATCAATTTGAGTTCAGTTCTCAAGAGTTATAAGGGAACTAAGTACCTCAGAGCTTAAACTAAAATGTTTTCAAACTTTTGAGAAAGAAAGGAAGCTAGACTTCCACAGAGCCTATGGATTGTTTTAATATAAGAAAGTGGAAATTATCATTTCCAAAAGATCTTTTTCAAAGCGCTATGTTTTGAGCACTTATCTCAAATAATAGAATCAGTATGTTCTAAAAAACAAAATATCCAATATATATATATATATATATATGTCTGTGTGTGTGTGTGTGTGTGTTTGTGTGTGTATATACATATATATATATATTGAAAGTAGTATTGAGCACAAATGTAACTCAAGTCGCCAGGTAAACCATTTAGACATCAATGGTAGAAAAGGATCAAACTTTTTAGTTGAACCCATTTTATAGTTTACTAGTGGATTCATTAGGGAGTTCAGGCCTATACTCTGGCAAAGTTAGGATGGTCGGGCATCTTGGTCCGAGTATCATTATCTCATCACTATAGCTTTTAAGTGATGGTTGTCTATTAGAGAATATCCCATAGAAGTATTGTATTTTCACATACATCAATTATTTATATTTTTACATACACCTCAGATATTATTTGTATACATTCAGAGTTTACAACATGCTTTTAGTTATTATTTCTTTATATAGCAATCACTTTTAAACTGTGTATTTAGAATATTATAAGTAGATCATGATTTTAGCAGAGCCAAGGTAAGTGATCTTTCTTACTACTTTTCAAGCGTAAGTGTTGTTTAAATTTTAAACTCTCATACTAGTACATTCGATGTACTAATACCAATTAGCCTGCATCGTTTCATTATACAGACGCACGTAACCAGGATCAGCACGCAATGCACCGTTGGTTCTTTTAGCACTCCACAGTCACATGGTGAGACTCCCGTCTTTCCGGAGGAGATCCCTTTTATTGATTTTCTAGCTTAGTAGTTCAGATTGCAATTAATTTACTTTTTTTTGACACAAGTTCAATTTTTGACAAATTAATTTATGAATTATTCGTTTTTAAATATGCTTAATTATTGTTAAAGTTGAGTTTAGTCTTCCGATGAGTTAAGTAAGCCAGGCAAAGAGTTTGTTTGGGGCCGGAAATGGTCTCCGAATGTCGGCCACGTCTAGGATGTAGGTATATATACAGTCGTTCAACATGACACTGGAAATTCCGCCAGACTCTCCATGTATTTCACTTTATCACTATATACTATTGCTATCAAGAATTTAGGTGCCCTTTGTTTGAAGTCATACACAAACCCCACTATAAATCTCTACTAAATATCATAATTTCTTCATAATCTCACGATTTTCCACTTTTCTTCCCTTAAATACATGTTATACAAACAGATATAGAAGACAAGTTACAAATAAACTTAATTTTATTAAGAAAATCAATAATGGGTACTGATCTCTGCCATATAATAATAACCTTCAAGAACAAGTCGCCTTTTGTATTACTACTTTTACTGTCGTTTATAATTGTCCTTCAACAAAACCTTGCCTTTTGAATTGCTGACCTAATTAGTTAATGTTTTCTGGAAGCCTAATTAAGTTAGTTAAGAACATATATAAGGACCCTAACCTAATTAGACAAACCTAAGCTCTCATAATTCACAAACCCAACTTCTCTTCCTTCTCTCTTCTTTCTCTCTCTAGTTGATGAACTCCATTGATGACCAATATAGGGGTGGGTTCAAGGGCTGAAAAGGTTAGAATTTCTTCATCAATTTGTAAGGTATGCTATTCCTTTCACCTTTGATACCTCTTTCCTCAAAGGGTTCCATCAAATTGACTTCAGAAGTTGGGTTTTCAAGTGGGTCTTTTCCAATCTCAAAATTTTTCTCGTGAATTGATTTGTTTATCATTTATTTTGGATATTATGAATAGATTAACATGTATTTTAACTTAATTATGTTAATTCTTGATGGATTGGTCTAGTTGTTAGAAGATGACCTATTCCCCTTAACCTTAGTTTATGATCTTGATATGAATTCTTTAATGTTCAATTGAATTACTAATAGATGATGATATTATATAGATGAATATATTAGGGTGAATTATAGTCCTATCATTCTATTTCTTGAGTAATTGATCTATATAATGACTTTGACCTAAGTCTCTTATCTTAAACTTTGAACTAGAGATCGATTGTGATCTAGTGATTCAATTAACCTTGTTATCATGTTAGTTATTGTTGTGTGAGGATATAACACCCTTATCGGGTTGAGTTAAGTTTTAATGGTAAGACCTTTATGATGGATTATGGAGAAGGCTTGGTAAGTCTTGTGATCCCTACTCTATACTTCAATTATGGTTAATTATGGTTAAGTGATGATGTGGTACTGATGTATGTCTGATGTTAATATTGATAGGGTAGGTATGATGTTAAATTGAAATATCTTGACTATAATTTTTGAGGTGTTGTATAAGATATAATTATTATAAGGATGGTGATAACTTCACAATGTGTCTTATCATGATGTGAATATGTTAAAGTAAGGCTCACTTATATGGATTGTAATGAAAGGACAATACTCATGCAATTCTTATTGAGCTATGATGATGATTTTTATTAAAGGTATATTATCTATGACCTACATTAAGCTATTATTATTAATAAAGGTACTAAAGAAATTTCGAAAAGGGACTCTAACTTAGCACTGAGTGAACTAGAGTGAGGAGAGTCCTTTGCCACATGGGGAAGGTAGGATCACTAATGTACTCTTGACATTTGAGACTCCAATGCATGCATAATAAGGAGGGTCCCAACTATATCTCCTAGTTCCTTATCTATGTTGCCACCATAGGAATACATTCTAGTGGATCCATGAAGTTCCTATATTCATGTTTTGATACTACCTTGGTAATTAGTATGCCTTGTTTTGGTGTAGTATTCCATGACACCGGATTAGACATTAGCTCATGTGGTCTATGTCAGTTAAGGAAAGTTGTTCACAAAACGTAAAATGAACTATAGGATTGAACTCTAACTAAGATGACCTAAGGGGTTTAGCTTAGTCTAGACAGGGGTGTGGGACTCTACCTATATAATGCACTAGTTAGACTTAAGGGAAGTCTTAGGAGGATGTTCTTATATATGTATATACTTATAAGTTTAAATGATATGTAGATGATGATCTTACATGTAAATGACACTATGTGATGTTGATTTACTATAATGACCATGTACTTGGTCTCTATTGCTAATGTATGATATTATGCACTATTATTTTTATATTATGTGAAGTTGGACATTGGTTATGGTTCTTCATTGGTTTACGTGTGTAGGTAAGGTTATAGGGCTTTGCTTAGTCATTCCACAAGTGTATTAAAAAGGGTGATGAGTAATGGTCCAGCTTTAATTATGTTTAAAATATTCATGCTTGTGCTATTACAACTTGATTATAAAGTTACTTTGACTATGTGTTCAATTATGTGATGTGCATGCTGCCTTGACTAGATTCTGTTTTATTGGTCTTGTGATGTACATGCCTATGATTTAATGAATATGTTTTATTTATTGGTATGGTCTTCTTGAATGTGCATAAGGCTTTTCAAAGTAAATTTCATACCTTTATGAATTGTCCCGTTTCTTATCATGATTTCATGATATGTTTGCATATGTTCTCATACTTAGGACAAGTGGTGTACTTACCCCATTTTCTCCCTTTTCCCCAACATTTTATGTTACGGTCATTGAATGGCTTCTGAGATGACTTTTAAGAAAGACTTGTAATTCTCATTCATCCAAGTTGGGTAGGTCCTCACATTACTAGGAAAATGCCAATATCAACATGATGAAGTTGTTTTAGTTTTTAAGACTCTTATGTTCTTTCCTTTTCTTTAAGTAATACACATTTTATGACTTATACGTGGTCTTGTTATATTGATGTATGGGCTACTCACAAATTATTACACTATTGGTAGATGGTTATGAAATGAGACATGTTTTTGAGACTATATAATATATATCTATATATCTACGTTAAATAAAATTAGAAGACTAAGTAATCTTCCTATATAAAGGGTCTATGTATGCTCGATATATCTATTATGTGTATGTAGAGGTCTATGTAAACCTCCATGTAGTAGTAATGAAAAATTTTAAAAAATTTCGCTTTTAACCTATAAATGTAATGATGTAGGCTAAGAGGGTAGTCTTTGTCCTCAAAGAGGAAAACGACGCCGGTTACGTCAAGGGGGTGCTCCCCGGATGTGACATTTGTACAAACTCTATGAATAAAAATATACTTTTGCAATATTTAAACTTTTAACCTAAGTTAATCAAACTTAGAGCAAAAGAAGAGAATATTCGACAATTTCCTCTTAAGAACAGGTAGGAGGTTTTCTTCAGTTCCATCTCCACAAATTGAAGTATTTCTCCATAGATTTCATCATTGGTATGTGGGATTGAACTAGTACGTTCCTTTCATCCACTAAGTCCTTAGAATTCAGTCAAATTCTTGATCCTTAATATTTTGATTAGATCAAGAGTTTCTAAAACCTTGAAGAATTATTATTATATAGCTGTTATAATGTTCCTAATAACATTATAGTGTTTTTTCATAAAATTGTTGATTATTTATTTGCATGAAATTTAGAACCATACTATTGTAGATTCTCTGAGTTTATCAATAACAATTGCTAGGTCAGTTGAACAATTAAGCATGCCTCAAATTTTTAATGTTCATTGTCAATAAGTAAATGTTGCATTCTCATTTCAAATAATTTAGTTATATTGTCTCATACACATTCAAATTTGGAGTAGGCTTAGCATTGAGTTAGATTAGGGTTCAGCGTACCCTCATAGTCTTAAAACTACGTGCCCTTGTAGGAGTATAAATCCCCTCATTGGGCATCAAATTTAGCGATCATACGAGTAATGCCTTTATACTCTTGAATGGAAATGTATATTAGGTCCTCTCAATGGGGAGCATACATCTGACTCCACGTTTAGCTCATTTTATTTGATGTTGGTTAATAGTAGCTCCCACAATCAGACTCCAGTGCATTTGACTAGGTTTTCAATATTTTAGTATTCAGTCTAATTATTTTAATAATTAGTACTTCCTCATTAAATTAAGATTATTTCATTTCAATGTATTTCAGTATTTACATTATGTTCAGATGCGTCAGTTCTCAGTTATCCTTGTTAAACTTACATATTTTTTTCAGTTATATTCATATGTTGCATTCTCCGTACATTCCAAGTACAGACGCATACTCAGAGCAATATCCTTTCATGATGCAGGTTCAAGTACTCAGCATTCAGACCACACATATATTTGGTTCCCAATCCATACTCAGCCGCATTAGGGGTGAGTCCTCACACTTTGAGGACAATAGACATGTTTTCCATTTCAGTCTTTTATTTATGTTTCAGTTTTTCCTGGGATATGTCCCAACAAATCGACTTAGTTATGGACTTTCTTAGATATAGTGTTATATTTAGCTTTAGCATTTGAGTGATTGTTTACTATCAACATTTAGAAGTTTATTACATATTTATATTTTTATGGGTATTTCTCAACTATCAGTTATCACATAATTTAAGTTGTTGCATCGTATCGTGTGTTCAGTATTTATACTATGCTTATGATATGCAAGCTCAAGTTTAGCTTGGGGTCACTCGTGATCCTAGATCCCGTTTTTACGCAAAGGGGATAGCCGCAACGCGTGTCACTTTTCCATCAATGCACACAAAGATTCATGAATAAAATTGGTAAATCTTAATATTTCTTAGTTTTACTTAGACAAAATGTCTTATGAAATTATTTTTAGAAAGAACCAAATAGAGATCATTAATTTAGTGATAGATACTACTAAAAGTATTGAATTAGCTATGGGATTTGTCAGTAATCATAACTAATCCATCACTAAAAACCTCCTTGCTAATTCATGAATTTTTATTTTCTTTTGCGCTAATCCATAGCTAAAAAAATTAGCATGAAATTTTATTGTTCAACTATGAAATTTCATCCATCTTAATTCCTTGTTTTATAGTAGGTTAATATACTCTTAGACCAATATCTCATCAAGGATGAACGACAAGTTTAAGATCAATATATTCTCGGAAAAAAAAAGATGTGGTTAATTTCATAAATTTTCATAAAATTATGACCTTCCCACAAAGATCATATAACTATGGAAATTTAGTGAAAAAGTAATCAGAAAATGCCTACCTAATTAACTTACACAAAGTCATGTAGCCGAAAAATCAAACTTTAATTTTTCACTCTACATAAACAATCTTACTATTTTTGTTTACCCATTTTTGCTTGTCTACTTGAGACTGTGTTTTCATTATATCATTAAATTGAGCTTAGAGACTCCAATCTAATCTTATAGTTACAATATAACCATTCTTAAGCTACGTAAATGTTTAAATACTAATCCAAGACTTTAGGCTCTACACCCTGCATGTTCTTTTTATCATGAATTTAGGTTATTTTTATCTGACTTGAAAAATCATAAATTCTAACTTATGTGAAAGAGAGACACATGACTTACTAGGAATTGGATCAATAGGCTCAGGGGTACGCTCCTTATCCGCTGGAAGAGAATCCGCTATTTGACAAATATATTGATCTAGTCACGTAACCAAGCGAAAAAGGGATTCTCTCGAAGCATGAATTATTATGACCATGAATCCTCCTCTTATTTGATACGAGACTAGAGAGAATTTTCTCTTGCACTAGGGACTACAATCATCTCTCTCTCCTTCACTTAAAACACAACCTATAATGATTCATGTCAGAAAAAAAATAACTTACCTTAATGATAAAAAGATCATGTAGGGTGTAGAGCCTTAAGTCTAGGATTAGTATTTAAACATTGATGTAGCTTGAGAATGATTATATTAATATAATATTGAATTATATTCATGATGTAGGTTAAGGTCCTCAGCATTCAGATCACGCATAGATCAATTCAAAATCCATACTAAACAACATTAGTGGTGAGTCCTCATACATTGAGGATAATGGACATGTTTATTTCTTTTTTAGTTGTGATGAGAACATGTCCCGACAACTCTATTTAATTAGAGACTTTTTTAAACATAGTTTTAGATTTAGCTTTAGCATTTAACACTTAGAATTTCATCATATATTCAGATCAGTATTGGGTATTTACCATATTCCAATTATCTCATGATTTATGCTTCTGCATAATATCTTTTATTCAGTTGTTTTAGTATGCTCAAAATATGTCTATTCAGGATTAGCTCGGGGGCACTCGTGATCCTAGGGCTCGTGTTTATGCCAAGGGGTATATACCTTGGAGTGTGCTACTTGTCCCATCAATACACACTAAGATTCATGAATAAAATTGGTTAATCTTATTATTTCTTCTTTTTACTAAGATAAATGCCTTCAGAACTTATTTTTAGAAAGAACCAAATAGAGATCATTAATTTAGTGATCGATACATTTAAACACATTAAATAACTATGGAATTATTAGTAATCGCTAACTAATTCATCAATAGAAGCTCCTTGCCAATTCATGAATTTTCTTTTTTCTTTTGGTCTAATCTATAGCTAAATAATATTATCATGAAATTTTATTGTTCAGCTATGACATTCCATCCACTGGAATTCCCTATTTTCTGTATACTAATATACTCATAGACCAAAAGCTCATAAAGAATAAACGTCAACTTTAAGATCAATACATACCTCAAAAAAATAAAGATGTGGTTAATTTCATAAATATTCATATAATTATTATTTTCCCACTAAAATCATATAGCTATGTAAATTTCTTTAAAAAGTAATAAAATGCCTACCTAATTAATTAACACAAAATCATTTTGCTGAAAAATCCAACTTTAATTTTTCACTCTACATAAATAATCTAACATTTTTTGGTTTACTCGTTTTTGCTTTTCTACTTGAGACAGTGTTTTCAATATACCATTTTATTGACCTTGGAGACAACAATCCAATGTTTACTTACAAAATAATCATTCTTAAGCTACATCAGTACTAATACTAAACTTTAGGCTCTACAACCTACATTCTTTTTATCATACATTTAAGTTATTTTTGTGTCTTGAATCATCATGGATTGTGATTTATGTGAAGAGAGAGACGTGATTAACTAGGAATTGGTTGTATTGTCTCAGGGGCATAACCCCGTATCGGCAGCAAAATAATCCCCTCTTTGACACATATATTGCTCTAGTCTCATAACCAAGCGAAAAAAGGGGATTCTCTTGCAGCATTGATTCTTCTGTACAGGAATCCACCTTTGATTTGTTACAGGACTAGAGCGAATCTTTCTTGCACTACGGTCTAATATATGTGCGAAAGAGTGTATTCTATTGCAGCAGATAGAGGGCATTCCCTTGGATTCAATTCGTAGAAAGACATGTCTTTCTCCTTTACTTAAAACACAACCTATGATTATTCAAGTCGGACAAAATAACAAAATTTCATAATAAAAAGAGCATGTAAGTAGTAGAGTCTAAAGTCTACGCTTGGTATTTAAACATTGACGCAGCTTAAGAATGATTATATTAATAAATATTGAATTGTGGTCTAATCTGAATCTAACTAAAGAAAGAATAGCTATATAATGAAAACACCATGTCTAGTAGAAAAGAAAAAAGAGTAAACATTGATATATATTATTTTTATACATAATAATATTCTACAATATTTCCACGACTATTCTTATATTCAACATTAAGTGTAATTTATAAGGCAAAAGACACCTATTAAGAAAAAATCATCAAACTTAAAAAAAAAGAGAGGAGGAAATAGGTGACCAAAACCCTTCATAAAGGATAAACGACAACTTTAAGATCAATACATACCTCGAAAAAATAAAGATGTGGTTAATTTCATAAATAGTCATATAATTATTATTTTCCCACCAAAATCATATAACTATGGAAATTTCGTCAAAAAGTAATAAAAATTCCTACCTAATTAACTAACACAAAATCATTTTGCTGAAAAATCCAACTTTAATTTTTCACTCTACATAAATAAAGGGGATATTGCTCTTTGAAACATATATTGCTCTAGTCTCATAACCAAGCGAAAAAAGGGGATTCACTTTAAGAATGGATTCTTCTGTACAGGAATCCACCTTTGATTTGTTACGGGACTAGAGCGTATCTTTCTTGCACTAGGGTCTAACATATGTGCGAAAAGTGTTTTCTCTTGCAACATATAGAGGGCATGCCATTTAGCCGATGGATTCAATTCCTTGAAAGTCATGTCTCTCTACTTTAATTAAAACACAACCTATGATGATTCAACTCGGACAGAAATAACAAAATTTCATAATAAAAAGAGCATATAAGTTGTAGAGCCTAAAGTCTACGCTTAGTATTTAAACATTGACGTAGGTTAAGAATGATTATATTAATAAATATTGAATTGTGATCTAATTTGAATCTAACAAAATAAAGAATAGCTATATAATGAAAACACCATGTCAAGTAGAAAAGAAAAAAGAGTAAACATGGATATATATTATTTTTAAACATAATAATATTCTACAATATTTCCACGATACTCCTTATATTCAACATTAAGTGTAATTTATAAGGCAAAAGACGCCTATTAAGAAAAATTCATCAAACTTACAAAAAAAGAGGAGGAAATAGGCGACCAAAAACCTTTCAAGAATGCAACATGTTTTCTTCAGCTTTTGCCCCACAATTTCAGGACTTTTTCATAGATTTAATCACCAAGTAATGGGATTTAACTAGTGGGTTCCTTTCATCGACTAGGTCCCTAGAATTCAGTTAGATTCTTCATTTATGTATCTTGCTTAAACTGTAAGTTTGTAAAACCTTAGATATTAGTTGTGATTTAGTTATTAGAGTATTCCTAATTAGATTATATTGTTTTTGTAGAATCTTTGCTTACTTTTTTGCATGAATATCATAACCTTAGTTGTGTAGATTCTTTTAGTTTATGAATGATACATGCTAGGTCAATTAAAAAACTATACATGCATCATTTTTTGAATGTTACATTATCAGTTTATTATTGTTATATTCTCAGAATTTGATGTTAGTATTTGATCTATTCAATGTTTCAGATATGTGTGTTAGATATACAGATTCAGTTTGGAGTACGCTTAGAACCGAGTGGACTAGGTTTTAGTATACTCTCATAGTCCAAGAACTGCATACCCTTGTAGGCTAAGTCCTCTCTATGGGCATTAGTTTTAGTGATCACACCATAAATGCCTCTATACCCCTGGCAAGGTATATCGGTTGCTTCAATGCGGTGTGTGCATTTTACATCATGGATAACTCATGTGGTTGTTCGGTCGGTTATTAATGGCTCCCATAGTCAGACTCTAATGTATTTGACCTGTTTTCCAGTTATACTTCAATATTCAGCCTCATCATGTTCCTCTTGCAATAATTCATAGGTAATCCTTATTGAATGATTTTTCCTGATTTCAAATCAAAAGTACTAAACTCAAAAATTTGAGCATACACACATAAAATGTAATGAAGGGAATGGTTTCCTTCTTCTAGTTTGAACTAAAGGATTTTCATGGAAAAAGTGAAATTAGGATAATTGTTAGCCCATATATCGAGTTGTTGTAGATCAATCCATTCTTTTGGTGATATAGTTGTTAGATAGATAAATTGAGCTGGTTGGATAGGATATTAGTACAACTCTTGGTTACCATTTTGGTTCATAATTATGACTTGATCATATGTTTTTCCTGGTGAGCTGTTTGAAAATCTAAAGAGAAAATTATGATAAACCATTAACATTAGTCATGTCAAGAGCAAAAATTTTATTAAATGAATTCCAAACATCATTTAATGAAGTCTCCAATTATAACTTAGGAGCTACAACATTGCAAGGTTTATTAATAATACAACTTCTTCAAACGCACTTATATCCCAATCATGATCACCCATTTTAAATCTATATAAAATGATATCTACTTAGATGTAAAAAAAATAATAAAAATGAGTTGATAAAAGAAACTAATAATGTTTTCTGCTAAATTAGAGAAATAAAAACTGATTCAAAGAGGATGGTTTCCAATGGAGGAAGTAGATGATCAAAGAAACGTTTAGTGGGTATGATACTAAAACTGAAAGGTTAAGATGAATAAAGGGATATCTACCTATCCCGGCGCATCCATATTTAATTTATAGTTAATGAACAATAAATATTTTTTTCCTATTTTAGAATGAGTAAAATTAGAAACAAGAGAGATGTCAAAGATTATAATGTGTACCTTTTGTTTAGATCATACATCTCATATACTATAGAAATAACTCGAGAGCACCCCCCTAGTCGTAACATGGTGTATTCAATCTAAAATATATCTTACACAAGCCCTTAGAATTCATTCATCAAATAGGCATTAGAAAATATAGAAGAATTTAAATATTTCTTTAAAACATACTTCAAAAGGTATTTCATAAGAGCGGAAGTCTTTCTAACATTATTGTCTCAAACCGTTTATGAATGAAATGAATAAAAGTCTTTGGACACAGACACATAAAGTCTAAAATATAAAAGTAAATGTCATAAAGGTAAATAGATATTGTCCTTGAAGCAAAAAGGACTCAAAAAGATCTTCAATCTTTTAAATTTTTAAAACTCTAGCCTGTAATAGCAACTCAAAGCTCCAACCATACAATTCGTTAGAATGTAGGAAATATGCGTTAGTACAAAACTTTGAAGTATGGAATCTACAATAACATCATAAGAGTATATCAAATAGTTAGTCAACATAAGACATAATCGTAATTTAATACTTCAACCATTTGTCTTTTATACTCAAGTGAACTACGTCCCAAGCCACCTCCACGTACTACTTTGGTAATTTATGGTCATAGACGTCATTCATACTTAAGCAGAGAACAATACCCCTAGGTCACCTCAAGGCACACTTTTGCAATGAATGTGGGGTATCCCATTCTACTTCAAACACTAAGCATATCTTGAAGTAACCTATTCATGTTTTATTCCCTCTTAAGTCTCACTAAGGAACTAATTTCATATTTTACTAGGAACTATCATCATAAGTAAATCTTAACATGGAAGGCTACTATAGCCACTACCCAAGCTAGCCATACTTCATAAGAGGACATTTCATAAGTAGTTTCAAGTAATACTTGTGTCATGTATGAGTGACATACCATTCTTCCATTCACGCTAAATACTCATTTAGGCTAGCTTACTCAATGCTAACTATCTTTCATACTAGTCTATCAAGAATAGCATACTATCATAGTAGACATACCTATTATGGAAAACATAATATCATGAGATCCAACTATCATAGAAAGGTTATAAAAATACCCACCTAGCCATTATGCATCCACTCATCAATATTTAATCTATCAATAGGGTATTATAATTCTCCTAATTTACCATGAGTAATCTAACACAACCTATTCTATGAATTGCACCTGTAATGCAAGCCAAGCTACCATTAGGACAGCATAAATCATCTTTCCTAAAACTACCATAAAATGGTTTTGGCCTAAACAAGTCAAGCTATCATAAGGCATTCTAATCATGCCACTTTAAGTTATCCTTAGGAGAGTTTCATTCCTCAATTCCGAGATACCATGGGAATCACCATTCCCAATCTTCCGTGAGATTTACTATCTTAAGATACAACGAGATTTACTATCTCAAGTTACCATGATACTTACAATCTCAAGCTTCCAACCTTGGTCTTATTTTAGTAAGCCAGGCTTTACATGAAGGAAACACAAGTCTCAAAATCAAGCTATTATAGTCTAACTTTGTTTGATTCATTTAAGATTATTAGGTAAACCTAGAATCCTTGTATGTGAGAGAACTTGCTTCTCTTAGCTTGTTCTTATCTAAGTGTATAAGAGAAAGATAATAATCAATACATATCTCCTCATATTGATCAAGTATTCTCTTTATCTTATACACTTATAAACTTATATATGAACAAGATAGGAGAAGTATGTTTTCTCATATAGAAGGATTCTAGGTTTACCTAATAACCTTAACTGAATCAAAGAAAGTTATATTGTAATAGCTTGATGTTGAGACTTGTGTTTCCTTCATGTAAAGCTTGGCTTATTAAAATAAGACCAAGGTTGGAAGCTTGAGATGGTAAGTCTCATGGTAGCTTGAAATAGTAAATCTCATACTACCTTGAGATAGTAAATCTCAAGGAAGCTTGGGGATGGTGATTTCCATGGTAGCTTGGGATTGATAAATGAACTCTCCTCAAGATAGCTTAAATTAGCATGATTAGATTTCCTTATAATAACTTGACTTGGTTAGGCCAAAACCATTTCATGGTAGTTGTAGGATAGATAACTTATACTCCCCTAATGGTAGCTGGGCTTGTATTCAAGGTGCAATTCATCCAATAAGTTGAGTTAGATTACTCATGGAAGCTTAGGGTTGAGGATTTATACTCCAATATTTATAGATTACATCTTAATGAGTGGGTTTATGGTTGCTAGGTGGGTATACTTACAATCTTTGTATGATAGCCTTGATCGCATGATATGATGTTTTTCATGCTAATTAGGTCTAGTATGATAGTATGATATTGTTGATAGACTAGTATGAAAGATAGTTAACATTGATTAAGATAGACTATATGAGTACTTAGTGTGAATGGTAGAATTGGATGTCATTCATACATGACACGAGTATGACCTGAAGCAACTTATGAAGTATGCCTACCTTGGGTAGTGGGTATTGTTTGCTTCCAATTTAAGATTGACAAAAGATTAAAGTTGCTTGTTGAATATTAAAGTAGGCCCTTAGTGACACTTCAAAGGGGGTAACACGTGAATAAGGTGACTTCATGATATGCTTAGTGTGTGAGGGAGAATGGGATGCCCAACATGCATTGGGCAAGTTTGCCTTGAGGTTTCCTAGGGGTATAGTGATCTACTTAAGTATGAAGGTGGGATATCACCAAGAATAACGAAAGAGAGGTACTTAGCTTAAGTAGTCGTTTGGTGTACTACCTTAGCCTTGCACAAGTATACTTAATGGTGGCTTGGGACGTAGTTCACTTGAGTATAACGGAATAATGGTTGAAGGTGGGATATGCTTCGTATTTTATTACCTCTTATGCTTATGTCTTATGTTGTCTAACCATTTGAGATGGTCCTATAATGTTATGTTAGCTTCCATGCTTAGTACCTTTGTACTAACGCATGTTGCCTACATTCTAACCAAATGTAGGGTTGGATATTTGATTTTCTCTTTGAGGATAGAGTTTCAAGAATTTAGAAGATTGAAGATCTTTGTGAGTCCTCAGGTCTTTGAGGACAATATCCATTTACCTTCATACCATTTACTTTTATGTTTTAGACTTTATGTGGGTTGTGTCCGATGACTTTATTCATTTCATTCATAGATGGTTTGAGACAATAATGTTAGAAAGACTTCCTCTTTTATGAAATACTTTTTAGAGTTATGTTTTAAATTCTTCCATATTTTCTAATGAATGAATGTTAAGGGCTTGTATAAGATCTCTTCGAGATCGAATATGCCATGTTACGACTACAGGGTGCTCTCGAGTCTTTACAATATAATATGAGATGTATGATATTAAACAAAATGTACGCGTTACTATCCTTGACTTCTCTTTTGTATCTAATCCCACTCACTCTAAAGTAGAAAAAAATATTTATCGTGCATAAACTATAAAGTAAATGTGGATGCGCCGGGTAGGTAGATAGACATTTAATTTTTTCTATATTCTTTCGAAATTAATTAACTTTTCTTCATCTAAACCTTTGAATTATAATGTAATACCAACTAAACGTTTCTTTGATCATCTACTTCCTCCATTAGAAAACCCCTCTTTGGATCTTTTTTGTCTCTCTCTAGTTCAGTAGAAAATATCATTAGTTTCTCCTATAAGCTCATTTTTTATTTTTTTACATTTAACTAGACATCATTTTATATAGATTTAAAATGAATGATCATGACTGAGATATAGGTGCGGTCGTAAGAAGTTAAAATATTAATAAACCTGACAATGTTGTAGATCCGAAGTTATATTTGGACTTCTTTAAATGTGTTTAGAATTCTTTTGATGACTTTTTTGCTTCTGGCATGACTAATTTTAATGGTTGATCTGAAATTTTATCTTTAGAATTTGATAACTGCTCACTAGGAAAAACCAGATGATCAAGTCATAATCACGAAACAAAATGGTAATCAACATTTTCAATTACATCCCATCTAACCATCTCAATTTATCCAACAAACCTCTTTTCCTCCATCAACAACAACAGTAGTGTGTGTTCCACCAACAAATACAACAACAAAAGAATGGATTGATCTACAACAACTCGATATAGGGGCTAACAATTATTCTATATTTAATTTTTTCCATGGAGACTCTTTTGATTCAAACTAGAACAAGGTATCCATTCACTTTGTTACATTTTATGTGTGCATATTTAAATTTTTTATTTTAGTACTTATTATTTGAAATTAGAAAAAATCATTCAATAAAGATTAAGCATAAACTATTGCATATGACTCAAAATTTTGATTTTAGAACTTTTGTTTGAAAGAGGAAAAATCATGGTTCTTTGAGACATATATTTATCTAGTCCCATAACAAAGTGAAAAAGGGGATTCTCTTGAAGCATGAATTCTTCTGCCCATGAATCCTTCTTTGATTTGTTACGGGACTAGAGCAATATATTCTTGCGCTAGGGTCTAATATATGTGTCAAAGAGAGTATTCTCTTCCAACGAATACGGGGCAATCCCTTGAGCCTATTGATTCAATTTCTAGAAATTCATGTCTCTCTCCTTCACTTAAAAAACAACCTATGATGATTCAAGTCAGACAAAATCAAGTAAAGTTCATGATAACAAGAACGTGTACGGTGTAGAGCGTAAAGTCTAGGATTAGTATTTAAACATTGATATAGCTTAAGAATTATTAATATATATAAGATTAAATTGTAGTATAATCACAATCTAACAAAAGAAAACATGACTATTAACTGAAAAAACCATCCCACTTAGTAGAAAAGGAAAAAGTGTAAACATGGAGTTATATTATTTTGGCAAAAGGGTCTAGTGAACCCTTGAATATTTGTAATCTGGACCCCTGAACACATATACACTCAACATTTTAATAACGTTTTCTGACTTGGCCTCCTTTGTGGCACATACAACCAAGGGGCGTCGGGTAGTGTTAACTTCCCCGCCATTCTTGTAATTGTCACCTGTAATCCCCGCAGGTGTGTCCACACCCCCCTGAGTGGACGAGGAAGAGATATACACACGTGAGGAGAGTGAAATGTAGTTAAAAGGGTTAAATAGCCACATTAGGGTTTTATAAAGTCTTCTTTCCCATTCACATTTAACACCATCATTGAATAATTTAAGCTTTTTCTTGCCTCTTTTTTTTATCTTTTTTCTCCATATTTCTTGTCCATTTATTTCATTGTTTTAATCCTCTTTTATTTCGATGTATTTCCAGTTAATTGTTTGCTTCTTTTTGTGGTTAATCCTATTGTAGTTTTCTACATCATCAGGAAAGTTGTTTTTCTTAGAATCCTATAATCATGAAACATGTAATTGCGAGCATAAAAATAGAATCCCCAAAAAAATCAAGAAAATCAATATAATCAACTTAAAGCCTAAAAATTAAATAGAGAGATAAATAGAAGATGAAATCTAGACTAAACAACATACAAATACAAAAATAGGTGACAAAATGTATATACAAAACATAAAAATCAACTAAAATCAACAAAAATACTCAAGAAATTTTGTGGGAATGATGAAAAAAACGAGAAAGAAAAAATGTAGGTATAGATAGCCTCACATAGATAGATGTCTAAGACGATGTTAACACACTGTGCTTTTTTGATTTTGATGAAAACATAGATGAATTCCTTGATTGGTTCTCGTGTTTTTTCTTTAATGAAAAGAGTAGAAAATGTTGCTAAAAAAGTGTAAGGAAGATTAAAGAGAAATAAGATTGTGGGGAAAGTGGTGGGTTTGGTGGCAAGGGATAAATAAAATCATAAATGTAAATTAAAAATTATAAAAATGTTAAGATGACATGAAGTGGTATATATATACACGTGTCATTTTATAATTATTTTTAAAATTACGTTTCACACATTTGTGGTACACTCACAATTAATGGGTTAAAAACATGTTTAATATGTTGAGTTTAGCTGGGTTCAAGGGTCCAGATGACAAACGAGTAAGTAGAAGAATTCACAATTCAAACTCATACAAGTACAAGGGTCCATCAAACCATTTTACCTAGTATTTTTACATATAAAATTATTCTATAATCTTTTAATTATACTCCTTATATTTCCATATTAAGTGTAATTCTTTAGGCAAAACACACCTATTAAGAATAATATTCAAGAGCATAGGGTAAATCACAATTTCAACTATTGCTTTTTGTGATATTATAAATACTAGTTTATGGACACGTGTTTTGCACGTGTGTTCCTAGATATGTTAGAATGACTAAAATGCAATGAAAACATATAGTGTGTAAACAACATGCAATGAATAATATAATACAAAAATTATAAATAAATCTTTTAATAATGTAACCATAAAACACCAATGAGAGGCACATTTTGATGTTTCAAATTAATTCTTTTTAAGCAATCTACTATAACTTTTAAACTTTGGTTAATAGTTAGCAACCTTTTAATAAACTCACAAATGGCTTATTTGAGCTCAAACAAGTATTTAGACTTACGACTTCATAGAAAACTAAATTAAGATGTCTAATAGATACGGAAAAAAAATAGAGAAGGAAACAAATACAATGTATACATTCTTCATAAGACTTTGATCAATAATAATGTAGATTAAAAAATAAATACAAAATTAGTACATAATATTTCGAGTTCTTATTGACTCTTTCTTCCATATCCTATCAAATTCAAGAGTCTTCTTCATGATATACGTCGATAAGATAAACTATTTGAACATACATCAATTTGAAAATGTCTCAGTTTTTAAAAAGTAGCTGATCGATTATGAAATTGAAATCTAAATAAAAAATAATATTAAAAGAGAAGTAAATATAAATTGTAAATAAAACAAGATATCTAGCAAAATTTTGGAAGAATAATCATTAAAGCTATAAAAATCTCAATAAGAAGAATGAGTTACTCCATCAATAACCATCATTTTTTGTACGTGTCCTACAAGCCACATTAATAAAAGAAGTAGAATAATATATTGTGATAATCTATGTGCTGATATAATATGAATAAAAAAAAATGATATTTTACATGGCAAAATACAATATACAAATATAGGATTCCAAATAAATTCAAGAATTCATAAAACAGCAAACAAGTTCAAAAAATAGTAATCTAAAGTAATTATGATGAAAGTAGGATACAAAATATCCCTATTAAAATTTTTTATAATATTATTATAGTCAAACAAAAAAATAACATAAATGGTACCTGAAAATCGACGAAATAATCTCATCAAAAGGAGGTAATTGGTGAATAATAAATATTCCTCCATTAGTTAGAGATTTATATAAAAGAGGCTTACGAGCCTCACCATTTAGTTTTTTTTAATAAAAAATATTTATAGGAATTATAAATGGAGACCATAACTTTACCTCTACAATTGAAATTATGATGAGAAATTAAAGACTATTAATGTCATTAACACATAACTGAGTATTATAAATAATTAAAAGAGAAGATGAAAAGTTGAAGAATTTGTATATTTTATGAAATAATCATGATCTTTTACTAACCAATATAATATAATTTAATTTAATCATAATAATTATAGATAGAGAATAACACATTAATCAAATTATTTAGACGTTTAAAATCTCAAAAAAGAGAGTATATATATATATATATATATATATATATATATATATATATATATATATATATATATATATATATATATATATATATATATATATATATATATATATATATATATATAGAAAATAGGTATTATTAAGTTAGATATTTTAATTAGGAATTAACCTAAGGAAGTGCAAAAGTCTATCAACATTTTAATTAAAATGGAACAGTTTAATATTTAAATTAAATAGTTAAATTTCTTATAATATTTTAATTTATAGTATAGGTAAAATCGTAATTGAACTTTTAAATTTTTTTGTACCCACTTATAATAATATATGAGAAGGGAAAATATTGCATAAATAGCTCCCTAGACAATGACCGAAATATCAAAGTCACACCTTAACTAAACTAAGGTCCTATTATCCCCTTGAACTTTTTTTTTTGGTAATTTTGTGCACATGTTGGGATTACATGTCATCGAAATATCTCCCACCCACCTCAATTGTGTGGATTCAAGGAACGTTCCACATTAGACAAAAGGTGCACAAAATTACCAAAAAAAATGGTTCAAGGGGGTAATAGGACCTTAGTTAATTTAAGGTGATCTCTTAAATTTCAGTAATAGTTCAGGGGCAACTTGTGCATTTTCCATAAATATAACTTTGAAAGTGTTGAATTTATCTCCTAGAAGATAGAAAACATCAATATGTGAAAACCCATACATGAAAAAAATTTCAAACACGTATGTCGAACTTTGAAAAAATCAACTATTTTTTATATTGGAAAAAACTTCAAAAATTCACTTAATGTGGAATAGAATAAGTACGTTTCACACACCTTACATACTGAACAAATCACATTCCAAAAAAACGTAAATGTTTTTAAAGATGAACTTCTAAAGTACATTTTGATTTATTAATGAAAATATGTATAAATACGGGTCGATCTATTTTTAATCCAATCCATTGGTTATCTAGTTCATTTTCTAAAATATATTTTTTTGAGTAAAGAAAGATTAAATGGGGGAGGGTATTAAATTGTGGAGATTTAATCTACACCCGCTGAAAATTTATATAGCCAATGAATTAAGCTACTAAGATTCTCTTATACGAATATTTGACATAGGATGAGAAATCAAAAGAAAAAGAGAAACATAGTTCTTGGAATTAAAGGTATTATTATTAGGAAAAATAACTTAAATACACAACTATAATTTTTATATTCTCTAATTTTCCCTACTTTTTTTAAATATTACATAATTCCCTTTTTTTATTTTAGTGTAAGTTTTTAGATACATTACATTCTCTCTCCTATAATACACATTTACCAATTTTAATGCCTATTTTTTCTCCATTAAAACACTCAACCTCTTAAATCAGTTTTTGAATTTTAAATTTTATCCATTTAAACACTCAACCTTTTAATCAGCTTTTTGATTTTGAATTATTAAATTTAATTAATTTTAAATAAAAGACCAAATTTTGAAATTTTGAATTTCAAAATTCAAAAAATTTGAAATTTAAAAAAGTAAAAATTTCAGGAAGCTGGACAACTTTCATTAACTTCTACCGTTTTTTTCTTACTCCAACAAGTTTCAATTCTTTTTTTTCCATAATCATCTTCATTCTTCTTAACCCAGCATATTTCATTCTTTTCTTCTTTTTATTCTTGAATCCATCATCGTCTATTTCTTCCTAATCTGTAATCGTTTGAAGCCAACATCTTTTTATTATTAATCCATCATCAATTCGTATATTCTTCTCTTTTTTGTTTTTGTTAATTGTTCTATTACATCATAGTAATGGATCCGTTAATCAATAGAAGGATATATGATTCCGACGATGAAAATTGGAAAGAAAATAGGAAAAAGTCTTTGCATGATCCTATGAATCTTCAGAAGGATTCAAACAAAGACTCTGACGAAACATCAAAATCAAAGGTTGTCAAAATACAAAAAAAAAAAGGAAAAAAGAAGCAGCAAACATTGTTGTTAGGCCTACATTGTCTCGGGTTAGTATTTTGGTACTTAAAAATGTTGTTTAAATTAGTAAAAATTTTAAGGAATCAAGTGTGCTTGCTGATACATTTGAATAAGTGTGTATAGTGTTTTAGATGGTGAATTTATACATGAATTTGTTGTGTATCATAATATTTTATATGTATCATGAAGTTTTGAAAATTATTATAATGTATCATTCAATAAGTTTAGTAAATGCGTCATCAACTGTGCTTGATGATACATATAGAATCGGTGTGTACAGTGTTTAGTCAATGCACTGATACATGTAGTAGATATGTATCACATGTTTTGCATGTAGTATGAATTCCTTAAAACTGATATCATATATCAGTAAGGTATTAGTTGTTTAGTTGATGTACTGATACATGGTTTGAAAATTGTTATAAAGTATCATTCACTAAGTTTTATAAATGCTTCATCAGTTGTACTTGATGATACATATAGAATCAGTGTGTATGTTGTGTAGTAGATGTTTCTGATACATGTATTAGACATGTATCAAATGTTATAATGTTTTATTTAATTCACTGCTACATGTACGTTGTCGTTTGTCAATGTATTTGTAGGATGAAGTAGATACCAAATGAGTAATGCCAAGTGGAGAGATGACAATGATTTTTGTTTCAAAGATTCTTTTATTTTATGTAGTTAGGACTTAGGAATAGGAGAGATCCAATGACAAGAGCAGCATGAGTGAAAAATAATCATATTTTTTTTGAGTTTTTTTACTTTTTGTTTTTAATGATTCTGATCATCCGATGTATACTCAATTGCAAACATGATACTACTAGCAAGTAAAAAGAATTATTTATTTATTGAAAACCTCTCTTACCTTACTGTTTTTTGCCAATGATTTACCTGAAAAGTACTAGTGAATTCAACATTTACGAGTTTCTCGATTTTACAAAATTTAAAAGCCACTTAATATATCACGAAACAAATTATATCAAAATTAAGTAAACGGGTACTTCTGTCACTATTTAAAAATAAAACTAATAATTTACCTCAAATTTTCAATATTCACTTCAATAATCTTCATGTTTGGACCTTATTTTACTTGACTAGCTAAGTGGATTCTTTGTTTTTGGGAATACAGAAAGATTGTTTGTATGATATAATAGCACAAGTTTAGATACATACTAAAACATTAGATATGATTATATTAAGCTAAGAAATGAACAAGACACATACATGATACAAAGTCTCTCCCTTTTAGTTCAATGCATATACAAAAACCACAGCATGAACAAGATGGAGAGTGAGTGACCTTTACTATTACATGGCTCTCTACATGACTCTATTCACTACTCCACCAACCTCTGTAAATGTCAAAAACACCATTGCAGTAGGCCTTACCTGACACCATACATGATATATTTTTTATAAAAACAAAAAAAAAAACAAAGTAATACTACAACAAAGTATCAAAGAGCTGCCCAATCAATCTCCACGGAAGGGTACTTGGGTAAGAACAAGTTTTCTGATTCATCGAAAGATGGTTCAACAAAATCCAAGAAAGTAATATCAGACTCAGGCGAAGATGATGATTCCACAGATGGTGTAGGGGATGATGATGATGATGAAGCCTCAATCTTGATAGTACCATTTTCTGGATAGCTGAATTCTTCTTTCAATGAATCATCAAAATCGAATTATTCATCTTGAAAAATCCACTGTAACAACAATAAAATTAATGTAGTTCAAAATATAACAGATTGTTCATAAAAAATGTTTTCAAAATAGATGATATAATTTTGATTTTCAAAATTAGAAATCAATATCCAATTACGTGCTGATTTTATGGTGATTAATGATCTGTTATCTTAAATTAAGCTGTTTTAATAACAACATTAATTGTACCATTTTTTCCCCATTTTTTCTCAACAGTTTAAACTTACCATGTATCATTTACCATGTATCTTTAGAGTCTAAAGTATCACAGAACAACAAATTTAAGAGATTTTTTGTAAATACTAAATTTGTCGGGACAGAATGTAATTATTGAATTACACTATGGGATTCCTTAAATTTTACTTATTATCGTATATATTCACAAACAACAATATTACTACTCCAAGCATTTGTATTTTTTGCTTTTCTGAGTAAAAGATTATTTAAATTTAAGAAGCAAAAAGATTTTTGGTGTGTTTGGTATGAAGAAAAAAAAAATTTTGAAAATATTTTCTAATTTTATCATGTTTGGTTGAGTCAAATGTTTTGGAAAATATTTTCCAAATCAACTCATTTTCCTCCAATTTAAAGAAAATGACTTCCCTTCTAAACATAACGAAATGATTTTCCAAAACTCTCTTCCAACCTCCACCCAACCCTACCAGCCCCAACCCACCCCCTACCAACACTCCACATACCCTACAAGCCCCCAAACCACCCCACCACATNCTACCAGCCCCCAACTCATCCTCTACCAGCCCCTCACCCACCCATCCACCCTACCAGCCCCCCCCCCACACATACACCCTACCAGCCCCCCACCCTCCCATACACCCTACCAGCCCCCCTAATCCCTAAAAAAATTTAAGTTCATGTTTTAATTTTTCACCCCTACCATATTAATACCCCACCCCCACCCCCACCCCACACCAACGAAAAAAAAATTATTTTGTTATTTTTTAAAAAAAAAATCAACTTCAAAAATTATATTTTACTCTAATAAAAAATAAAAGATATCAAAAACATATTTCACTCAAAAATCAAAAACTAAAATACATTTCTGAAAAATATTTTCTACTCACCAACAAAACATTAAAAAGTAATCAAACATCTACTTATTTCAAGATAAACATTTTCTACGAACATTTTCTATGAAAAACATTTTCCTTCATACCAAACACAACCTTAGCGTAAGTTTCTATTGCTATAAGTTACTATCTACAAAAAGATGATAATTTTTTTTATGTTGGATTAGTGCAACAAAAACAACTCTTATAATGAGATAATCAAAAACCTAGATATAATATTATTTTCACCTAAGAAAGCAAACTTTAAAATAAATCTCCTTGACCCATATAAAATAAAAGGATAGGAGAGGTTGTACCTTTATTTCTAAAGAATATTTATATTGCTAATTTTATGATTCTGTAAATTGTGTTGATATGTGTACGTTAAATTCATTAATAAACTATGATATTTTAAAGAAGACCATATTGAAAAGAATGGCTGTCCTTAAGAAGGATTTTTTTTGGAATTTTGATTATTTTTGCATGATTGAGATGTTTTATCACAAAGGAAGGTTCATTGATAAATATAATCCAACACATAAAAAACACATTTAGATTTAAAGATAGTCAGTTGCGTAATTCCCTAATTATTTATTCTTCTTAGTGAATTCTCGTAGTGAGATCAACATCCATCTTAGTTACTACTTAATTCCTCTGAATTCTTCACAACTCTCTTCCCTTTTGTGGAGGTGAATCCAGAATCTTCAATTTATGTTGTTATGAAATTCTAAAAAGGTAACTCGTTTGATTTTGAATAGGTAACCTTTTCTAGAATCCAAATCTATAAACTCAAGATTTGGGATCCACCTCTTTGTAAACATAATCTTTCATTGCATGGAAGAAAGTTGTGAAGTCTTAAGAAGAAATAACTGAGTTGGATGTTGATGTTTCTATGGGAATTCACATGGAAGAAGAAACAATTACATAAATCCTCAGCAAGCTATCTTTCGATACAAATGTGTTATGAAGTCCTTGATGACACTGATCAACGAACCTAAATTTATAATGAAGCATCTATATCATGCCAAGAATAACCAAAAATCTCAAAAAAAAAAATGTTTTCTTAATGACAACCTTTCCTTACAATATGGTCTTTTAGAATTGCTTTTAAAAATTCATGCACACATCACTGAAATTAAAATAAAAATAGTTCAAGTTAAACAAAATAACTGAACTTCCTAATAAAAACATGGAGAGTGTATAGTCTTAAGCTTAGGATTAGCGTTTAAACATTGATGTAGCATAATATTAATTACATTACTATACGCTTGGATTGTAGAGTCTAATATCAATCTAACTAATGAAACGATGATCATTTAGTGATAACACCATCTCAAGTAGAAAAAGCAAAAGGAGTAAACAAAAAGAATTATATTATTATTATACATAATATTATTTTTTAATCTTTTCATAATACTCCCTATATTCTTAAGAAGTGTAATTTTTGAGTCAATGCACACCTATTAAGAATATTTTTAAAAACATAATATAAATCATAATTTCCATTAGTATCCTTGTGACATTAGAAATATAACTTTATAAGTGGTGAACTCATCTCCTAGAAAATTTATAAGTAAAGAAAAAATATGAAAAAATCTTTCTTGAACTTTGAATAATTCAAATATTTTATACAATGAAAAGAGATTAAAAAATTGAGTTAATGTGAAATAAAATGACTTCATGTTTCACGTTCAGGAATCAAATCACATTCATTTTCAAAAATTTTTTTTATGTTTTTTTGAATATTAAATGCAGTAGAGCAAGAAAACATGTCATTGTTGATGAAATTTCAAATAGATTTAATATTCCTCCAATAGCATTCCAGGAACCTTCTCTTACCTTTATATTATAAAAACATATTTTACAATTATAATTTAATTCTTTTTATTCAAGCCTAACATAGATTAGCAATAACATTTTTAATCTCATGTCACCATAACAGGATAACACATATCAGGCAAACCCAAATGCTACGCTTATGTAGAATTCATTCAATGAGAGGCTTAAACTATACTTTCATAAAATGAATCAAAGCTTATATAAATGAATTTCACATAAGCATAACACTTGGATTATCTAGATTTGTGTTACGGTTATACTAGATGAAAAACATTGTTTCAGTTGTATATAGGTGAAGGGTAAAATAATCTATGAGAAGTTGAAATGAAAACAATGATTACAGATAGTGTGATGCTACCTTCTATTATTTCTTAAGATATAGTTGATTTAAAAATAAATATTTTACTAAAGATGAATAAATACACCTTTGTGGCATGGAAAGACTAGATCTTATCCCTGTTACTCAATAATAAATTTGCCATCTTTTTTAGGTTAAAAGGGCGAATTTAGAAAATTTAACTTCATTTTAACACAAATTAATGAATATGGAAGGCATAGAGTAAAATGTGATTAGACTTGTAAAACACAAGTATATATATTAAATAAAAAAACAAGACTCTAGGGTTTCTTTAAGATTTTCTACTAACTTTGCTAAAAAGGACATTTTCAAAACTCAATTTGCAAACTAGCTCCAAGTCTTACTTTATTGGTGCAAAGACACTATTTATCATTTAAAGTAAAAAAATTGTGAATCTTTATACCTAGCTCTTAAATAATATTGAATATTTTCTTCAATCAAAACCTTAAAAGACTAACATCCCAGCCTCAAAATCTTAAATTTCAAATTCTTTTGTCCATCTTTCAAGTTTAAATTACACGATTTAAAAAAAAAATCAATAAATTTATTCCCTTCAGAAATCTCGATTTTTCATGTTCACTCCACCTTCTTAAAAAAAAAATATGACATTCATCAAAAAAATAACACTCCAATGATATAATTATTCTGGAGTTCATCTATTATATTATTGTTAGTTCTTAACAATTTTTATTCAATTCATTCATTGTTATTTCTAATTAATTTTTTAATTGCTGTAAAAGCTAAAGAACTTTACCAACAATCATCGACTACCCTCTTTTTTTATGATGGATTATGAACAAGTATATATATATTATAGATCAATTTGTGTCAATTATCGTCAAATATATTAAATTTCCTATTTAATTTATTCTTTAGTCATGAGTAAACACACACACATACACACAAACACACACACAAACACACAAAAGATAGACTACTATTTGCCTATAAATAATTAAATTATAAAAAATCACTAATATTATTTAAACTAATCACGTATATTATATTATATGAGAGTCTCTTTATTTTTCCTTTGTTGGTAAAAACAAATATCATATTAATAAGACTTAATATTCATCATTACATAGATTGTTGTGAATTTGTTCTCTAGTATGTGGATAGAGGTGTAATAGAGTACATATTTCAAAAGACACGAGAAGCAAATTACTTTGTTAGCCTAAAAAAATAGTTCCCTCCTTGTTTGCTTTTTATTATTGGACACAAACAAAAGTTGAACTACCTAGTGCAGAAGATAAATGATTGTTGATAGATTAGACCATCTACATAGCTAGAGCACAAGTAACTTGGTTCTCCACTTGATATCTAATCTAGCTAGTGGATTCCCTTGCTGCAAAAGTAGTGCCCTGCAATCATTTAAGATGTTAGATAGAGCAGGACAATCATTTTGTAAATAATCTGTATTTTATTTAAAAAATATATTAATTTATAATGGCATCAACATTTTATCTAGTGAAATTTTAGCTCCTATAAATGGCCACATAGCTTGTTTGGATCGTTGTACCTTCGAAGATATTCCCCATGAATCTAGATCCCATTCCCTTTTGGTATCACGAATGACTCCTCATATGCCTCATTTTCCTGATTCTATTTTGAATGATTCGTTTGTGTTTAGTTCAAATCGTATTGATTGTGGTTTGAATTTAACAATATTATTCTTATATTTATGTTGGCCGCACATTAATTTTTGTAAAAAATTAATTTTTTTTCTAAATGACAGTTTGTTTTACCATTCAAATACTTCTCGAGATCTAATTTGATGATATAAGTTGCACAATCTCCATTCATTTGTTGGATGTGAGCAATTATTTCTTTAATGATTATAATGTTGTTGGGATTTGATGTCCACTAGGTGGTACAACCAGGAACCCTTTTGGATTTGGAAGGTAACAATTTTATTTCTTCTACTTGGGCTGAGAGATGTTGTATAGAAGAACATGGTTTCAGATGCAGCTTCACCGAGCCTGTTGACTCTATATTTTTAGTTTCTAGAAATCCTCCTCTAGTATAAGTATAAGGTTGTATTCTTCAATTAGGTCAATAAATTGTTTTGATACGAAGGTGTTGGAGTATAATCCTATGATTTTGGATATCCTCAATTCCTCGGAGGAGTTTTCTATTTTTTTAATTACAAATGTTGCCAAAAGTTATATTATTCCAGATGGTAACATTTCATTCAAAAGAAGAGATTACCTTATATATGTTTGGTCAATTAAGAAAGTTGAAGGAGATTAGATTTGGTAACTCGGGGTGTGAAGTACACATGAGTTCAAAGCAAAATATTTTGTTGTTATGCTTATTTTTGTGTGGGAAAAGTTATATTAGAATGGGACAATGATCTCAATGCCTATGAGGTAGGTGGGTACTTGTGCATCTCGACAACTACAAAAACACTTCACATTTTCTGAAAATTTGTATAGTTTTTTAAAATCAGACTTAGTATATTTTTATGCACTTATTGTACCACGTATTTGCTACCTTTTAAATCTAATTCAATCATCTCATAGTAACTAATACTCTATTGAAAATAACTTTTAGCGGCAATAGATAAACACATTAATAAAGAGTGTTAAAGTCTTTACCGACATTACTTAAATGCCATTAGATCCAATGTCACTAACTCCTTTAGGAACGTATACAAAGAATGCTAGTTCGAGCTAAATATAGATATATTTAGTTGCAATAATTAATTAATTTCCTTTAAAGCTCATTTTTTATGTACTGTAATAACATCCCAAATGTCATTTACCTGAGAATTGATAATAGGTTTGTCTCCAACATTATCTGTATTGCCCAATAGTTTGTTAATATTACCCCTATTACCTAATACATCTTAATAGTTGTTCTTAATTGTTTCTAAGTTTTCCCTTGAAATATTTCGTACATTATGTAATAATTTGAGATTATCTTTTTATAAGATTTCGAAAAGATTTCTAGTGTTTAAAAGTGTATCTTCAGTAGATTATGATGGTGAAGTAGGAATTACTGCAAAAGATAAGGTAGAGGTTTTTGTGGGTTATAGTAGGTAATGGAAGTTGTAGAAATCTTTTTATCATTGGTACTCAATTATGCTCTATTTAAAAGTCATTGTATAGACCAGGTGCTTAGTTAATATATTTGAATAAGTTAATAGATATTGTACACAAATAAGAGTGTGTTATCACAAAAGGTGTAGGTGCTTAATTACCCATACTTCATAACATAAGTCCGCCAATGATACTAAGAGTGTAGGTTTTTGTCTCCCACCTTGGTATTTACAATATTTGTGGCAGAGTTGTTTTTATCTTTATTTTTGATTAATTTAATTATATTGTTGACATCGTTTTTCATAACATTGGGAATGTATTAGTCTATACATTGCTTTAAGATAATTTTAGGGAATGTTGTGGATTGAGACCCCTTCGAGATAGCTCTATTTGGATGAGGACTTTTCCATTATTTATAGATTTTAGATTCAAGAAACTCACTTGTATTAGCATCGAATAAATTTACGCTAATACTTTTATCATTTGACGTAGAATCTAAGGTTGGACGTTTTTCATGATTCCTTTTCTCTTTAAATAATACCATCTGCCGCAACTGGTAGGTGCTTAATTCTGTGTACGAGTGGTGCTATGTTGTGGCTCATTTTTTTTATTGGATTTTCTTTTTGCAAGTGGAATTAATTCTTCCAAAGACACCACATTTGGTACAAAGTATATATACTATTTCCTTCATTGACAAGGCTTTGTTAGCGGTGACCTATAAAGATATGATTATTGACTGGTAATCAAATTGGTACCTATACACAAATGTGTGTATATGATCCGCGTAATGCATAGGATGTACATCCATCTTTACTAACTTCCCTATTTTATTCCACTTGATTGTAGCCATAATATATTCCTTGAATCAAATAATATTCTTTTTAATTGTCATATTTTTTTTATTATTCAACCATTCACATTTTTAATATCATCATGGAGTACATTATAGACTCTGTACAAAATATGGTTGCTCCCAATTGCACATGCAAGTGTACGTGGTTTTGCAAGTAATATGGTGACCCTAAAGAGCCGGATTATCAAACAAAATAATATGTCCTCTTCCAGATTAATAAATTGAGAAAACAAATTTAGATGATGGAACAATCTGCAAACATTAAAAAAGTTATTGATATGTTATATGAAATGCCACTATTTTCTATTTTTTCAAACTAATGTTGATCAAAAAGTCAAATGATCCATATCAAATTCATAAAATATATATAGTTAGCTATGTTTATACATACCCTCATCTTTTAACATTTAGGTACACTTACAATCAATACCTCCTCAAATATTCTCCACAATGTATCTTTTGTATGTGAAGATATTTCTCTATTTTTACAGTTTCAAGAACCAAATTAAATTGTAGCCTCTTTCGAAAATATTATGATAGAGAATTGGCGCACCTCAACAAGGCAGTCATGAACTCGAAGTTGTCATTCTACCTCCGTTTACTGTTGAATGAACTCTCAACCACTTCTCGTACCTAGCATCCTCTAGTTACTCCTTAACTCTATGATCAACCTTTTTCACCTTAGCCATTAATTTATCAAAATACTTCTTCTCAATAAGTCTTAGCCATAGAGAAGAATAGATCACATAGGGTGATTCTTCTCCTCTTGATGTTTGTAGGGACATTGTTCCAAAATGCCACGTGCATGCATAATGAGGTACATTTGAAGCACATTGCTTACACTCTTCATAATACTTTAATTTTTATGTAATACAACACATATTTTTTCGTGCTTGCCAAATGTATTTATGAATTTTTCAAAGAACCATGTCCATGAACAATCATTTTCTATGTCTACAACTCCATCTGTCAATGAAAATAAGAAACCTATCACAAATCCACACACATGATATTTTTGTTTGATATAACATTAACACTATGTATAAGTTATTATAAAAAAAAAACAATTTCACCATCACAAAAACACATATATGCCCCATGCAGTGTGATTGCTCATATAAATGTCCTTTTGTAAGCTCGACTAAAATGTGCAACGTCGACAATAACTACCGATATGCTGAACTTATTGAACCCCCTCATCAATGGTCTAAAGGCTATGAGAAGATACATGAATTAATCTTTCCACGACTTGTGCATCATTATATATTATTTAAGATACGCAATACTTAGCATTTATATGTATGTTGGCATCTGCCTATATCCATATGCTGGTTTGCCCCTTATCATTTCTTATGTACGTTCATTAGCACGTCATGTTTTCTAGTAAGACATCTCTATCCCTATAGAATTCTCTAACATCCCGAGTTACATCTCTCGGAATATGAATTCTCTTATGGTAGATCAATTTAGGAACATTCACACTACTGACAAACCCAATTATTTATTGGAGTTTTGTTATTACCTAATCCCCCATGGATACATATGTTCACTCTTGAAGTATCTCACTTTGTCTGAGTTTTTCCTTCGCATAGCCTTCAAACTCTAGCTAAAATAATTCGAAAACCACACTGACACATAATTGTATAATTGTTTTGATCATATTAATGCATACACAAAATACATATATGATGCTACAATGAGTCACAATATGTCAAGAATGATACATATTAATGTATCATCCATATCAATCATCGCTATAAGTATTTGATACACCATAAAGAATACATTTTTGTGTATCATATTCACATTACTAGTCTGATATGTTTTATAAAAATGAGTAACACCCTCACATTAGAGATGCCAAATGTATAATATATTAGTTTCTGCCCATTTGTTGTATGTATGACTTACAATCCACTACATTTATTTACTACATTTTAATGTTTACATATATAAACACATTATCTCATAATGATTCATATCATATCGCCAAAATCTGTAGAGATACCAAATACAAAATTAAGTATACGCTATTTAAAATTTAGAACAAATCTATATCATGAATGTCATATAAATATTAATTAATCATCATAAAAAAAAAATTATTACCAAGTTACATATGTTAATGATAATAATGTAACATAAAAGACTATAAATAAAAAATCAAATACTCTCAAACTTTTTTCTATCATCTCTATTTTCTTTAAAATTTAAATTGTGCTTTATTTTATATTTCATCACTAGGATTTTGCCTGCGCTTCACGCGGCTCCCTTATTTGCAAATTTTGTTGACTCTTTTTTTTTTTGTAGTTTTAGTGTTGTTGTTAAATAAGTGTTAAAGTTTAATATTTTCACTTACACCTATGTAATGTCGCAGCGTATTAGGTTGTTCTGGAGTTTTAAAATGTCGTTGCTTGAATGAGTTACTCACATCCTGGTGAGAAGGGGTAGGTAGCATATAACGTTAAGAGCAAAACTGTGGATCGACATATGACACATAAACAACACAACTTTTATAGACATGTACATATTTAGTATGGAAAGTTTTTTTTGCAATAGATAAAACCAAATCCGCTACCATAATAGACATCAACAACATATGATATACAATTAGCCACTGTTGGACATGTAAAGTTTCACAAATAATAAAATAGACACTACTTGATCAAACTAGTAATATTAAGGTCCGTAGAATAGAAAAAGACTCTACTTTGTCGTTTATATGCTGTCGACATCACTCTCTTCGTTGTCATTTATGAATAAGTTTCTTCTCTTCTTAGACTTTCTCGAATAAAATCTTCTGTTTGAAATTGAAGTCTCGTATTTATTAGGAATTTCTCTTTAGTATTCTGTGTTTTATCCTCCCGCATTACACTCTATTGGTTCAGTTGAATCTTCTATTTTCTCTTAACCTGTACGTAAAAGTAATTAATGATGATGTATGTTAAACAGATTGTCAGAAGATGAATGATGTACCTATCAAGATAATATGTATTAAAGCTCAATAACATTGTAGCACTTTGCCTTCTAGTCTTTGTTTATGCGATGTTGCATTCTAATTCTTCATCCGACACATACACTTTTTTGACTGTATAGTGTTACCATCCCTATTTCACATTTAAATTGCTCATTTTATGTTTGAAGACAATGTCCATCCTGCATATACTGCAAATATGGGACGGTACATAAGTCTCACTTTAGAAAATATGTTAACCAACTTGTGAGAAAAAGTATCAAGAAGTTTCTCCGCAACCCCATCAAAGACCAAAGCAGTCTTCCCACCAATGTCCTTGACCTTTATGTGTATCTTAAACCTATGTATGCGTAAAACATCGTTAGAGTTCCTTTGAATGTGTGTTGTGGCTACAATGTTAGTTGCTTTCTTACCTACCGTATGTAAAAATGATGTGAAGGGTTTAGTAGGGTACTTACCTCTATGTCCGTACTCTAGTTAGAATCTACTAACTCTACAATAGTCAACCAATTTTAAAACATAGCTTCTACAATGGGAACATTACTTGCATTTTCACTCTCAATAGTATGTACATCAACTGACTTCTTTGAGAACTTATGGAGCAACGGGGTGATGTTGTCCATTTTAAGACTAACATAATTTTTGATTGTTGCGGTGGTTGCAAAAGTAAGTTCACCTATTATGAAAAAAAACAAAATTAAATGTCAATGTCCTAGATATGTGACTATTAAAAATTTCCAGTAAGTTGAGAAGAAATAGTTACCTCTAAATTCATTTAGACTAGTAGTAGTAATGATCAAAATATATGGTCCCGAGTGGATGAGATATACGTAAGAGTAAAATACATTACCGTTATCAACCCACAAAGTTATTCTTGCTTTGATCGTCATGTCCTAACTAAATGATAATTATATGTAGCTTCTTTGTTATGAATGAATTTGAATGTAATGTAATTGACATAAGAATATTACGGATCAATAAGACTGTGCATTTCACGTTTCTTCCAGTTTGAACTCATACTCTCCATATTACCGATTTCAAGTAAGCATCAAACTACATCTACAAGTTAAGGAGGGATATTATTAACTGTATACATTGGAGACCGCGTGTAACATAAATGGCAGGAATGGATGTGCTTGATAGGACGATGTTGTTGTTGACCCTAGCGCGAATAATTACTGATTGGATACCATTTTCAGGGATTTGAGAAATATCATCTTGTAGTTTTTTTATTGAAGTTATCCACAAGAATGTATTAAAAGTTTGAATATGCTGATATGTATTCACTAGTTAGTTCTAAAACATTGAAGTTTATCATAATGATTGCTTAACCTTTGCTCAACTTTTTCGAAACTTGTTAATTTGATTCTTCAAGATTACCGTGTTCATCAAACTCCCCTGTTAGAAGAAAATTGCAAGAATGTTTGGAATAACCAAATTCATAATGTTGTATAAAAGGAATATGAACGATGCAATACCTTCTCTAAAAGGGAGTAAAACTTGTTGTTTCCAATTCTTGAAAGGCGTCGCTACGAATATAAGTTGTGTCGCTGTTGAGTTGGTGTGATTGTTGGAGCTGAGGCAACACTAGTGTATTTGTGTTTTTGGGGTTGAAATGTAGTTTAATGTAGGGGTTCTTAAAGGAAAGGGTATTTTTGAGAATATTTTAAATTAAAAGGGTTTTCTTGATGGTGGTGGCGCCACTTAGGCGGCACTAAGGTTTTCCTATATATATATATATATATATATATATATATATATATATATATATATATATATATATATATATATATAGTTCTTGGGAACGTGCATTGCACGTTTGTCCCATACAATTTTATAAAATTTAATTATTATACAAAAATGTTGAAATTAATAAGATTACTTTTATCCATGTATATTTTATTCATTCAATAAAATTCGTATTTATCGAATAGTACATTGACCATCAAACGAAAAATATGGAAAACTAATTAAGATACTACAGATTCTAATAATATGAATATATCTATATGAATTATCCTTAATAATATCTCATTAGCCTCCATAACAAATTTTCTAAGGAGCAAAACTCGACTGCAAGCAAAATAAATAAATGAAAAATGTGATTTTTATTAATGAAATATTGTGACTACCATTCTGTTGTTCTCTTCATACTCTCTTCTAAGTTTCTCCGTGATTCTAGAGCCTTCAATAAAGTATTTCTCGAATTGTTTGATGATGTAGACCTCCTTGAGATATTGTGTATCTATGGGACGTCCGAAAGCGCATCGTCGTTTCAAGTTGATCTTAGTGAAGAACTCTGCTGACCACTCCTTCAAAGAGCTGTGAGGTTTATGTTGTAGCTTCCTCCAATTTGCTTAATTCTTTGTGAAGAGTTTTCTTGATTTCCCTAAAATGTCATGTACATCCCCTATTTATAGTTGTAGGGGGTGGACAGGGTTGCATATAATTGGCTAAAGGATGTCATTTTGACACTTGACTCATTGTCATTAATTCTTGTATTTGACAGGGACTACCACCTCATTTCGACATGTGGCGTCACTTTGTTGGTTATGAATGACTAGTAACTGTGACACGTGGCATGGGTTTTGGCTTCAAGGTGAAATGGACCTTGGATTTGAATTTAATTAGATGGACTTAATCATTTGTAAAGCCCAAATTTATTATTCATCCCAAATGAAAATGTATTTAATTTAATTTTTTTATGAATTTGAAATAATAGAATTTATGTGTCTACAAATGCCCCTTAGTTCGAGACATATCCACGTGGAGGCTTGCCGAAGTTTGACGACAAGACTTGAAGTAGTCAGGAATGTGTTTTCCTTTTTTTTTGAGACTTGTCAACGTGTAGGCTTGCCGAATTTGACAATTAGAGTTTATGTCTTCATGAATATGTAATCATTTTTATGAGTCTTCATGAATTCATTGTTGAGAATCCAAGAGTAGTTGTTTCTTGTTGTCAAATTCTAACTGGGCCACCACCAATAATTTTCTTGTAGTAGCGTCAAGCATATTTTTTTTATAAAAACTTCTTGCTCGACAACCACATGGACCTTCTATATCGATTTCAAAAAGATTGGTCTAGTGGGTAGTAGCACTTGCTAATTTCCTTGTTGATCACCCTCTTCCGGAAAAATGGTAAACTTTAAATGAGTTGCCTGATGAATATGCTTTTTTTACTGAAGAGTTGTCGACATGGAAAATGTTCTTTGGTGGATCTGCACGCCGAGATGGAGCAGGGGATGGAGTGGTGTTGATACCTGAAGAACAAATAATTTTACCATTCTCATTTGTTCTAGGTGAAACATGTTCCAACAATGCTGCAGAGTACCAAGATTTGATTGTGGTCCTTGAAATTGTATTGGACCGAATTTATACAATTTATGTGTCTACACTCCCATATCAGCAACAAAATGATAAAGGAAAGAAAATATTATGAAGTACAATTAAAAATGAGTATACAGGTCGTAAATTAGTAATTTTAGCACTAATAAAAATAGACTTATAACTTTCATAATTTCATAGAAGATTATTTAAACAAGTATAAATCGTTAAAAAATACATAAAAATAAAACAAATACAATATTCATATCCTTCTAAGACTATAATTATAACAATATTTCTACTAAAAAGAAATACATAAGGAATAGAGTTCTTGATGATACCTCCTCTCCTATAACCAATCAAAATTCAAAAGTCTTAATAATGATCCAAGTGCTTAACTCCTAATGAATGATACATAGCATATAAAATTTAAAATAATTGAAAATCGAAAAAGAGCAAGAAAACGTTAAATGATTTCTTGACCACATAGATATGTCCGTCAGTTGGACTCCCTAAATGCTAATAGTTAAAATTTATATTTATTACCAAAAATTTTTACAAATGGAAATACTAAATAGAAATTTTAAAGGTTGAATATTTGTGGAATATGAAAACAAATCCACCACATTGAATTGAATGAATTAATGAGTGAGAATGTATTTCATTTTAATGAAATATTATTAATATATAGGTAAATTTACTTTTTAATACCAATAATTAAAAGATTGGTGTTTAATTAAATACTCAAATGACTATTCAACCTATAAAAGATGATTTGTCATTCAACTTTTTTTATCATCCCAATTTTATATCTATATATATGTATATATGTGTATATATATATATATATATATATATATATATATATATATATATATATATATATATATATATATATATATATATATATATATATATATATATATATATATAACATAGTCGGAAAAACATTTCTCATCTCATAACCATCTACCAATAGTATAATAATTTTGGAGTAGCCCATATATCAATATAACAAGACCACGTATAGGTCATACAATATTTAGTACTCAAAGAAAAGGAAAGAACATAAGAGTCTTAAAAACTAAAACAACTTCATAATGTTGATATTGATATTGCCTTCGTAATGTGAGGACCTACCCAACTTGGATGAACGAAAGTTCCAAGTCTTTCTTCAAAGTCATCTGAAAATCCCTTCAATGACCGGAACTAAAAATTTTGGGGAAAAGGGAGAAAATGGGGTAAGTACACCACTTGTTCTATGTATGAGACCATATGCAAACATATCATAAAATCATGATAAGAAACAGGACAATTCATTAAGGTATGAAATTTCTTTGAAAAGCCCTATGCACATTCAAGAAGACCATACCAATAAATAAAAAATATTCATTAAATCATAGGCATGTACATCACAAGACCAACAAAACATAGTCTAGTCAAGGAATCATGCACATCACATAAATTAAAACATAGTTAAAGTAACTCTATTAATCAAGTTATAATAGCACAAGCATGAATAAGAGTATATTTTAATATAATTAAAGCAGGAGCATTACTCATCACCCTTTTTAATACACTTGTGGAATGACTATGCAAAACCCTATAAGCTTACCTAATAAAGTAAACCTAGCAAGATCCATAACCAATGTCCAACTTCACATAATATAAAATTAAGAGTACATAATATCATACTTTAGCAATAGAGACCAAGTACATGGTCATTATAGTAAATCAACCTCACATAGTTTCATTTAAATGTAAGATCATCATTTACATATCATTTACATTAATAAGCATATACATACATAAGAACATCCTCCTAAGACTTTCCTTAAGGCTAACTAGTGCAAGATATAGGTAGAGTCTCATATCCCTGTCTAGACTAAGCTAAACCCCTTAGGTCATCTTAGTACGAGTTCAATCCTTTAGTTCATTTTACCTTTTGGGAACAACTTTCCTTAACCGACATAGAACACATGAGCTAATGTGGAATTTGGTGTCATGGAATACTACACCAAAACAAGGTATACTATTTACCAAGGTAGTACCAAAACATGATTATAGCAACTTCCTGGATCCACTAACTAGTATTCCTATGGGCGGCAACATAGATCAAGAACTAAGAGATATAGTTGGGACCCTCCTTATTATGCATGCATTGGAGTCTCAAATCTCAAGAGTACATTAGTGATGCTACCTTCCCCATGTGAGAAAGGACACTCCTCACTCTAGTTCACTCGGTACTAAGTTAGAGTCCCTTTCTGAAATTTCTTTAGTACCTTTATTAATAATCATAGCTTAATGTAGGTCATTGGTTCTATCCCTTACATAAACATCATCATCATAACTCAATAAGAATTGCATGAGAATTGTCCTTTCATTACAATCCATATAAGTGAGCTAAGCATTTTAACATATTCACATCATGATAAGACATATTGATAAGTTATCACAATCCTTATAATATTTAAATCTTAGACAACACCTCACAAACCATAGTCAAGATATTTCAATTTAGCATCACACCTACCCTATCAATCTCATCATACTTACTTCAGTACCACATCATCACTTAACCACAATTAACAATAATTGGAGTAAGGAGTAGGGATCATAAGACTTACCAAGCCTTCTTCATAATCCATCATCAGATCTTACCATCAACACTTAACTCAACCCAATAAGGGTGTAATATCATCACACAACCAACATGATAACATGGTTAATTGAATAAGTACATCACAATCGATCTCTAGTTCAAAGTTTAAGATAACAGACTTAGGTCAAAGTCATAATATAATTCGCTCTTATGTTTTTTAAAACATACAGATTCTTTTATTTGAGATAAGGGATCAAAACATAGCGCTTTTCAAAAGATATTTTTGAAATGATAATTTCCTCTTTCTTCTATTAAAACTATCCATAGGCTCTGTGGAAGTCTATCTTCCTTTCTTTCTCAAAAGTTCAAAAACATTTTAGTTTAATATCTGAGGTACTTAGTTCCCTTATATTTCATGAGAACTGAACTCAAATTGATACTCTTTGCCTAATTGAAACTTAAGTCTTAGAATACATAATTCCCTTATAACTTTTGAGACTTTAACTCAACTATTTACTCTTTCTTTACTTGAAACTTGAGTCTTAAAACAAAGTTAAAATGTTTAGATAAGACTCTTGAAAACCTTTAATAACTTAACTTTTACTTAGTTCTTAACTTTCGACTTGAATCTTGACTTCCTTGACATTGATATTGACTTTTCTTTAATGGATTATTGATTCATGTTTTAAGTTTGAGCTCCTAGATGATTTCTAGGTATTTAGAGATCATTTGAAGTGATTAGAATTCATTGGAGGATGTACCTTCGAAGGACCATATATGGCTAAACAACAAAAACTGGACGAAAAACGTCAAGTCGAGCATACAGGTGGCGTGCCGCGCCAGCCTAAGTTTATTGAGCCCTAATTCTGGCGCATTAGTGGCATGCCACACCAGACCTTTGTTGACTAAGTCAAATTTCTTGTGCATTGCAGGCGCGTCGCGCCTTCTTCTACCTCGGCGCATCAAACAAATTTTTCAACTCGTTTTCCATCTCTACACTCTCCAAAATTTCCTAGATCTTTCACTAAATGATTGGGACCATTGGTATTATCAATAACTACTGATTCAACTCAAAATAACTCAAATTAACAAGTATCTAATCAACAATGACCGCCAACAATCCAATCAAAAAGAAATCAAACGTTCTTTAAAGAACTTAACTCCTAACATGAAATAAATCCTCAATTTTGATGAATTGAAACAAAATGATGTGTGGGTCAAGTAACCCAACACAAATTATCCCACATACCTCAAAGGTATCACCCCGCAAAATCCACGCAATGAATTCTTTGCGTTCTTGCGTCTTCTTCTCCATTCTCTTGTTTTCTCCTTTCTGTCAAAACCCTAACTTATTTTCTAATTGTTAAAACTTATTGGGATCATCTTAGACCCTAATTTAATACCATTAAAATAAAATTAATAATTGATTTAGGAAAAGACCAAAACACCCTTAACAAATCCAGATTGAAGATTTGCTCTGCCCAACAACCCAACTTCTGAAAGTCACATCTCCCTCATACGACTTCAAAAGTTTTCAAACTTGGCATTGTTCGAAATATATTCCGACGTGATCTATATTCATATAAATAAATCATTAAAACACCTCTTAAGCTAGAAGTTATGGTCGTTCGAAAATGACTAAAACTCACTTTTGAAATCTAGAAAATTTTCAAGATTTCCTTACTTATTTCCAAATTTGATTATTCTTATTTTTCTTATCTTAAACATAGTTAATTCTAAATACGAGATGTTACAATATCTTCCCCTTCTGAACATTCGTCCTCAAATGAGAATTCTTTCACTAAGCTAAAGATAGTAACATCATTTCAGCACTAACAAACAAAAGCAAGTAATAACATGCATATACACAATCGTATAAAGTGATGAGAAGAAAATTTAGTAGCTTGATCTGCATTCTCTGCGGATTCAAAAGAGATAAGTATATCTCTTCTTTATATCATTCTCAGCTTCCCAAGTCGCTTCTTCAACGAATTAGTTCTTCTAAAGGACATTGACTGAAACAACTTCCTTTTTCATCAACTAATGAACTTGATGATTCAAAATCTGCATTGGAATTTCTTTATAGGATAGGAAATCCTTAATTCCAACATACTATGTTCGTATTATCAATGGAGGATCACCCAAACACTTCTTCCACATATAAATATGGAATACCGGATGAACTGCTGCTAACTCTTGGGGTAGCTTCAATTGATAAGCAACATTTACAACTCTTTTGGAGATTCTATAAGGTTCAATATATCAGGGACTAATTTTCACCTTTTTACCAAATCTCATAACTCCTTTTATAAGTTAAATCTTCAGATACACCCAATCATCAACCTCAAACTTCAATGGACTCCTCCTAACGTCTGTGTAGAACTTTTGGCTACTCTTTGTTGTCTTCAACCTTTCTTGAGTAACTTTCACTTTCTCCATAGCTTGGTGAACTAAATCTTGTCCTATCAACCCTGCTTTGCAAACTTCGAACCACCCAATAGGAGATATGCACCTTCTTCCATAAAGAGCTTCATATGGAGCCATTTGAATTCTTGTATGATAACTATTGTTGTAAGCGTACTCAATGAGAGGTTGGTGATCATCCCAATTTCCCTTGAAGTTGATCACACAAGCTCTAAATATATCTTTTTAGGTATGGATAGCACGTTCAGCTTGTCTATCTGTTTGAGGATGAAAAGTAGTGCTCAAATTCACTTTTGATCCCAAACCTTTCTGGAAGGATTTCCAGAACTGTGCAATAAACTGTGCACCTCTATTGAAATAATGGAGAACGAAACCCCATAAAATCTTATCGCTTCTTGAATATAAACTTCGTATGAATTTCGGCCCAATAAGTAGTCCTTACCAGCAAGAAATGGACAGACTTTGTCTAATTCTTTTAAGAGCACTTGTGTTTAAACGAATTAAATTTGTTAATTAGATAAAGCGTTTTTATTTTTATAAATTAGATAACCAAAGTGTTTTATCCTTGATTCTTTATTATTTCTCTATAATATATGTGGTTAAATGAATTAATTTTTTTTATCCTTTATCTATAATTAGTGTAATTAAATGTTTTGCACTATAAGTAAAAACAATTAATCTTTCCTCTTCCTCATATCTAAGATCACTAACTTCTAAAAAACAAATTAAATAACTCTTAAACATTTCATCTTAACCTACAAATCTCTAGATCTATCTATATAAGCATCATGGAAAAGTAATTGTTCTTTACCAATTGCCTCCTGTTGATGTGAATCATTTGGCAATTTTTCATGTATTTTTTTTTTAAATATTAATATTTTGTTCTTATCCTAATTAGAATGATATTTTGTATCATAGTTTTATCTTTACTATTTTAGATGTTTTTTAAACTGTTTGTAAATACATATTTTTTTTGTTGAACAATTATAATACTCTTATTGCGTCATATATTCCTCATTCTTGTGTTAACTTCTATTTTCCTATTTCATTTTACTTTTTAATTGTTAAAAAAAAATTCTTTCAAGGTTACTCTTCCTATATGAAGGGTCTATGTATGCTCGATATAACTATTATGTGTATGTAGAGGTCTATGTAAACCTCCATGAAGTAGTAATGAAAAATTTAAAAAATTTCCATATTTTTACCTATAAATGTAATGATGTAGGCTAAGAGGGTATTATTTGTCCTCAAATAGGACGACGACGCCGGTTACGTCAAGAGGGTGCTCCCAAGATGTGACATTTGTACAAACTCTATGAATAAAAATATACTTTTGCAATATTTAAACTTTTAACATAAGTTAATCAAACTTTTAGCAAAAGAAGAGAATATTCGACAATTTCCTCTTAAGAACAAGTAGGAGGTTTTCTTCAGTTCCATCCCCAATTTTGAAGTATTTCTCCATAGATTTCATCACTGGTATGTGGGATTGAACTAGTACATTCCTTTCATCCGCTAGGTCCTTAGAATTTAGTCAGATTCTTGATCCTTGATATCTTTATTAGATCTAGAGTTTCTAAAACCTTAAAGAAATATTATGATATAGATGTTATAATGTTCCTAATAAGATTATCATGTTTTTTCATGAAATTATTGATTAGTTTTTTGCATGAAATTTAGAACCATACTATTGTAGATTCTCTTAGTAAATCAATAACAATTTCTAGGTCAGTTGAACAATTAAGCATGCCTCAGATTTTGAATGTTCATTGTTAATACTTAAATGTTGCATTCTCATTTTCGATAATTTAGTTATATTGTGTCATACATATTCCAATTTGGAGTAGGCTTAGCATTGAGTTAGATTGGGGTTCAACGTACCCTCATAGTCTCAAAACTACGTGCCCTTGTAGGAGTATAAATCCCCTCATTGGGCATCAAATTTAGCGATCATACGATTTATGCCTTTATACTCTGGCATGGAAATGTATATTAGGTCCTCTCAATGGGGAGCATACATCGGACTCCACGTTTAGCTCATTTTATTTGATGTCAGTTAATAGTAGCTCCCACAATCAGACTCTAGTTTATTTGACTAGGTTTTCAATATTTTAGTATTAAGTCTAAGCATTTTAATAATTAGTACTTCCTCATTAAATTTAGATCAGTTCATTTCAATATATTTCAGTATTTACATTATGTTCAGATGCGTCATTTCTCAGTTATCCTTGTTCAACATACATATTTTTTCCAGTTATATTCTTGTCTTGCATTCATCGTACATTCCAAGTACTGACGCATACTCTTAGCTACATCCTCTCATGATGGATGATCAGGTACTTAGCAGTCAGATCACGCATATATTTGGTTCCCGATCCAAACTCAACAACATTAGGGATGAGTCCTCACACTTTGAGGACAATAGACATGTTTTCCATTTCAGACTTTTATTTCTGTTTCTCTTTATCCTGGGACATGTCCCAACAAATCGAGTTAGTTAGAGACTTTCTTAGATATAATTTTATATTTAGCTTTAGCATTTGAGTGATTGTTTAATATCACTTAACATTTAGAAGGTTTTTATATACTTGAGATTTGTATGGGTATTTCCCATCTATCAGTTATCTCATAATTTAAGTTGTTGCATAGTATCTTGTGTTCAGTATTTATAGTATGCTTATGATATGCGAGCTCAGGGTTAGCTTGGGGTAACTAGTGATCCTAGATCCCGTGTTTACGCAAATGGGAAAGCCGCAACCCGTGATACTTTTCCATTAATACACACAAAGATTCATGAATAAAATTTGTAAATCAAAATATTTCTTGTTTTTACTAAGACAAAATGTCTTATGAAATTATTTTTAGAAAGAACCAAATAGAGATCATTAATTTAGTGATAGATACTACTAAAAGTATTGAATTAGCTATGGGACTTGTCAATAATCCTAACTTATCCATCACTAAAAACCTCCTTTCTAATTCATGAATTATCTTTTATTTATTTTTCGCTAATCCATAGCTAAAAAAAAAATTGCAAGAAATTTTATTGTTCAGCTATGAAATTTCATCCATCTTAATTCCTTATTTTCTAGTAGGTTAATATACTCTTAGACCAATATCTCATCAAGGATGAACGGTAACTTTAAGATCAATATATACTTTAAAAAGACAAAAATGTGGTTAATTTCATTAATTTTCATATAATTATGACCTTCCCTCTAAAATTATATAACTATGGAAATTTCGTGAAAAAGTAATCAGAAAATGCCTATCTAATTAACTTACACAAAGTCATGTAGCCAAAAAATCCAACTTTAATTTTTCATTCTACATAAATAATCTAACTGTTTTTATTTACTCATTTTTACTTGTTTACTTGAGACTGTGATTTCATTATATAATTAAATTGAGCTTAGAGACTTCAATCTAATCTTATAGTTCCAATATAACCATTCTTAAGCTACATAAATGTTTAAATACTAATACTAACCTTTAGGCTGTACACCCTGCGTGTTCTTTTTATCATGAATTTTTTATCTGACTTGAATCATCATATATTGTAACTTACGCGAAAGAGAGAGACATGACTTACTAGGAATTGGATCAATAGGCTTAGGGGTACACTCCTTATCCTCTGGAAGAGAATCCTCTATTTGACAAATATATTTATCTAGTCACGTAACCAAGCGAAAAAAGGCATTCTCTTGAAGCATTAATTATTATGACCATGATTCCTCCTTTTATTTGTTACGAGACTAGAGAGAATTTTCTCTTGCACTAGGGACTAGATGATTCAATTCAGACAAAAAATAACTAAACTTAATGATAAAAAGACCATGTAGGGTGTAGAGCCATAAGTCTAGGATTAGTATTTAAACATTGATGTAGCTTGGGAATGATTATATTAATATAAGATTGAATTATATTCAGGATGTAGGTTAAGGTCCTCAGCATTTAGATCATGCATAGATCAATTCCCATTCAACACCCAACAACATTAGTGGTGAGTCCTTATACATTGAGGACAATGGACGTGTTCATATCTTTTTTAGTTGTGATGAGGACATGTCCCAACAACTCTATTTAGTTTGAGACTTTTTTAAACATTGTTTTCGATTTAGCTTTAGCATTTAACACTTAGAATTTCAATATATATTCAGATTAGTATTGGGTATTTCCCATCTTCCAATTATCTCATGATTTAAGCTTCTGCATAGTATCTTTTATTCAGTTGTTTTAGTATGCTTAAAATATGTCTGTTCAAGGTTAGCTTGGGGTCACTCGTGATGCTAGGGCTCGTGTTTATGCCAAGGGGTATAGGCCTTGGGGCGTGGTACCTGTTCTATCAATATACACAAACATTCATGAATAAAATTGGTTAATCTTATTATATCTTCTTTTTACTAAGATAAAGTGCCTTCAGAACTTATTTTTAGAAAGAACCAAGTAGAGATCATTAATTTAGTGATAGATACAACTAAAAACATTAAATAGCTATGGAATTATTGGTAATCACTAACTAATTCATGATTAAAAGCTCCTTGCAAATTCATGATTTTTTTTTTTGGTCTAATCTATAGCTTAATAATATTATCATGAAATTTTATTGTTCAGCTATGAAATTCCATCCATTGGGATTCCCTATTTTCTAGTAGACTAATATACTCTTAGACCAATAGCTCATAAAGGATAAACGACAACTTTAAGATCAATACATACCTCGAAAAAATAAAGATGTGGTTAATTTCATAAATAGTCAGATAATTATTATTTTCCCACTAATATCATATAACTATGGAAATTTCATCAAAAACTAATAAAAATGCCTACCTAATTAACTAACACAAAATCATTTTGCTGAAAAATCCAACTTTAATTTTTCACTCTACATAATTAAAGGGGATATTGCTCTTTGACACATATATTGCTCTAGTATCATAACCATGCGAAAAAAGGGGTTTCTCTTGAAGAATGGATTCTTCTGTACAGGAATCCACCTTTCATTTGTTACGGGACTAGAGCGTATCTTTCTTGCACTAGGGTCTAATATATGTGCGAAAGAGTGTTTTCACTTGCAGCATATAGAGGGCATGCCCTTGAGCCTATGGATTCAATTCCTTTACAGTCATGTCTCTCTCCTTTAATTAAAACACAACCTATGATGATTCAAGTCGGACAGAAATAACTAAATTCATAATAAAAAGAGCATGTAAGTTGTAGAGCCTAAAGTCTACGCTTAGTATTTAAACATTGACGTAGGTTAAGAATGATTATATTAATAAATATTGAATTGTGATCTAATGTGAATCTAACAAAAGTAAGAATAGCTATATAATGAAAACACCATGTCAAGTAGAAAAGAAAAAAGAGTAAACATGGATATATATTATTTTTAAACATAATAATATTCTACAATCTTTCCACGATACTCCTTATATTCAACATTAAGTGAAATTTATAAGGCAAAAGACACCTATTAAGAAAAATTCATCAAACTTACAAAAAAAGAGGAGGAAATAGGCGACAAAAAACCTTCCAAGAATGCAACACGTTTTCTTCAGTTTTTGCCCCACAATTTAAGGGCTTTTTCATATATTTCGTCACCAAGTAATGGGATTTCACTAGTGGGTTCCTTTCGCCGATTAGGTCCCTAGAATTCAGTTAGATTCTTGATTTATGTATCTTGCTTAAACCTAAAGTTTGTAAAACCATTGATATTAATTCTGATTTAGTTATTAGAGTATTCCTAATTAGATTATCTTGTTTTTGTGGAATCTTTGCCTACTTTTTTTCATGAAACTCATAACCCTAGTTGTATAGATTCTTTTAGTTTATGAATGATACATGCTAGGTAGATTAAAAAACTATACATGCATCATTTTTTGAATGTTACATTATCAGTTTATCATTGTTATATTCTCAGATTTTCATGTTAGTATTTGAGCTATTCATTGTTTAAGTTATGTGTGTTAGACATTCATATTCAGTTTGGAGTATGCTTAGAACCGAGTGGATTAGGTTTTAGTATACCCTCATAGTCCCAGAACTGCATACCCCCGTAGGCTAAGTCCTCTTTATGTGCATTAGTTTTAGTGATCACGCCATAAACGCCTCTATACCCCTAGCATGATATATCGGTTCCTTCAATGTGGTGTGTGCATTTGACATCATGGATAACTCATGTGGTGGTTCTGTCGGTTATTAATGGCTCCCATAGTCATACTCTAATGTATTTGACCCGGTTTTTATTATACTTCAATATTCAGTCTTACCATGTTCGTCTTGCAATAATTCATATGTAATCCTTATTGAATGATTTTTCCTGATTTCAAATAAAAAGTACTAAAATCAAAATTTCGAGCATACACACATAAAATGTAATGAAGGGAATTGTTTCCTTGTTCTAGTTTGAACCAAAGGAGTCTTCATGAAAAAAGTGAAATAAGATAATTGTTAGCCCCAATATCGAGTTGTTGTAGATCAATCCTTTCTTTTGGTGTTATAGTTGTTAGATGGATAAATTGAGCTGGTTGTATAGGATATTAGTACAATTATTGGTTAACATTTTGGTTAATAATTATGACTTGATCATCTGTTTTTCTGGTGAGCAGTTTGAAAATCTAAACAGAAAATTATGATAAACCATTAAAATTAGTCATGTCAGGAGCAAAAATTTTATCAAAAGAATTCCAAACATCATTTAATGAAATCTCCAAGTATAACTTAAGGAGCTACAACATTGTCAGGTTTATTAATATTACAACTTCTTCAAACCGCACTTATATCCAATCATGATCACCCATTTTAAATCTATATAAAATGATATCAACTTAGATGTAAAAAAATAACAATGAGCTTATAAGAGAATTTAATAATGTTTCTGGCTAAATTAGAGGGAGAAAAAATGATTCAAAGAGGAGGGTTTCTAATAGGCGAAGTAGATGATCAAAGAAACGTTTAGTGGGTATGACGTTCTAACTGAAATGTTAAGATGAAGAAAAGTGAACCAATTTCAAAATATAGATAAAATTAAAAGACTATCTATCTATCCCGATCCATCCATATTTAATTTACAGTTAATGCACAATAAATATTTTTTTCTGTTTTAGAATGAGTGGGAATAGAAACAAGAGAGATGTCAAAGATTAAAATGTGTACCTTTTGTTTAAGATCATACATCTCATATATTATTGTAACAACTCGAGAGCACCCCCTAGTCTTAACATGGCGTATTCAATCTAAAAGATATCTTACACAAGCCCTTGAATTCATTCATCAAATAAGACATAGAAAATATGGAAGAATTTAAAATTTTCTTTAAAACATACTTCGAAAGGTATATCATAAGAGCGATAGTCTTTCTAACATTATTGTCTCAAACCGTCTACGAATGAAATGAATATAAGTCTTTGGACACAGACACATAAATCTAAAATATAAAAGTAAATGTCATAATGGTAAATATATATTTTCCTTGAAGCAATGAGGACTAAGAAAGATCTTCAATCTTCTAAATTTTTGAAACTCTATCCTCCAATAGCAACTCAAAGCTCCAACCCTACATTTAGTTAGAATGTAGACAATATGCGTTAGTATAAAAGTACTAAGTATGGAATCTACAATAACATCATAAGAGTATCTCAAATAATTAGTCAACATAAGACATAATCTTAATTTGATACTTCAACCATTCGTATTTTATACTCAAGTGAAGTACGTCCCAAGCCACCTCCACGTATACTTGTGCAAGTCAAAGGTAGCATCCCATACTACAACCTAACCTAAGCACCTCTTTGGTAATTCTTTTTCATAAACCTCATTTATAGTTAAGTAGAGAACTATACCCCTAGGTCACCTCAAGGCACACTTTTGCAATGCATTTTGGGGTATCCGATTCTACTTCACACACTAAGCATATCTTGAAGTCACCTATTCATGTTTTACTCCCTCTTAAGTGTCACTAAGGACCTATATTGAAGTCACCTATTCATGTTTTACTCCCTCTTAAGTGTCACTAAGGACCTATTTTCATATTTTACAAGGAACTATAATCTTAAGTCAATCTTAACATGGAAGGAAACTATATCCACTACCCAAGCTAGCCATACTTCATAAGAGGACATTTCATAAGTAGCTTCAAGTAATACTTGTGTCATGTATGAATGAAATACCATTCTTCCATTCACGCTAAATACTCATTTAGTCTAGCTTACTCAATGCTAACTATCTTTCATACTAGTCTATCAATAATAGCATACTATCATACTAGACATAACTATTATGGAAAACGTAATATCATGAGATCCAACTATCATAGGAAGGTTATAAAAATACCCACCTAGACACCATGCATCCACTCATCAATATGTAATCTATCCATAGGGTATTATAATTCACCTAAGTTACCATGAGTAATCTAACACAACCTATTCTGCGAATTGCACCTTTAATGCAAGCCAAGCTACCATTAGTACAATATAATTTATCTATCCTAAAACTACCATGAAATGGTTTTGGCCTAACCAAGACAAGCTATGATAAGGCATTCTAATCATTCTACTTTAAGTTATCCTTAGGAGAGTTTCATTCCTCAATTCCAAGATACCATGGGAATCACCATCTCCAATCTTCCGTGAGATTTACTATCTTAAGTTACATCGAGATTTACTATCTCAAGTTACCATGAGACTTATTATATCAAGCTTTCAACCTTGGTCTTGTTTTAGTAAACCAGGCTTTACATGAAGGAAACACATGTCTCAACATCAAGCTATTCTAGTCTAACTTTCATTGATTCATTTAAGATTATTAGGTAAACCTAGAATCCTTCTATGTGAGAGATCTTGCTGCTCTGAGCTTGTTCATATCTAAGTGTATAAGAGAAAGAGAATACTTGATCAAGATCACAAAAAATTAATATGTGATATCACACAAATAGGGATTTGGGGGTAAAGTCAATATGAGGAGATATATATTGATTAGTATCTTTTTCTTATACACTTATATATGAACAATCTAGGAGAAGCATGTTTTCTCATATAGAAGGATTCTAGGTTGACCTAATAACCTAAAATGAATCAAAGAAAGTTATATTGTAATATCTTGATGTTGAGACTTGTGTTTCCTTCATGTAAAGCTTGGTTTATTAAAATAAGACCAAGGTTCGAAGCTTTGGATGGTAAGTCTCATGGTAGCTTGAGATAGTAAATCTCATAGTAGCTTGAGATAGTAAATCTGACGGAAGCTTGGGGATGCTGATTCCCATGGTAGCTTGGGGTTGATAAATGAATTATCCTCAAGATAGCTTGAATTATCATGATTAGATTGCCTTATAATAACTTGACTTGGTTAGGCCAAAACCCTTTCATGGTAGCTTTTGGATAGATGACTTATACTCTCCTAATGGTAGCTTAGCTTGCATGCAAGGTGCAAATCATCCAATAAGTTGAGTTATATTACTCATGGATGCTTAGGGTTGAGGATTTACACTCTAATATTGACAGAATACATCTTGATGAGTGGGTGCATGGTTGCTAGGTGGGTATACTTACAACCTTCCTATGATAGCTTTGATCGCATTATATGATGTTTTCCATGGTAATTAGGTCTAATATGATAGTTTGATATTGTTTATAGACAAGTATGAAAGATAGTTAACATTGATTAAGATAGCCTATATGAGTGCTTAGTGTGAATGGTAGAATGGGATGTCATTCATACATGGCACAAGTATGACCTGAATCTACTTATAAAATATCCTCTTATGAAGTATGCCTACCTTGTGTAGTGGCTATAGTTTCCTTCAATGTTAAGATTGACTTAAGATTATAGTTTTTTGTTCAATATTAAAGTAGGCTCATAGTGACACTTCTAAGGGGGTAACACGTGAATAGGGTGACTTTATGATATGCTTAGTGTGTGAGGAAGAATGGGATGCCCCACATGCATTGGACAAGTGTGCCTTGAGATTTCCTAGTGGTATAGTGCCCTACTTAAGTATGAAGGTCGGATATCACCAAGAATAACGAAAGAGAGGTACTTAGCTTAGGTAGTGGTATTGTATACCACCTAATCCTTGCACAAGTATACTTAACGGTGGCTTGGGACGTAGTTCACTTGAGTATACAGGACAAATGGTTGAAGTATGAAATTGTGATTATGTCTTATGTTGACTTTTTTTGATATGCTTCTTATTTCATTACCTCTTATGCTTATGTCTTATGTTGTCTAACCATTTGAGATTCTCCTATAATGTTATGTTACTTCCATACTTAGTACCTTTGTACTAATGCATACTGCCTACATTCTAACCAAATGTAGGGTTGCATCTTTGAGTTTCTCTTTAAGGGCAGGGTTTCAAGAATTTAGAAGATTGAGATCTTTGTGAGTCCTCAGGTCTTTTAGGACAATATCCATTTACCTTCATACCATTTACTTTTATGTTTTAGACTTTATGTGGGATGTGTCCTATGACTTTATTCATTTCATTCATAGATGGTTTGAGACAATAATGTTAGAAAGACTTCCTTTTTTATGAAATACTTTTTCGAGTTATGTTTTAGATTCTTCCATATTTTCTAATGAATGAATGCTAAGGGCTTGTATAAGATCTCTTTGAGGTCGAATATGCCATGTTACGACTAGGGGGTGCTCTCGAGTCATTACAATATGATATGAGATGTATGATATTAAACAAAATGTACGCATTACTATCCTTGACTTCTCTTTTGTTGCTAATCCCACTCATTCTAAAGTAGAAAAAAAATATTTATTGTGCATAAACTATAAAGTAAATGTGGATGCGCCAGGTAGGTAAAAAAACATTTAATTTTCTCTATGTATTTTCGAAATTAATTCACTTTTCTTCATCTCAACCTTTTAGTTATAATGTCATACACACTAAATGTTTCTTTGATCATCTACTTCCTCCATTAGAAAACCCCTCTTTGGATAATTTTTCTCTCTCTCTAGTTCAGTAGAAAACATCATTAGTTTCTCTTATAAGCTCATTTTTTATTTTTTTATATTTAACTATACATCATTTTATATAGATTTAAAATGAATGATCATGAATGGGATATAGGTGCTGTCGTAAGAAGTTAAAATATTAATAAACCTGACAATGTTGTACTCCGAAGTTATACTTGGACTTCGTTAAATGTGTTTGGAATTCTTTTGATGACTTTTTTGCTCCTGACATGACTAATTTTAATGGTTTATCTTAAATTTATCTTTAGAATTTTATAACTGCTCGCTAGGAAAAACCAGATCATCAAGTCATAATCATGAAAGAAAATAGTAATCAACAGTTGTAATTACATTCCATTCAACCATCTAAATTTATCCAACAAACCTCTTTTCCACCATCAACAACAACAGTAGTATGTGTTCCACCAACAACTACAACAACAAAAGAATGGATTTATCTATAACAACTCGATATAGGGGCTTAAAATTATTCTATATTTAATTTATTTCCATGGAGACTCCTTTGTTTCAAACTAGAACAAGATATACATTCACTTCGTTACATTTTATGTGTGTATATTTAAAATTTTGATTTTAGTACTTCTGATTTGATATTAGAAAAAATCATTCAATAAGGATTACTCATGAATTATTGCATATGACTCAAAATTTTCATTTTAGCACTTTTTTTTTAAAGAGCAAAAATCATGGTTCTATGAGACATATAATTCTCCAGTCCCATAACCAAGTGAAAAAGGGGATTATCTTGAAGCATTAATTCTTCTGCCCATGAATCCTTCTTTGCGTTGTTACGGGACAAGAGCAATATATTCTTGCACTAGGGTCTAATATATGTGTCAAAGAGAGAATTCTCATGCAACGGATATGGGGCAATCCATTGAGCCTATTGATTCAATTTCTAGAAAGTCATGTCTCTCTTCTTCACTTAAAAAGAACCTATGATGATTCAAGTTAGACAAAATCAACTAAACTTCATGATGAAAAGAACGTGTATGTGCAGAGCGTAAAGTCTAGGATTAGCATTTAAAAATTGATATAGCTTAAGAATGATAAATTAATATAAGATTAAATTGTGGTATAATCCCAATCTAACCAAAGAAAACATGACTATATACCGAAAAAACAATCCTAATTAGTAGAAAAGAAAAAAGTGTAAACATGGAGTTATCTTCTTTTGGCAAAAGGGTCTATTGAACCCTTGTACTTGTGTAAGTTTTTATTGTGAACCCTTATACTTATACATTTGTCATCTGGACCCGTGAATTCATCTACACTCAACATTTTAAAAACGTTTCTGAAATGGCAACCTCTATGGCAGATACAACCAAGAGGCGTGTGATATACACACCCGAGGAGAGTGCAATGTGGTTAAAAGGATCTAATAGCAACATTAGGGTTTTATAAAGTCTTCTTTCCCATTCACATTTAACACCATTATTGATAAATTTAAGCTTTTTCTTGCCTCTTTTTTTATCTCCTTTCTCCAATTTCTTGTCCATTTATTTAATCGTTTTAATCCTCTTTTATTTCTATGCATTTCCAGTTAATTGTTTGATTTCTACATCATCACGAAAGTTGTTTTTCTTAGAATCCTATCATCATGAAACATTTAATTGAGAGCATATAAATCCAATCCCCAAAAAATTTCAAGAAAATCAGTATAATAAATTAAAAACCTATAAATTAAACAAAGAGATAAATAGAAGATGAAATCTATACTAAACAACATACAAATACAAAAATAAGTCACAAAAAAATGTATACAAAAACTAAAAATCAAATAAAATCAACAAAAATACTAAATCGATTTTGTGGGAATGAAGAAAAAAATGAGAAAGAAAAAATGTAGGTATAGATAGCCTCACATAGATAGATGTCTACGCCGATGTTAACACACTGTGCTTTTTTGATTTTGATGAAAACAAAGATGAATTCCTTGATTAATTATCGTGTTTTTTTTTCAACGAAAAGAGTAGAAAATGTTGCCAAAAAGGTGTAAGGAAGATGAAAGAGAAATAAAATAAGATTGTGGGGAAAGTGGTGGGTTTGGTGGCAAAAGGTAAATAAAAATCATAAATGTATTGATTAAATATTATAAAAAAGTCAAGATGACATGAAGTGGTACAGATATACATGTGTCATTTTATGATTATTTTTAAAATTACGTGCCACACATTTGTGGTACACTCACAATTAAAGGGTAAATAAGGTGTTTAATATGTTGAGTTTAGCTGGGTTCAAGGGTCCAGATGACAAATCTGTAAGTAGAAGGGTTCACAATACAAACTCATACAAGTACAAGGGTCCACCAAACCATTTTACCTAGTATTTTTACATATAATATTATTCTATAATCTTTTCATTATACTCCTTATATTCCCATATTAAGTGTAATTCTTAAGGCAAAGCACACCTATTAAGAATAATATTCAAGAGCATAGGGTAAATCACAATTTCAACTATTGCCTTTTGTGATATTATAAATACTAGTTTCTGGACATGTGCTTTGCACATGTGTTCCTAGATATGTTAGAATGACTAAAATGCAATGAAAACATATAGTGTGTAAACAACATGCAATGAAAAACATAATACAAAAACTATAAATTGTCACGACCCAAAACGAGCCGCGAGTGGCACCCACACTTACCCTCCTATGTGAGCGAACCAACCAATCTAAATCCCAACATTGCAACCACAATAAACAGAATATAATGCGGAAGACTTAAAACTCATAAATATAACCAATAAATAACTTCTAAAATTTAATACTTATTATTCCCAAAATCAGGAAGTCATCACCACAAGAACATTCTATCCTAAAATTACTAAGTCTAAGAGTATCTAGGAAGCTAAAATAAGTAAACAACTGGTCCATGTCCGAACTTCTAGGACATCAAGATATGAATGAGAGAGAATCCAGTCCGAGCTAGGAACAATAGCTCACCCTGGAATCTGACGTGATGAAGACTGGCTAGAGTTGAGGATGAGTTGAAGACGATGGCACGTTTGCTGCACTCCACAAATAACAAAGAAGAAAATTACAAGTAGGGGTCAGTACAAGGCACAAGTACTTAGTAGGTATCATCGGCCAACTCAAAATAGAAAGCAATATATATCGAATAATAACATAAAACCAACCAAATACTTAACAGGTGACAACAACAAGTATCATAACCATTGGCCACAACACCAAGCACATATATGAGGACTCAAGCCTCCACACCATACTCATTTGGGAAACAGGTTCTTTAAATCTGTGTGTATTAGCATAATTCAAGATTTATTCTCTTTACTATCCTGGTGTCGGAACGTGACACTCCGATCCCCTCAATATTCATTCATCTTACTATCCTGGTGTCGGAACGTGACACTCCGATCCCCTACTACCCTGGTGTCGGAACGTGACACTCCGATCCCGTACTATCCTGGTGTCTGAAAGTGACACTCCGATCCCCTAATACTACGTGTCGATTAGTGACACCCGATCCCCTAATCTCATTAATTTCTAGTTCATCAACCTTCCTTTATGCCAAGACATCATCATTAATAGAGAGGTTTTAAGGTTTAAGATTCAACAGCCTCATCATGCTACTTTTTATCATAATTATATAATCACATCATACAACCACACAATTAGGCATATAGACAACATTACGATACTACCCAATACATATCAATCGCTATTTAGAGTTTACTATGAGATAGCATAAACCATAACCTACCTCTACCGAAGAATCGCGATAAAGCAAGCTATCCCCCAAAACCTTTGCTTCCCTCTGCGTTATTCTCTTTCTCTCTCACGTTTCTCTCTTCTTTTCTTTGCTCTTTCCATTTTTCCTTATTCAAACTCTTTTCTTTTACCCTAATTATCATCCATGAAAGATGGTAATAGTAACCCACTATTTATTTCAAAGTTATCTCCTCTAACCCCCAAGTAATTGAATTATTAACATTAAACCACTAACTTTATAATCATAAGCAGGAATAGTCCAAAACACCCCTTAAAAACTTTTAACAGAAATCCGACCCAGTCAGGGTTACGCAACCTGTGACGGTTCGTACTGCAAGTCCGTCACAAAGTTCAGAGAGTTAATTCTGTCAAAAGATTTGTGACAGTCTGTCGTGCAAACGACGGTCCGTCCTGCCATTCCGTCGTGAAGTTCAGAGAGTCGATCTTAGTACCCAAATTTCCAGAGTCTAAGTGTTTTGGAACGAGACCCCCTCGACGGATGCAATCTCTCTTGACCTCAACTTGCGGACTTCTCTATCTAAAATAGCAATAGGCTCCTCCTCGTAAGACAAATTCTCATCAAGAAGAACTGAATCCCAACGAATGATGTAGTTTCCATCCCCATGGTATCTTTTCAACATAGACACATGAAATACCGGGTACACTCCTGACAGTCCTGGGGGAAAGGCTAATTCATAGGCTACCTCCCCCACGCGCTTCAGAACTTCAAATGGACCAATATACCTCGGACTAAGCTTACCTCGCTTATCAAACCGCATCACCCCTTTCATGGGCGAAACCTTCAGCAAGACTTGCTCACCCTCCATAAACTCCAAGTCTCTAACCTTTCGATCTGTATATTCTTTCTGCCTACTTTGAGCCGCTAGAAGCTTTTCCTGAATGCATTTCACTTTATCTAACGATTCCCTCAGAAGGTCAGTACCACAAGGTCTAACCTCAAATGCATCAAACCACCCAATGGGAGACCTACATCTTCTCCCATACAGTGCCTAAAATGGGGCCATGTCAATACTTGAGTGATAGCTATTGTTGTATGAGAACTGTGCTAAGGGTAAGAAGTTATCCCAATGACCACCAAATTCTATCACACATGCACGAAGCATATCCTCCAAAACCTGAATCGTTCTCTCAGACTGACCATCAGTCTGAAGGTGAAATGCAGTACTAAGATCCAACCTAGTACCTAATTCAGCATGCAATATTTTCCAAAACATAGAAGTAAACTGCGTACCTCTATCTGATATGATGGAAAGTTGAATTCCATGCAATCGAACAATTTCTTAGATGTAAAGTTTGGCTAACTTCTCTGCATTGTAATTCACCTTGACCGGAATGAAATGATCAGACTTAGTTAATCTGTCAACGATTACCCAAATGGAGTCATACTTACCCAATGTCTTTGGAAGACCAAATACAAAGTCCATTGCAATTCTCTCCCACTTCCATTCAGGAATAGGCATTCTCTGAAATGTTCCCCCAGGCCTCTGGTGTTCATACTTTACTTGCTGACTGTTCGGGCATTGAGTAACAAAATCAACAATGGCGCGCTTCATCCTACTCCACCAAAAATGTTGCTTTAGGTCACGATACATCTTGGTTGCACCAGGATGTATAGAATACCTTGAAATATGAGCCTCTGTAAGAAAAGTGTGAATCAAATCATCGACGCGGGGTACACATACCCTTCCCTTAATTCTCAAAACACCTTCCTCATCAATTTTTGCTTCTTTAGCCTCTCCTCTCAATACCTTATCTCGAATCCGGGTCACTTTCTCATCAGTAAACTGCTTTCCCGTAATCTTGTCAAGAAAGGAAGATCTTGCCTTCACACAGGCCAAAAATCCTCCCTTCTCTAGTACTTCCAGCCTCATAAGGTCATTAGCCAGAGTCTGAACCTCTCTAGCCAATGGGCGTCTGGAAACCTGTAAGTGAGCTAGACTTCCCATGCTGCCTGTCTTTCTACTTAAAGTATCTGCCACAACATTAGCTTTTCTCGGATGGTACAAGATAGTGATATCATAGTCCTTCAGTAGTTCCATCCACCTCCTTTGTCTCAAATTCAAAACTTTCTGAGTAAAGACATATTGTAAACTACGATGATCCGTATAGACTTCACACTTAACTCCATATAAATAATGTCTCCATTGCTTTAATGCAAACACTACTGCAGCCAACTCCAAATCGTGGGTCAGATAATTACGTTCATGCACCTTTAATTGCCTCGAAGCATAAGCAATTACATTCTTCTCTTGCATTAACAATGCACCCAAACCAGAATAGGATGCATCACAATAAACAATAAAATTCTTACCTTCCACTGGCAGGGTAAGAATTGGTGCAGTAGTCAACAAAGTTTTGAGCTTCTGAAAGCTTTCTTCACACTCGTCCGACCATACAAATGGAACACTCTGCTTAGTCAAGTTTTTCAACTGGGAAGCAACAGAAGAAAATCCCTTGACAAATCGACGGTAGTAGCTAGCTAAACCAACAAAGCTCCTTACCTCTGTAACATTAGTAGGTCTTACCCAACTCTTCACTGCTTCAATCTTAGAAGGATCCACCATCACTCCGTCCTTAGAAACCACATTCCCCAAGAAGGACACTGAATCTAACCAAAACTCGCACTTGGAGAATTTGGCATAAAGCTTTTTCTCCCTCAACATTTCCAATACAATTCTCAAGTGCTCCTCATGTTCTTTCCTGCTCTTCGAGTATACCAGTATATCATCAATGAATACAATGACAAAGAGATCTAGATAGGGCTTAAAAATCCCGTTCATGAAGCTCATGAACGCAGCAGGGGAATTTGTAAGCCCAAAAGACATTACTAAGAACTCATAATGCCCATACCTGGTCCGAAAAGCAGTCTTGGGCACATCCGTTGCCCGTATTTTCAATTGATTATAACCAGATCTTAAATCAATTTTTGAGAAGGTACAAGCACCTTGTAACTGATCGAACAAATCATTGATGCGAGGAAGAGGATACTTGTTCTTAATAGTTACTTTATTTAGTTGCCTGTAGTCTATGCACATCCGAAAACTCCCATCCTTCTTCTTTACAAACAAAACAGGAGCACCCTAAGGAGATGCACTTGGTCTCATAAAGCCTTTGCCTAACAACTCTTAAAGTTGGGCCTTTAACTCTCGTAACTCAGCGGGAGCCATTCTATAAAGGGGTATGGAAATTGGGCGAGTACCCGGCTCCAGATCAATACAGAAATCAATATCTCTATCCGGTGGCATACCAGGAAGGTCTGCAGGAAACACATCCAGAAATTCACGAACTATCGAAAAAGACTCAATTGAGGGTACTTGGGTAGTATCATCCCTGAGGTGTGCCAAGAAAGCTAAACACCCTTTACTAACCATTCTATTAGAACGAAGAAAGGAGATGATACGAACCGGAGTGGAAGTGTAATCACCCTCCCATACTAACGGATCTGTCCCAGGCTTGGCCAACGTTACAATTTTAGCATTACAATCTAAGATTGCAAAATTTGGAGAAAGCCAAGTCATACCCAGAATTACATCGAAGTCAACCATTTCTAGGATAACCAAGTCTACATGAGTATTGCTCCCCACAAAAGTCACAAGGCAAGACCTATACACCTTTTCAACTATCACAGACTCACCCACTGGAGTAGAAACACGGATAGGCATGTCAAGCAAATAACAATGTAAATTCAGACCAGTAGCAAATGAGGAAGATACGTATGAAAATGTGGAGCCAGGATCAAATAATACAGAATCCATGAAATAACAAACCAAAAGATTACCTTTGATAATAGCATCAGATGTCTCTGCTTCAGACCTCCCAGGGAAAGCATAACAATGGGCCCTATCACCTGTCTGTCTGTTGCCCCTACCATGTTGCGCTGCAGTAGTTCCAGGTTGCCCGCCACCCCGGTTTATTTGGTGACCTCCATTACCTTGGCCACTCCGTCCTCCAGAATAACGACCTCTTCCATGACCACCTCTACCTCTGACTATTGGGGGTCTGTAACTCTGTTTTGGACAATACCTCCTAATATGTCCAGTCTCCCCACATCAATAACACTCTCTAGGTTCAAGCATAGGTCTATGTGAGAATGACGAAGTTTGTGGGTAACCTCCAAACTCAGAGGAATGTTGGCTGGTCTGCGATGGACCCCCAGCTACAGCCTGCAGCAAACACTAAATAGGTCGGGCTGGGTAACCTCGTGAACCCCACCCTCTGGATTAAGAACCATTAAACTCACCTCCTTTACGAATCTTCTTAGATGTCGATGCCATGGTGAAGTCGTCTGGCTTCACTCCCTCCACTTCTATAACAAAATCTACCACCTCCTGAAAGGATTTTTCTGCAGCAGCTACCTGTAAGGCTGAAATCCGCAAATCTGACCTCAACCCTTTCACGAAACGGCGAATCCGCTCTTGTGGACTGAAGCAAAGCTGGGTGGCATACCTGGATAGGCACGAAACTTAGCCTCATAAGCAGTAACCGACATCCTGCCTTGCTCTAGGCTCAGGAACTCATCTCTCCTCCTATCCCTCAAAGTCCGGGGTATATACTTTTCCATAAACAAGCTAGAAAATGATGCCCAAGTCATAGGTGGTGACTGTGCTGGTTGATACTCAACATATGAACGCCACCACATTTTGGCGTTCCCCTGAAACTAATAGGTCACAAACTCAACGCCAAATCGTTCCACTATGCCCATCTTATGTAGCAGCTCATGACAATCAACCAGAAAATCATAGGCATCCTCAGATTCAGCACCCTTGAAAACTGAAGGTTTCAACTTCAAGAACTTAGTGAAAAGTTCATGCTGATCACTTGTCATTATAGGCCCTGTAGTCAACAGAGGAAACGCGCCTATTTCCAATGAGGCATCCATGCGGGGAGCCACAGCAGCTGCATGTTGTACTCCCGGAACCTGAGGTGCTGGTGCAGAAAACACTGGAGGTGTCTGGCCTTTTATCATATAACCCGCTAAGATAAGCAAGAACCTGATTAATCATCTCTGGGGTGGGTTGGGGTGGTAATTCCTCATTCTGCACTTGTTCATTCCCCCCTTCCTCACCCTCTCTTAATACTTCCTCAGTCGGTGGAGGAGTCATCGCCCTAGTACTCGCTGGGCCAGGTGCTTGTCCTCTTCCTTTAGAGGACTTCCTTCCACGACCTTTACCACGACCTCTTGCCACTGCTCCTCTTCGAGCTACAGCCTTAGTGGCTGGTTCAGACGCATCTTGTCTTGCCGGTGATGGTGTTGGCGCAGTGGTTGCTCTAGTTCTAACCATCTGCGAAATAGAGTGAAGATGGTCAGATACGAATTTGTATCACGTAGATACCAATTGGACCCAAGAAATATCCCGAAAGAAAGAAAGAATGGAATTTTCCTAAAGTTTTATAGCCTCTCAAAGAAATGTAAAGGTGTCCCCCTACCGTTTCTCAAGACTATACTAGACTCGTTCTTGTGTGATGAGACCAACGAACCTAATGCTCTGATACCAAGTTTGTCACGACCTAAAACGAGCCGCGAGTGGCACCCTGACTTACCCTTCTATGTGAGCTAACCAACCAATCTAAACCCCAACATTGCAACCATAATAAACAGAATATAATGCGGAAGACTTAAACTCATTAATATAACCAATAAATAACTTCTAAAATTTAATACTTATTATTTCCAAAATCTGGAAGTCATCACCACAAGAACATTCTATCCTCAAATTACTAAGTCTAAGAGTATCTAGGAAGCTAAAATAAGTAAACAAATGGTCCATGTCCGAACTTCAAGGACATCAAGACATGAATGAGAGAGAATCCAGTCCGAGCTAGGAACAATAGATCACCCTGGAATCTGACGTGATGAAGACTGGCTAGAGTTGAGAACGAGTTGAAGACGATGGCACGTTTGCTGCACTCTACAAATAACAAAGAAGAAAATTACAAGTAGGGGTCAGTACAAGGCACAAGTATTGAGTAGGTATCATCGGCCAACTCAAAATAGAAAGCAATATATATCGAAAAATAACATAAAACCAACCAAATACTTAACAGGTGACAACAACAAGTATCATGACCATTGGCCACAACACCAAGCACATCTATGAGGACTCAAGCCTCCAGACCATACTCATTTGGGAAACAGGTTCTTTAAATCTGAGTGTATTAGCATAATTCAAGATTCATTCTCTTTACTATCTTGGTGTCGGAATGTGACACTCCGATACCCTCAATATTCATTCATCTTACTATCCTGGTGTCGAAAGGTGACATTCTGATCCCCTACTACCCTGGTGTCGGAACGTGACACTGCGATCCCCTACTATCCTTGTGTCGGAACGTGACACTCCGATCCCCTAATACTACGTGTCGGTTCGTGACACCCGATCCCCTAATCTCATTAATTTCCAGTTCATCAACCTTCCTTTATGCCAAGACATCATCATCAATAGAGAGGTTTTAAGGTTTAAGATTCAACAGCCTCATCATGCTACTTTTTATCACAATTATATAATCACATCATACAACCACACAATTAAGCATATAGACAACTTTACGGTACTACCCAATACATATCAATCGCTATTTAGAGTTTACTATGAGATAGCATAAACCATAACCTACCTCAACCGAAGAATCGCGATCAAGCAAGCTATCCCCCAAAACCTTTGCTTCCCTCTGCGTTCTTCTCTTTCTCTCGCTCGTATCTCTCTTCTTTTCTTTGCTCTTTCTATTTTTCCTTATTCAAACTCTTTTCTTTTACCCTAATTATCATCTACAAAAGATAGTAAAAGTAACCCACTATTTATTTCAAAGATATCTCCTTTAACCCCCAAGTAATTGAATTATTAGCATTAAAACTCTAACTTTATAATCATAAGCAGGAATAGTCCAAAACACCCCTTAAAAACTTTAAACAGAAATCCAACCCAGTCAGGGTTATGCAGCCTCTGACGGTCCGTACTGCAGTTCTGTCACAAAGTTCAGAGTGTTAATTCTGTGGAAAGATTTGTGACGGTCCGTCGTGCAAACGACGGTCCGTCCTGCCATTCCGTCGTGAAGTTTAGAGAGTCAATCTCAGTACCCAAATTTCCAGAGTCTAAGTGTTTTGGAACGAGACCCCCTCGACGGTCTGTCGTGCCCATGACGGTCCGTTGTGGGATCCGTCGACCCAGACATCTATTACCAGGAATAAACTCTACTGCTCAAAACGACTAAACAGGTCGTTACATAAATAAATCTTTAATTATATAACCATAAAACACCAATGAGGGGCACATTTTGATGTCTCAATTTAATTCTTTTTAAGAAATCTACTACAACTTTTAAACTTTTGTTAATTTTTAGCAACCTTTTAATAAAATCACAAATGGCTAATTTGAGCTCAAACAAGTATTTAGACTTATGACTTCATAGAAAACTAAATTAAGATGTCTAATAGAGACGAAAAAAACACAGAATAAAAAGAGAAGGAAAAAAATACAATGTATACATTCTTCATTAGACGTTGATCAATAATAATGTAGATTAAAAAATAAATACAAAATCCGTACATAATATATCGAGTTCTTATTGACTCTTTCTTCCATATCCTACCAAATTCAAGAGTCTTCTTCATGATATACGTCGAAAAGATAAACTATTTGAACATACATCAATTTGAAAATGTCTTGGTTTTTAAAAAGTAGCTTATTGATTATGAAATTGAAATCTAAATAAAAAATAATATTAAAAGAGAAGTAAACATAAATTGTAAAAAAACAAGATATCTAGCAAAATTATGGATGAATAATCATTAAAGCTACAAAAATCTCAATAAAAAGAATGAATTACTCCATCAATAACCATCAATTTTTCGTACGTGTCCCTACAATCCACATTAATATAAGAAGTAGAATAATATATTGTGATAATCAATGTGCGAATATAATATGAATAAGAAAAAATGATATTTTACATGGCAAAATACAATATACAAATATAAGATTCCAAATAAATTCAAGAATTCATAAAACAACAAACAAGTTCAAAAAATAGTCATCTAAAGAGATAATGATGAAAGTAGGATACAAAATATCACTATTAAAATCTTATATAATATTATTATAGTTAAAAAAAAAAAAACATAAATGGTACCTGAAAATCGCCGAAATAATCTCATCAAAAGGAGGTAGGTGGTGAACAAAAAATATTCCTCCATTAGTTAGAGATTTATATAAAAGAGGCTTACGAGCCTCCTCATTTAGTTTTTTTTTTTAAAATATTTATAGGAATTATAAATGGAGACCGTAACTTTACCTCTACAATTGATATTAAGATGAGAAATTAAAGACTATTAATGTCATTAACTCATAAACTGAGTATTATTAATAATTAAAACAGAAGATGAAAAGTTGAAAAATTTGTATATTTGATGAAATAATCATGATCTTATACATGATGAGATTGAAGGTTGCTCTTCTTAATAACTAATATAATATAATATAATTTAATCATAGAAATTATAGATAGAGAATAAAACATAAATCAAATTATTTAGACATTGAAAATCTCAAAAAATGAGAATATATAAATATATATAAATATATATATATATATATATATAAGATAGAAAATAGATGTTATAAGTTAGATATTTTAATTAGGAATTAACCTAAGGAAGTGCAAAAGTCTATCAATATTTTAATTAAAATAAAACAGTTTAATATTTAAATTAAAAAGGTAAATATTTTATTATATTTTAATTTATAGTAAGGGTAAAATCGTAATTCAACTTTTAATTTTTTTTGTCCCCACTTATAATAATATATGATAAGGGAAAATAATGCACAAATAGCTCCCTAGACTATAACCGAAATCTCAACGTCACACATTCACTAAACTAAGGTCCTATTACCCCCTTGAATTGTTTTTTTGGTAATTTTGTGCACATTTTGGGATTACATGTCATCCAAATATCTCCCACCTACCTCAATTGTGTGGATTCACGGAACGTGCCACGTTAGACAAAAGGTGCACAAAATTACCAAAAACAAAATAAGTCCAAGGGGGTAATAGGACCTTAGTTAATTTAAGTTGATCTCTGAAATTTCAGTAATAGATCAGGGGGTACCTGTGCATTTTCCATAAATATAACTTTGTAAATGTTGAATTGATCTCCTAGAAGATAGAAAACTTCACTATGTTAAAGCCCATATAAAAAAAAATCAAACACAAATGTCGAACTTTGAAAAATTCAACTATTTTTTATATTGAAAAAAGCTTCAAAAATTCACTAAATGTGGAATAGAATTAGTACGTTTCACACACCATATATACCGAAAAAATTGCATTACAAAAAAAGCAAGTGTTTTTAAATATTAACTTCTAAAGTACATTTTTATTTATTCATGAAAATATGTATGAATATGGGTCGATCTATTTTTAATCCAATCCATTGGTTATCTAGTTCATTTTATAAAACATATTTTTTGGGGTAAGAAAGATGAAATGGGGGAGGGTATTACATTGTGGAGATTTAATCTACACCCGGTGAAAATATATATAGCCAATCAATTACGCTACTAAGATTCTCTTATATGAATATTGGACATAGGATGAGAAATCAAAAGAAAAAGAAAAACATAGTTCTTGGAATTAAAGGTATTATTAATATCTTATATATTAAGAAACTACAATATTACTGCTCCAAGCATTTGTACTTTTTGCTTTTCTGAGTAAAAGATTATTTAAATTTAAGAAGCAAAAAGATTTTGAATGTGTTTGGTATGACGAAAAACATTTTCCTGAAAATATTTTCTAATTTTATCATGTTTGGTTGAGTCAAATGTTTTGTAAAATATTTTTCAAATCAACTCATTTTGCTCAAATTTAAAGAAAATGACTTCCCTTCTAAACTTAAAGAAATGATTTTCCAAAACTCTCTTCCAACCTCCGCCCAACCCACCCCACCCTACCATCCCCAACCCACCCTACCGGCCCCCAACCCACCCCACCCCATCCTACCAGCCCCCAACTCATCCTCTACCAGCCCCCACCCACCAATTTCACCCCTACCATCTTAACCCCCAACCCCCCACCCACCTTCACACACACCAATGAAAAAAAATTAATTTTGTTATTTTTTTAAAAAAAAATTCATCTTCAAAAATTATTTTTTACTCTAATAAAAAATAAAAAATATCAAAAACATATTTTACTCAAAAATCAAACACTAAAATATATTTTCGGAAAATATTTTCTACTCACCAACCAAACATTAAAAAGTAATCAAATATCTACCTTAGAGTAAGTTTCTATTGATATAAGTTACTATCTAAAAAAAGATGATTAACTTTTTTTAATGTTGGATTCATGCAACAAAAACAACTCTTAAAATGAGATAATCCTAAACCTAGATATAACATTATTCAGAGGATTATTTTTTTTGGCCAAGAAATTTCACCTAAGAAAGCAAACTTTAAAATAAATCTCCTTGACCCATATATAACAAAAGGATAGGAGAGGTTGTACCTTTATTTCTAAAGAATATTTATAGTGCTAGTTTTATGATTCTGTAGATTGTGTTGATATGTGTACGTTAAATTCATTAATAAACTATGATATTTCAACGAAAGACCATTGGAAAGAAAGGTTGTCCTTAAGAAGGATTTTTTTTTTTGTGAAATTTTGATTATTTTTGCATGATTGAGATGTTTCATCACAAAGGAAGGTTTATTGATAAATATAATCCAACACATAAAAAACACATTTAGATTTAAAGAGTCTGTTGCGTAATTCCGTAATTATTTATTCTTCTTAGTGAATTCTCGTAGTGGGATCAACATCCATCTTAGTTATGACTTATTTCTTCTGTATTCTTCACAACTCTCTTCCCTTTTTTGGAGGTGAATCCAGAATCTTCAATTTATGGTATTATGAAATTCTAAAAAGGTAACTCGTTTGATTTTTAATAGGTAACCTTTTGTAGAATTCAAATCTATAAACTCAAGATATGGGAAACGCCTCCTTGTAAACATAATCTTTCATAGCAGGGAAGAAAGTTGTGAAGTCTTAAGAAGAAATAACTAAAATGGATGTTGATGTTGCTATGGGAATTTACATGGAAGAAGAAATAATTACATAAATCATCAACAAGCTATCTTTCGATACAAATGTGTTATGAAGTCCTTGATGACACTGATCAACGAATCTAAATTTATAATAAAGCATCTATATCATGCCAAGAATAACCAAAAATCTCAAAAAAAAAATGTTTTCTTAATGACAACCTTTCCTTACAATATGGTCTTTTAGAATTGCTTTTAAAAATTCATGCACACGTCACTGAAATTAAAATATAAATAGTTCAAGTTAAACAAAATACCTGAACTTCCTGATAAAAACATGAAGAGTGTATAGTCTTAAGCTTAGGATTAGCGTTTAAACATTGATGTAGCATAATATTACTTATATTACTATACGCTTGGATTGTAGTGTCTAATATCAATCTAACTAATGAAACCATGACCATATAGTGAAAACACCATCTCAAGTAGAAAAAGCAAAAGGAGTAAATAAAAAGAATTCTATGATTATTGTATGTAATATTATTTTATAATCTTTTCATGATACTCCCTATATTCCTAAGAAGTGTAATTTGTGAGTCAATGCACACCTAATAAGAAAATTTTTAAGAACATAATATATATTACAATTTCCACTAGTATCCTTGTGAAATTAGAAATATAACTATATAAGTAGTGAACTCATCTCCTAAAAAATATATAAGTAAATAAAAAATATTTCAAAAATATATCTTGAACTTTGAATAATTCAAATATTTTATACAATGAACAGAGATTAAAAAATTGAGTTAACGTGAAATAAAATGAGTTCATGTTTCACATTCTTGAATTAAATCACATTAATTTTCCAAAAAAAAAAATTTAAGTTTTTTTGAATATTAAATTCTAAAGTATATTTTGATTTATACATGTAAATGTGTATAAATATGGGTCAATCCATTTTTAACCCAATCCATTGATCACCTAGTTCCTTTTTTATTTTTACTTTTAGGGTAAGGGAAGATAAAATTGGGGGAGGCTATAACATAATTTGTTGGCATTTAAGATATTTTATCATCATATATTAACAAATTACAATATTACTACACAAAGTATTTGTATGTTTTTTATCTTGTGGGTAGAAGAATATTTAAAAGAAGCAAATAGATATAGAGTTAGATACATTTGTATTTTTATTATGATGTATTCATGCGACAACAACAACTTTAAAAATGAGTTCATTCTGACATTATTCAAAGACAATACTTTTTGCCAAGAAACTCTAATATAAGAAGGAATATTTTTAAACAAATCTTCTTAAGCCATATATTATTAAGGATAGAACAGATGATACCATTATTTTTAAAGCCATCATATGCAGTAGAGCAAGAAAACATGTCATTGTTGATGAAATTCCAACTAGATTTAATATCCCTTCAATAGCATTCCAGGAACCTTCTCTTACCTATATATTATAAAAACATATTTTACAATTATAATTTAACTCTTTTTATTCAAGCTTAACATAGATTACCAATAACATTTTCTATCCCATGTCACCATAACAAGATAACACATATCAGGAAAACCCAAAAGCTATGCTTATGTAGAATTAATTCATTAAGAGGCTTAAAAAATACTTTCATAAAATGAATCAAATCTTATATTAATGTATTTCACATAAGAATATCACTTGGATTATCTAGATTTGTGTTATGGTTATACAAGATGAAAAACTTTGTTGCACTTTTATATCGCTGAAGGGTAAAATAATCTATGAGAAGTTGAAATAAATAAATTTATTCCCTTCCAAAATCTCGATTTTTTATCTTCACACAACCTTCTTCAGAAAAAAATTTAGGTCATTCATAAAAAAAATTACTCTCCAATGATATAATAATTCTTGAGTTTAGCTATTATATTATTCTTAGTTCTCAACCATTGTTATTTCTAATTAATTTTTTAATTGTTGTAAAAGCTAAAGAACTTTACCAACAATCATCGACTACCCTCTTTGTTGATGATGGATTATGAACAAGTATATATATATTATAGATCGATTTGTGTCATTTATCATCAAATATATTAAATTTCCTATTCAATTAATTCTTTAGTCATGAGTAAACACACACACACACATGCACACACACAAACAAACACACACACACAAAAACACACAAAAGATAGACTACTATTTGCCTATAAATAATTAAATTATAACAAATTACTTAGTATTATTTAAACTAATAACCTATATTATATTATATGAGAGTCTCTTTATTTTTCCTTTGTTGGTAAAAACAAATATCATATTATTTAGACTTAATATTCATCATTACATGGATAGTTGTGAAATTGTTGTTTAGTATGTGGATAGAGGTGTAAAATTGTACATATTACAAAAGGCACGAGTAGCAAGTTACTTTGTCAGCTTAAAAAATAGTTCCCTCATTGTTTGCTTTTTTATTCTTGGAAACAAACAAAGGTTGAACTACCTTGTGCACAAAATAAATGATTGTTGATATATTAGACCACCTACTTAGATAGAGCACAAGTCACTTGGTTCTCCACTTGGTTCTCCACTTGATATCTACTCTAGCTAATGGATTCCGTAGCTGCAAATGTAGTGCCCTGTAATCATTTAAGATTTAGATAGAGCAGGAAAATCATTTTATATATAATGTGTAATTTCCTTAATATCTATATTAATTTATAATGGCATCAACATTTTATCTAGTGCAATTTTAGCTCCTATAATAGGCCACATAGCTTGTTTGGATCGTTGTACCTTTGAATATATTCCCCATGAATCTAGATATCCAATTCCCTTTTGTATCACGAATGACTCCTCATATGCCTCATTTTCGTGATTCTATTTTGAATGATTCGTTTGTGTTTAGTTCAAATCTTATTGATGGTGGTTTCCATTTAACAAGATTAGACTTATATTTTTATTGCCCGCACATTATTATTTGTAAAAAAATGATTTTTTTTCTAGATGACCGTCCGTTTTACCATTCAAATACTTTTCGAGATCTAATTTGATGATCATAGTTGCACAATCTCCATTCGTTTGTTGGATGTGAGTAATTATTTCTTTATTAATTATAATTTTGTTGGGATTTGATGTCCACTAGGTGGTACAACCAGGAACCATTTTGGATTTGGGGGAAACAATTTTATTTCTTCTACTTTGGCTGAGAGATGTTGTATGGAAGAACTTGGTATTAGATTCAGCTTCACCGAGCCTGTTGCTCTATATTTTTAGTTTTTTGAAATCTTCCTCTAGTATAAGTATAAGGTTGTATTCTTCAATTAGGTCAACATATTGTTTTTATAGGAAGGTGTTGGAGTATAATTCGATGATTTTGGATACCCTCAATTCCTCGGAGGAGTTTGCTATTTTTTTAATTACAAATGTATCCAAAAGTTATATTATTCCTGATGTTAACGTTTCATTAAAAAGAAGAGATTACCTTATATATGTTTGGTCAGTTAAGACAGTTGAAGGAGATTAGATTTGGTAACTCGGGGTGTGAAGTCCACATGAGTTCAAAGCAAAATATTTTGTTGTTATGCTTATTTTTGTGTGGGAAAAGTGATATTAGAATGGGACAATGATCCTAATGCCTATGAGGTAGGTGGGTACTTGTGCATCTCGACAACTATAAAAACACTTCACATTTTGTGAAAATTTGTATTGTTTTTCAAAACAAGACTTAGTCTATTTTTATGCACTTATTGTACCACGTATTTGCTACCTTTTAAACCTAATTCAATCATCTCATAGTAACTAATACTACAATGAAAATAACTTTTAGCGGCAATAGATAAACACATTAATAAAGAGTGTTAGAGTCTTTAGCGACATTAGTTAAGTGCCATTACATCGAATATCACTAAATCCTTTAGGAACATATACAAAGAGTGCTAGTTACATGTAAATATATATATTTAGCAGCAATAATTAATTAATTGCCCCTAAAACTCATTTTTGATGTAGTGTAATCACATCCCAAAAGTCATTTACCTGAGAATTGATAATAGGCCTGCCTCCAACTTTATCTATATTGCCCAATAGTTTGTTAATATTACCCCTATTACCCAATGCATCTTAATAGTTGTTCTTATACATACCCTATCGTTTAAAAGTGTAGCTTCAGTAGATTGTGATGGTGAAGTAGGAGTTACTACAAAAGATAAGGTAGAGGTTTTTTAGGGGTTATAGTAGGTAATGGAAGATCTAGACATCTTTTTATCATTGGTACTCAATTATGCTCTTTTTAAAAGCTATTGTATGGCTTAGTTTATATATTTGAATAAGTTATTAGATATTGTACCCAAATAAGAGTGTGTTATAAAAAAAGGTTGTAGGTGCTTAAGCACCCATACTTCATAACATAAGTCCGCCAATGATACTAGGAGTGTAGGTTTTTGTCTCCAACCTTACTATTTACAATAGTTGTGGCGGAGTTATTTTTATCTTTATTTTTGTTTAATTTAATTATATTGTTGACATCGTTTGTCAAAACATTGGCAATGTAATAGTCTATACATTGCTTTAAGCTCTTTTTAAGGAATGTTTTGGATTGATACCCCTTCAAGTTAGCTCGATTTTGATGAGGACTTTTCCATTATTTGTAGATTTTAGAGTGAAGAAACTTACTTGTATTTGCATCGAATAAATTGACGCTAATACTTTTATCATTTTAGCTAGCATCTAAGGTGGGACGTTTTTCATGATTCCTTTTCTCTTTAAATAATACCATCTTCCACAATTGGTAGGTGCTTCATCTTATGTTTGAGTGGTGTTATATTGTGGCTCATTTGTTTATTCGATTTTGCTTTTTGCAAGTGGTATTAGTTTTTCCAAAGACACCACATTTGGTACAAAGTATATATACTATTTCCTTCATAGACAAGGCTTTGTAAGCGGCAACCTATAAAGATATGATTATTGACTGGTAATCCAATTGGTACGGATACACAAATGTGTGTATATGATTCGTGCAATGCATAGGATGTACATCCATCTTTACTTACTTCCCTATTTTATTCCATACTTGAGCTAAGATTCATGGTCGTAGAATTATGTTGTAGTTCGGGTAGTATGATCCAGAAGTGAAATAGGGGGTGAAATTTTTTTCCTGATTTTCTTCTTCGAATAGTTGAGTTAGAAGAGTCGCTAGTTAACTTTTGGTATTCAGGAATAGACAAAGAAAATTGAAAGTGTGAAAGGTAAACTTGACATAGGATGTTTTTATACTATTTTAGATCCAATGTTGATCTTATATCCAATTTCCTTGGGTTGCAAAGGTGTTGTCTTGTAGTTTAATGAAATTTGTACTAAATACAAGTTTTGATACAAAGCCTTACCAACAATATTTTTAGACTCGTGTGCATCTTCTCATTAGCAGACGCTTGCTTTAATACAGTGTTGGGATGTTAAGACTCGAATCTTCTGGATGAACATATGGAAATCCAAGAGCTTTTATCTTTGAAAAAGGAGTAGTAGAGATCCTTATTTTACAAGAATTAATAAAGTTAAGGATAATCTTTCGATTACTTCTTCATTGCTCCGAGATCTTTATTTTATCCTTGTCGATTAACATCTTTCCTGATAAAATAATCATTGATTCGGTTCACCTGATTGTAGCCATTATATCTTCCTTGAATCAAATAAGATTCTTTTTAATTGTCATATTTTTGTATTATTCAACCATTCACATTTTTAATATCATCATGGAGTGCACTACAGACTCTGTACAAAATATTGTTGCTTCCAACTGAACATGCAAGTGTACGTGGTTGCGCAAGTAATGTGGTGACCCTAAAGAGACGAATATCAAAACAAAAAGTTATCAATTAATTATTCTTACTAAATTATATTTTTAAAGATTTATTTAAGGGAGGCTTGCCCACAATAATTTGTGTTTATTTTTTATCTTTTCATATGCATTTTTTTTTCTTCGTATCATTTTGTATCTAGGTGGAAACACAATTTCATCTAAAACCTTGTCTCGAATCGAACAATCCTTCATATCCAAAAATGGAACCATTTAAACCTCATAGGATAATAAGAGCAGTAAGGATATATATTTGTAATATTCTTGCTCTTTAAAACAACAGTTGTCTGTGCGCAAGGTATCTCGTCTAATTGAAATATTCCACAAGTGCATACTTTCCGTTCAAGGCAAAATAATATGTCTTCTTCCTGATTTTATAAACTGAGAAAACCAATTTAGATGATGGAACAATCTTTAAACATTAAAAAAGTTCTTTATATGTCATATGAAATGCCACTAATTTCTATTATTTCAAACTAATGTTGATCAAAAAGCCAAATTATCCATATCAAATGCATAAACTATATATAGTTAGCTATCTTTATACATACCCTCATCTTTGAAAAGTTAGGTGCATTTACAATCAATACCTCCTCAAATATTCTCCACAATGTATCCTTTGTATGTGAAGCTATTTCTTTGGTCTTTCAGTTTCAAGAACCAAATTAAATTCTAGCCTCTTTCGAAAATATTATGATAGAGAATCGGCGTGCCTCAACAGGGCAGTCATTAACTCGAAGTCGTCATTCTATCGCTGTTTACTGTTGAATGAACACTCGACCACTTCTCATACCTAGCATCCTCTAGTTACTTCTTAACTTTATGATCAACCTTTTCCACCTTAGCCATTAATTTATCAAAATACTTCTTCTCAATAAGTCATAGCCATAGAGCATAATAGATCACATTGGGTGATTCTGCTCCTCTTAAAGTTTGTAGGGACATTCTTCTAAAGATGTCACCTGCATGCATAATGAGGTACATTTGAAGCACATTGCTTACACTCTTCATAATACTTTAATTTTTATGTAACACAACAAATATTTTATCACGCTTGCCAAATGTATTTTTGAATTGTTCAAAGAACCATGTCCATGAACAATCATTTTCTATGTCTACAACTTCATCTATCAATGAAAATATGAAACCTATCACAAATCAACACACATGATATTTTTGTTTGATATAACATTAACACTATGTATAAGTTATTATACAAAAATAAACAAGTTCACCATCAAAAAAACACATATATGCCCCATGCAGTGTGATTGCTCATATAAATGTCCTTTTGTAAGCTCGACTAAAATGTGCACCGTCAACAATAACTACTGATCTGCTGAACTTATTGAACCCCCTCATCAATGATCTCAAGGCTATGAAAACATACATGAATTCATCTTTTTACGACTTGTGCATCCTTATATATTATATAAGATACACTATACTTAGTATTTATATGTATCTAGGCATCTGCCTATATCCATATGCTGGTTTGCACCTTATCATATCTTATGTACGTTCATTAGCACGTCATGTTTTCTAGTAAGACATCTCAATCCCCATAGAATTCTCTAAAATCTCGAATTACATCTTTCGGAATATAAATTCTCTTATGGTAGACCAATTTAGGAAAAGTCACACTACTGACAAACCCAATTACTTCTTGGAGTTTTGTAATTACCTTATCCTCAATGGATACATATGTTCACTATTGAAGTATCTCACTTTGTCTGAGTTTTCTCATCATGAAGCCTTCAAACTCTAGCAAAAATTGGTTAAGAATACAAAAAAATAAAACAAATAAGAACAAATACAATATTCATATCCTTCAAAGACTGTGATTTTAACAATATTTCTATTAAAAAGAAATACATAACGAATAGAGTTCTTGATGATACCTCCTCTCCTATAACCAATAAAAATTCAAAAGTCTTAATAATGATCCAAGTGCATAACTCCTAATGAATGATACATAGCATATAAAATTTAAACTAATGAGTGACAATGTATTTCATTTAAATGAAATATTATTAATATATAGGTATATTTACTTTTCAATACCAATAATTAAAAGATTGGTGTTTAATTAAATACTCAAATGAATATTCAACCTATAAAATATAATTTGTAATTCAACTTTTTTTATCATCCCAATTATAGTATATATATATATATATATATATATATATATATATATATATATATATATATATATATATATATATATATATATATATATATAGTTTAAGCGATCGAGATAAAGTAAGAAAACTATTGCACACGCCCCCATTCGCCCTTTACTAATAAAATAGACGGCAAGGCAAAAGCGAGAGTGAAACTAGAAGCTAAAAGCAGGCGTGCCTCTCTTATAAGAAAATATGATACAATCCCCAGTTTTGTCGCACTTGTTTGATGAGCTAAGCCTAAGCGCCATATAAGTTAAAAGCTAGCCTGAGACCTAAAAAACCAAGGTCGAAATCCATCCATCTTTTTCCTGTATTTTACTAGTAGGGCTAATGAACGGCCCTTTGATCTATGTCGTGTTCAGCCACGTCTGATTAGAAGTTCCAAAATTAGTGGAGCGAGGCGCTTTAGAAGTAAAAAAGGGGGGGGGGGGGCGAGCTTTAATTGAAGTTGGGGCGGAGCTTCTCTCCTTACAGTCAAGTGGCTTTCACTTCTCATAGAGAGTTAGAAAGCGTCAGTTCTCATAGCGTGGCTTAGCCCGACGGGGTAGGGAGCGGCCCCCCAATTTCTATCGTCGACCTACACAAGTGTTTTTTAACCCAAATTAGGAAAAGTTCTTTTAGGTTCTTAGTAGCAATCGGCGACCTTTTCTTCTTTTACTTCACATAGCTTTTCGTGTCCTTCATGGCTGGCAGTTCTCCAAAAAATGAAAAGTTGGCGGACATTGTACCATCCTTTATGGTGTGGTTGGATTCTGTTTAACAGCCCAAGGACATGGAGCACATCTTTTGTTCTTTCCACCGCTTGAAGTGATTGTAACGACCACGAAGAAATGACAAATATATATATATATATGTGTGTGTGTGTGTGTGTGTGTGTGTGTGTGTGTGTGTGTTGTGTGTGTTTGATTTTTTTTACATATAGTTCAATACATTTAATTACACTAATTATAGATAAAGGATAAAAAAATTTAATTCATTTAACCACATAAATTATAGAGAAATAATAAAGAATCAAGGATAAACACTTTGATTATCTAATTTTTTAAAAATAAAAACGCTTTATCTAATTAACAAATTTTATTAATTTAAACACAAGTGCCCTTGAAAGGATTGGACAAAGTTAGTCCATTTCTTGCCGGTAAGGACTACTTAATGGGCCGAAGATCATACAATGTTTTATATTCAAGAAGAGATATAAATAGAGGCGCACAGTTTATTGCACAGTTCTGGAAATCCTTCCAGAAAGGGAAATTGGGATGATCACCAACCTCTCATTGAGTACGCTTACAACAATAGTTATCATTCAAGAATTTAAATGGCTCCATATGAAGCTCTTTATGTAAGAAGGTGCAGATCTCCTATTTGGTGGTTCAAAGTTTCCAAATCAGGGTTTATAGGACAAGATTTAGTTCACCAAGCTATTGAAAAAGTGAAAGTTATTCAAGAAAGGTTGAAGACAACACAAAGTAGCCAAAAGTCCTACACAGACGTTAGGAGGAGGTCACTGAAGTTTGAGGTTGATGATTGGGTGTATCTGAATATTTCACTTATGAAAGGAGTTATGATATTTAGTAAAAAGGTGAAACTTAGTCCCTGATATATTGAACCTTATAGAATCTTCAAAAGAGTGGTAAATGTGTCTTATCAATTGGAGCTACCCCAAGAGTTTGCAGTAGTTCATCCGCTGTTTGTCACGACCCAAAACGAGTCGTGAGTGGCACCCACACTTATCCTCCTATGTGAGCGAACCAACCAATCTAAACCCCAACATTCCAACCATAATAAACAATATATAATGTGGAAGACTTAAAACTCATTAGCGAAATCAATTAATAACTTCTAAAATTCAATACTTATTATTCCCAAAATCAGGAAATCATCACCACAAGAACATCTATCCTCAAATTACTTTAATCTAAGAGTATCTAGGAAGCTAAAATAAGTAAACAGATGGTCCATGTCCGAACTTCAAGGACATCAAGACATGAATGAGAGAGAATCCAGTCCGAGCTAGGAATAATAGCTCACCTTGAAACCTGATTATGCTAAGGTCTGGCTAGAGTTGCGGTTGAGTTGAAATCGATGGTACGTTTGCTGCACTCCACAACTAACAAAGAAAGAAACATACAAGTAGGGATCAGTACAAAGCACAAGTACTGAGTAGGTATCATCGGCCAACTCAAAATAGAAAGCAATATATATATATGATAATAACATAAAATCAACCATTACACTTAACATGTGACAACAACAAGTACCATAACCATTGGCCACAACCCAAGCACATCTATGAGGACTGAAGCCTCCACACCATACTCATTTAGGAATTAGGATCTTCAAACCTTAGTATATTAGCATAATTCAAGATTCATTCTCTTTACTATCTTGGTGTCGGAACGTGACACTCCGATCCCCTCAATATTCATTCATCTTAATATCCTGGTGTCGGAACGTGACACTCCGATCCCCTACTATCCTGGTGTCGGAACGTGACACCCGATCCTCTACTATCCTGGTGGCGAAACGTGACACCCGATCCTCTACTATCCTGGTGTCGGAACGTGACACCCGATCCCCTAATTCTACGTGTCGGTTCGTGACACCCGATCCCCTAATCTCATTCTCTAAGTTCATCAAGCTTTCTTTCATACCAAGGCATCATCATTAACAAAGAGGTTTTAAGGTTCAAGATTCAACAGTCTCATCATGCTTATATTATCACAATTATGAAATCACATCATGCAAGCACACAATTAAGCATATAGAAGACATTACAATATTACCCCATACATATCATTCACTATTAAGAGTTTACTATGGAAAAGCATAAATCATAACATACCTCCACCGAAGAATCGGGATCAAGCAATCTACTTCTCCAATGCTTTGCTTTCCTCTTCGTTTCTCCCTCTCTCGTTCGTTCTCCCCTCTTCTCTCTGTTCTTTCTATTTTTCATTATTCAAACTCTTTTTCTTTTACCCTAATTACCATATAATTAAGTATAAAAGATGATAAAAGTAACTCACTATTTATGTTAAGGTTAACTCCTTTAACCCCCAAGTAAATAAGTTATTAAACTTATCCCCTAATTTCATTCAGTTTGTCATAAATAGTCCAAATGGCCCCTTAAAAACTTTTGCAGAAATCTGACCCAGGTTGAATTAAGCCCCTCGTGACGGGCCGTCGTGCCTTTGCTTAACAACTCTTGAAGTTGGGCCTTTAACTCTCTTAACTCAGGGGGATCCATCCTATAAGGGGGTATGGAAATGGGGTGAGTACCCGGCTCCAGATCAATACAGAAATCAATATCTCTATCCGGTGGCATACATGGAAGGTCTGCAGGAAATACATCCAGAAACTCATGGACTATTGAAACCGACTCAATTGAAGGTACTTGGGTAGTATCATCCCTGAGGTGTGCCAAGAAAGCTAAACAACCCTTACTAACCATTCTCTTAGCACGAAGAATGGATATATTACGAAATGGAGTGGAAGTGTAGTCACCCCCCCACACTAACGGATCTGTCCCAGGCTTGGCCAATGTTACAGTTTTAGCATTACAATCTAAGATTGCAAAATTTGGAGACAGCCAAGTCATACCCAGAATTACATCAAAGTCAACCATTTCTAGGATAACCAAGTCTACATGATTATTGATCCCCAAACATGTCACAAGACAAGACCTATACACCTTTTCAACTATCACAGACTTACCCACCGGAGTAGAAACACGAATAGGCATGTCAAGCAAATCACAATGTAAATCAGAACCAGTAGAAAATGAGGAAGATACATATGAAAATGTGGATCAAGGATAAAATAATACAGAAGCCATACAATCACAAACCAAAAGATTACCTGTGATAACAGCATCAGATGTCTCCGCTTCAGACCTCCCAGGGAAAGCATAACAATGGGTCCTATCACCTGTCTGCCCCTTGCCCCTACCATGTTGCGCTGCAGTAGTTCAAGTTTTCCCGCCACCCCGGTTGATTTGGTGACCTCCATTACCTTGGACACCCCGTCCTCCAGAATAGCGGCCTCTTCCATGACCACCTCTTCCTCTGACTATTGGGGGTCTGTAACTCTGTTTTTGGACAATACCTCCTAATATGTCCCGTCACCCCACATTCATAGCACTCTCTGGATTCAAATATAGGTCTCTGTGAGAATGATGAAGTCTGGGGGTAACCTCCAAACTCAGAGAAATGTTGACCGGTCTGCGATGGACCCCCAGCTACAACCTGTAGTGAAGACTGGATAGGTCGGGATGGGTAACCTCCTGAACCCTGCCCTCTGGAGTAAGAACCATTAAACTCACCTCCTTTACAAAACTTCTTAGATGTCGATGCCATGGTGAAGTCGTCTGGCTTCACTCCCTCCACTTCTATCACAAAATCTACAACCTCTTGAATGGATTTTGCTGCAGCAGCTACCTGTAAGGCTGAAATCCGCAAATCTGACCTCAACCCTTTCACAAAACAGCGAATCCGCTCTTGTGGACTGAAGCAAAGCTGGGTGGCATACCTGGATAGTGCACGAAACTTAGCCTCATAAGCGGTAACCGACATCCTGCCTTGCTCTAGGCTCAGGAACTCATCTCTCCTCCTATCCCTCAAAGTCCGGGGTATATACTTCTCCATAAACAAGCTAGAGAATGATGCCCAAGTCATAGGTAGTGCCTGTGCTGGTTGACACTCAACATACGATCGCCACCACATTTTGGAATTTCCCTGAAACTGATAGGTTACAAACTCAACACCGAATCGTTCCACTATTCCTATCTTATGTAGCAACTCATGACAATCAACCAGAAAGTCATAGGCATCCTCAGATTTAGCACCCTTGAAAACTAGAGGTTTCAACTTCAAGAACTTACTGAAAAGTTCGTGCTTATCACTTGTCATTATAGGCCCTGTAGTCAACCGAGGAAACGTGCCTATTTCCAATGAGGCATCCATGCGGGGAGCCACAGCAGCTGCATGTTGTACTCCCGGAACCTGAGGTGCTGGTGCAGAAAACACTGGAGGTGTCTGGCCTTGATCAGATAACCCGCTAAGATAAGCAAGAACCTGATTAATCATCTCTGGGGTAGGTTGGGGTGGTAATTCCTCATTCTGCACTTGTTCATTTTCCCCTTCCTCACCCTCTCTTACTACTTCCTCAGTCGGTGGAGAAGTCACCGCCCTAGTACTAGATGGGCCAGGTGCTTGTCCTCTTCTTCTAGAGGACGTCCTCTAGCGACCTCTACCGCGGCCTCTTGCCACTGCCCCTCTTCAAGCTGCAGCCCCAGTGGCTGGCTCAGACGCATCTAGTCTTGCCGGTGTTGGTGTTGGCACGGTTGTTGCTCTAGTTCTAACCATCTGCGAAATAGAGTGAAGATGATCAGATACCAATTTGTATCACCTAGATACCAATTGGATCCAAGTAATAGCACGAAAGAAAGAAAGAATGGAATTTTCCTAAAGTCCTATAGCCTCTCAAAGAAAAGTAAAGGCGTCCCCCTACCGTTCCTCAAGACTCTACTAGACTCGTTCTTGTGTGATGAGACCAACGAACCTAATGCTCTGATACAAAGTTTGTCACGACCCAAAACGAGTCGTGAGTGGCACCCACACTTATCCTCCTATGTGAGCGAACCAACCAATCTAAACCCCAACATTTCAACCATAATAAAAAGAATATAATGCGGAAGACTTAAAACTCATTAACAAAATCAATTAATAACTTCTAAAATTCAATACTTATTATTCCCAAAATCTGGAAGTCATCACCACAAGAACATCTATCCTCAAATTACTAAATCTAAGAGAATCTAGGAAGCTAAAATAAGTAAACAGATGGTCCATGTCCGAACTTCAAGGACATCAAGACATGAATGAGAGAGAATCCAGTCCGAGTTAGGAATAATAGATCACCCTGAAACCTGATTATGCTGAGGTCTGGCTAGAGTTGCGGTTGAGTTGAAATCGATGGTACGTTTCCTGCACTCCACAAATAACAAAGAAAGAAACATACAAGTAGGGGTCAGTACAAAGCACAAGTACTGAGTAGGTATCATCGGTCAACTCAAAATAGAAAGCAATATATATATATCAGATAATAACATAAAATCAACCATAACACTTAACAGGTGACAACAACAAGTACCATAACCATTGGCCACAAACCAAGCACATCTATGAGGACTCAAGCCTCCACACCATACTCATTTAGGAATTAGGTTCTTCAAACCTGAGTATATTAGCATAATTCAAGATTCATTCTCTTTACTGTCCTGTTGGAACGTGACACTCCAATCCCCTCAATATTCATTCATCTTACTATCCTAGTGTCGAAACGTGACACTCCAATCCCCTACTATCCTGGTGTTGGAACGTGACACCCGATCCTCTACTATCCTGGTGTCGGAACCTGACACCCGATCCTCTACTATCCTGGTGTCGGAACGTGACACCCGATCCCCTAATTTTACATGTCGGTTCATGACACCCGATCCCCTAATCTCATTCTTTCAGTTTATCAAGCCTTCTTTTATACCAAGGCATCATCTTTAACAAAGATGTTTTAAGGTTAAAGATTCAACAGTCTCATCATGCTTATATTATCACAATTATCAAATCACATCATGCAAGCACACAATTAAGCATATAGAAGACTTTACAATATTACCCCATACATATCATTCACTATTAAGAGTTTACTAATGAAAAGCATAAACCATAACCAACCTCCACCGAAGAATCGTGATCAAGCAATCTACTTCTCCAATGCTTTGCTTTCCTCTTCGTTTCTCCCTCTCTCATTCGTTCTCCCCTCTTCTCTCTGTTCTTTCTATTTTTCCTTATTCAAACTCTTTTTCTTTTACCCTAATTACCATATAATTAAGTATAAAACATGATAAAAGTAACCCACTATTTATTTTAAGGTTAACTCCTTTAACCCCCAAGTAAATAAGTTATTAAACTCATCCCCTAATTTCATACAGTTTGTCATAAATAGTCCAAAACGCACCTTAACAACTTTAGCAAAAATCCGACCTGGGTGGAATTACGCCACTCGTGACGGGCCGTCGTGCCAGCGACGGTCCGTCCTGCAGGGTCGTCACAGAGTTCAGAGAGTCGATTTTAGCGAAGATGCTCGTGACGGTCCGTCGTGTCTACGACGGTCCGTGCTGCTCTTCCGTTGCAAAGTTCAGAGAGTTGATTCCCCATACCCAAATTTCAGAATCTAAGTGTTTTGGAACGAGACCCCATCGAAGGTCCGTCGTGCCCATGACGGTCCGTCGTGGGATCCTTCGACCCAGATAGCTATTACCAGAAATAATCTCTACTGCTCAAAATTACTAAACAGGTCGTTACATCCATATTTCCATGTTAAACACTTTTGAGGTCGTATGAGGAAGATATGACTTTCAGATGTTAGGATGTTGGGCAGAGGAAATCCCAAATATGGATTTATTAAGGGTCTTTTGGTCTTTTCCTAAATTTATTATTAATTTCATTTTAAGGGTAATAAATTGGGGTCTAAGCTGATTCCAATAAGTTTTAACAATTAGAAAATAAGTTAGGGATTTGAAAGAAAGGAGAAAAGAGAAGAATTGAGAAGAAGATGCAAGAACGCGAAGAATTCATTGCGTGGATTTCGCGGGGGTGATACCTTTGAGGTATGTGGGATATTTTGTGTTGGGTTACTTTACCCACAAATCATTTTGTTTCAGTTCAGCAAAATTGAGGATTCATTTCATGTGAGGAGTTAAGTTCTAGAAAGAACGTTTGATTTCTTGTTGATTGGATTGTTGGCGGTCATAGTTGATTAGATACTTGTTAATTTGAGTTATTTTTAGTTGAATTCAGTAGTTATTGATAATACCAATGGTCCCAATCATTTCGTGAAGGATCTAGGAAGTTTTGGAGAGTTTAGAGATGGAAAACGAGTTGAAAAATTTGTTTGACGCGCCGAGGTAGAAGTAGGCGCGACGCGCCTGCAATGCACCTGAAATTGGACTTAGTAAACAAACGCCTCGTGTGGCATGCCACTAGTGCGCCAGATTCAGGCCTCAATCAACAAAGGCTGGTGTGGCGCGTCACCAGTACGCTCGTACCGACGTTTTTTGTCCAGTTTTTGTAGTTTAACCCTTTAAGGTCCTTCCAAGGTACATCCTCCAATGAATTATAATCACTTCAAATGATCTCTAAATACCTAGAAATCATCCAGTAACTCATACTGAAAACTTAAATCCATAATCAATTAAAGGAAAATTAATATCAATATCAAGGAAGTTAGAAGTCAAGTCGAAAGTTAAAAAGCAAGTTAAAGTTAAGTTATTAAAGGTTTCAAGAGTCTTATTTAAACATTTTAACTTTGTTTTAAGACTCAAGTTTCAAGTCAAGAAATAATAAAGAGTTGAGTTAAATTCTCAAAAGTTATAAGGGAACTATGTATTCTAAGAGTTAAGTTTCAAGTAAGCAAAGAGTATCAATTTTAGTTTAGTTATCAAGAGTTATAAAGGAACTAAGTACCTCAGAGCTTAAACTAAAATGTTTTCAAACTTTTTAGAAATAAAGGAAGCTAGACATCCACAGAGCCTATGGATAGTTTTAATAGAAGAAAGAGGAAATTATGATTTCCAAAAGATCATTTTAAAGCTATGTTTTGAGCACTTATCTCAAATAACATAATCAGTATGTTTTATAAAACATAAGAGCATTTATATATATATATATATATATATATATATATATATATATATATATATATATATATATATATATTTATATATATATGTGCGTGTGTGTGTGTGTGTGTGTGTGTGTGTGTGTGTATTGGAAGTACATATATATTGGACGTAGTATTGAGCACTGATGTAGGGATATGAGTTTAGAGTAACTCAAGTCGCCATGTAAACCATGTAGCCATCATTGGTAGAAAAGGATCATATTTTTTAGATTAACCCTTTTTATTGTTTACTAGTGGATTCATTAGGCTGTTCAGCCCTATACTCTAGCAAAGATAGGATAGTCGGGCAGCCTAGGCCGAGTAACATTATATCATCACTATATATTTTAAGTGATGGTTGTCTATTAGAGAATATCCCATAGAATATTGTATTTTCATATACATCAATTATTTGTATTTTTACATACACCTTAGATATTATTTGTATACTTGTATACTTTCAGAGTTTACAACATGCTTTTAGTTATTATTTCTTTATATTGCAATCACTTTTAAACTATGTATTTACAATATGAGCAAGTAGATCATGATTTTAGCAGAGCCAAGGTAAGTATTCTTTCTTACTCCTTTTCAATCCTAAGTGTTGTTTAACCTCCCAACTCGCATATTAGTATATTCAATGTACTAATACCAATTGGCCTTCATCGTTTCATGATACAAACGCAGGTAATCAGGATCAACACGAAGCGCACCGTTGGTTCTGTTAGCACTCCACAATCACTTGGTGATCCTCCTGTCTTTCGGAGGATATCCCTTATATTGATCTTCTAGCTTAATAGTTCAGATTGCAATTAATTTACGTGTATTGACAGAAGTGCCATTTTTTCCAGATTAATTTATGAAGTATTTTTTTTTAAATATGCTTAATTCTTGTTAAATTTGAGTTTAGTCTTCTCCTGAGTTAAGTAAATCAGGCCAAGGATTTTTTTTGGGGCCAGAATTGGTCTCCAAATGCCGGCCACATCTAGTACAATATAATATAATTATTAATTAGTATACAAATATTTAGTACAATATAATATAATTATTAATTAGTATACAAATAAGTCGATATTTAATGATATTTTAATTTAGTTTGAAGGTAATATGGTAATTCAACAAAGAATTCGAACCATTACGTCTAGATGCATGAATTTATATAAAATTTATTATTTAATCTTAAATTGATTATATATATTAATATTTAGTTTTGTTTAGGGATTAAATAAGGGCATAATGGTAATTCAACTTTAAAGTAATAAGCTTCCAACTTATTTATAAATGATGATATGATATATGATACATGATTATACCTATGAGCGTTGCTTTGTCCTTACACAATTGTCTTGTCTTCACCTCTGTGTTCTTTGAATCAATTATGTATTTTGTGAGTTCTTATTCTAAAATATAATATGAATCACAAATTCTCAATTTAACCACAACAAGAGCTTAGGTTGCCATTTTTGTAACTTCGACACATTTAATTTCTCTGGACGTAGCATCAAAGTTATGTATCTCTCCATCATTCTTCTCTATAGTATGAACACATAATGCAAATATTACAAATGTAGAATCATTTTTTTTACCTTCAAATAGAGTTTACACCTATATCGTTCTTAATTTTTCAATTGAGGTGAATTATTTTTTATGATGTATCTAATTTCCATGTTTTTCCAAATCTTATTGATCTCCAACTTGGCTGAAATGGTGGCTTCGAGATTCGTAAATGAAAATAATTGTCCAACAACAATTTCATCACATTTGTAACCTTCATGACTCATCTATCTTACTCGAATTCTTGAATATCTCAACAACATCAATACATTTGTACTATATAAACCATCTTTGTCGTGTAATTTGAATATTTCACTATTTGGGCAGGAAAGAAGAGGTTTTGGAGATGACGGAAATTTGAATTTTTAAAATTTGTGAATCGTAATAATTAAAATAAATTTTATGTTTATTTTTCTTATTTAATGCAACTGCCAACTACCGTGATTTATCATACCTAATGTATTGTGAAACTTATGTATAGGGATGACTTTTGTTTTATGAAATCTTTGTAAAATAGTAAAGAGTAAGGATAGGACAACCCAGCCCGGTGACTTGACATCATCACAAGCCAGAATTCTCTTTAAAAATTTTATTCCAACAAATAGCCTTCCCCTACATTCAATCGTATGCTTTCCACCTTCCTCTTAGGAATTATGCCTTTAACAAATCTTCCTCATTCACTTGCTCTAACTCCTCCTTCATGTGCACAACTTCCCATTACTTCTAATAGATGTTATCTTTCTCCTATGTTGCTTTCAACACAGTGATCACTATCGCCAATTCGCGACCCAAGCATTGTGCTCTTAACCTACACTATTCAAATTAAGCATTACATTGTTTATTTACTCTCTCACCCCATACCTAGAGCCTTAAATCCCAATTATCCATTAAAGGTGCATTAGCGCTGCATCTCACTCACCAACCTCCATTAGAGTGTCTCAAACCTAGACCATATTTTGCAAAGAGCCAGAAACGATGGAAAAATTTTCCTATTTACCCGATCTATATTTCCACATAAATAATACTACCCATTCGCATCAGAACTCAAAACAGAAATGGTGTCAATAGACGCCTTATGAACTCCTTTTAAACATCGTACGTCTTGTCTAAAAGGCCCGTACAAATTCGTACATAAAATTCTCAGTTCTTGTGCCCTCTTGTTGAAGATGTGAAGCACGGCGCGTTCCCACGACCTCACAATCTACCAAATTTTCTTTCCCCGAATATAAAGTCCTTCAACATGACACTGGAAATTCGTCTGGACTCTCCAGGTATTTCACTTTATTAATCTATACTATTGCTATCAAGAATTTAGGTGCCCTTTTTTTGAAACCATACACAAACCCCACTGCAAATTCCTACTAAATATCCCAATTTCTTCATTATCTCACAGTTTTCCACTTTTCTTCCCCTAAATGTATGTTCTACCGACGGATATAGAAGACAAGTTACAAATAAACTTAATTGTTGATTAAGAAAATCAATAATATTACTAATCTCTGTCGTATATAAATAACCTTCAAGAACAAGTCACCTTTTGTATTACTACTTTTAGTGTCGTTTATAATTATCCTTCAAAAAAACCTTGCCTTTTGAATTGCTGACCTAATTAGTTAATGTTTTCTAGAAGCCTAATTAAGTTAGTTAAGAACATATATAAGGACCCTAACCTAATTAGACTAATCTAAGCTCTCATAATGCACAAACCCAAATTATCTTCTTTCTCTGTTCTTTGTCTCTCCAGTTGAAGAACTCCATTAAAGACCAAGATAGGGGTAGGTTGATGGGCTGAAAAGGGTAAAATTTCTTCATCAATTTGTAAGATATGCTATTCCTTTCACCTTTGAAACCTCTTTCCTAAAATGGTTCCATCAAATTGACTTCAGAAGTTGGGTTTTCAAGTGGGTCTTTTCCAATCTAAAAATTGATCTCGTGAATTGATTTGTTTATGATTTATTTTGGATATTATAAATAGATTAACATGTATTTTAACTTAATTATGTTAATTCTTGATGGATTGTTCTAGTTTGTAGAAGATGACCTATTCCCCTTAATCTTATTTATGATATTTATATAAATTCTCTAATGTTGGTTCAATTGAATTTGTTATCGGTTGAATTACTACTAGATGATGATATTGTATCAATTATGAATATATAAGGGTGAATTATAGTCCTATCATGCTATTTATTGAGTAATTGATCTATATTATGACATTGACCTAAGTCTCTTATCTTAAACTTTGAACTAGAGATCGATTGTGATGTAGTGATTCAATTAACCTTGTTATCATGTTGGTTATTGTAGTCTGATTATATTACACCCTTATTGGGTTGAGTTAAGTGTTGATGGTAAGACCTTTATAATGGATTATGAAGAAGGCTTGGTAAGTCTTATGATCCCTACTCCTTACTTAAATTACGGTTAATTGTGGTTAAGTGATGATGTGGTACTGAAGTAAGTATGATGTTAAGATTGATGGGGTAGGTATAATGTTAAATTGAAATGTCTTGACTATGGTTTGTGAGTTGTTGTATAAGATTTAAATATTATAAGGATGGTCATAACATACCAATGTGTGTTATCATGATGTGAATATGTTAAAGTGCTTAGCTCACTAATATAAATTGTAACGAAAGGACAATACTCATGCAATTCTTATTGAGATATGATGATCATGTTTATATAAGGGATAGAATCTATGAAATACATTAAGCTATGATTATTAATTAAAGGTACTAAAGAAATTTCAAAAACGGACTCTAACTTAGCACTAAGTGAACTAGAGTGAGGAGTGTCCTTTCCCACATGGGGAAGGTAGGATCACTAATGTAATCTTGAGATTTGAGACTCGAATGCATGCATAATAAGGAGGGTCCCAACTATATCTCCTATTTCTTGATCTATGTTTCCCCCCATAGGCTAGTGGATCCACGAAGTTGCTATATTCATGTTTTGGTATTACCTTGGTAAGTAGTATGCCTTGTTTTTGTGTAGTATTCCTTGACACCGGATTCCACATTAGCTCATGTGGTCTATGTCAGTTAAGGAAAGTTGTTCCCGAAAGGTAAAATGAACTAAAGGATTGAACTCTAATTAAGATAACCTAAGGGGTTTCTCTTAGTCTAGACAGGGGTATGCACTCTACCTATATATTGCACTAGTTAGCCTTAAGGGAAGTCTTATGAGGATGTTCTTATGTATGTATATGCTTATAAATCTAAATGATATGTAAATGATGATCTTACATGTAAATGACACTATGTGAGTTTGATTTACTATAATGACCACGTATTTAGTCTCTATTTCTAAAGTGTGATATTATGTACTCTTAATGTTATATTATGTGAAGTTGGACATTGGTTATAGTTGTTGCTAGGTTTACTTGATTAGGTAAGGTTATAGGGCTTTGCTTAGTCATTCCACAAGTGTATTAAAAAGGGTGATGAGTAATGGTCTTGCTTTAATTATGTTGAAATATACTCTTATTCATGCTTGTGCTATTATAACTTGAATATAGAGTTACTTTGACGAAGTGTTCAATTATGTGATGTGCATGCTGCCTTGAGTAGACTTTGTTTTGTTGGTCTTGTGATGTACATGCCTACGACTTAACGAATATGTTTATTTATTTGTATGGTCTTCTTTAATGTGCAAAAGGCTTTTCAAAGTAAATTTCATACCTTTATGAATTGTCCTGTTTCTTATCATGATTTCATGATATGTTTGCATATGGTCTCATAATTAGTACAAGTGGTGTACTTACCCCATTTTCTCCCTTTTCCCCAAAATTTTATGTTACAGTCATTGAAGGACCTTTGAGACGACTTTGAAGGAAGACTTGCAACTCTCATTCATCCAAGTTGGGTAGGTCCTCAAATTACAAGGGAAATGCCAATATCATCATTATGAAGTTGTTTTTAGTTTTTAACACTCTTATGTTATTTCCTTTTCTTTGAGTACTAAACATTGTATGACCTATACGTGGTCTTGTTATATTGATATATGAGCTACTCCCAAATTATTACACTATTGGTAGATGGTTATCAGATGAGACACTATTGGTATATACATGTATGTGTATATATATATATATATATATATATATATATATATATATATATATATATATATATATATATATATATATATATATATATATATGTGTGTATATATATATATATATATATGTATGTATAAATATATGTATATATGTATGTATAAATATATGTATATATATATTTACACGTGTAGTAAAATTAGAAGACTAAGTAATCTTCCTATATGAAGGGTCTATGTATGCTCGATATACCTATTATGTGTATGTAGAGGTCTATGTAAACCTCCATGTAGTAGTAATAAATATTTTTACAAATTTCCGCATTTTAACCGATAAATTTAATGATGTAGGCTGAGAGGGTAGTCTTTGTCCTCAAAGAGGACGACGACGCCGGTTACGTCAAGGGGGTGCTCCCAGGATATGCCATTTGTACAAACTCTATGAATAAAAATAAAATTTTCTCAATATTTAAACTTTTAACCTAAGTTAATCAAACTTAGAGAAAAAGAAGAGAATATTCGATAATTTCTTCTTATGAACAAGTAGGAGGTTTTCTTCCGTTCCATGTTGGATTGAACTGATACGTTCCTTTCATCCACTAGCTCCTTAGAATTAAGTCAGATTCTTTGATATCTTGTTTAGATCTAGAGTTTCTAAAACCTTGAAGAATTATTATGATATAGCTATTATAATGTTCCTAATAATATTTTCATGTTTTTTCATGAAATTGTTGATTAATTATTTGCATGAACATTAGAACCATACAATTGTACATTCTCTTAGTTTATCAATAACAATTGCTAGGTCAATTGAACAATTAAGTATACCTCCGATTTTGAATGTTCATTGTCAGTACTTAAATATTGCATTCTCATTTCCAATAATTTAGTTATATTGATTCATACACATTTCAATTTGGAGTAGGCTTAGCATTGAGTTAGATTAGGGTTCGACGTACCCTCATAGTCTCAAAACTACGTGCCCCTGTAGGAGTATGAATTCCTTCATTGGGCATTAAATTTAGCGATCATACGAGTAATGCCTTTATACTCTAGAATGGAAAGGTATATTAGGTCCTTTCAATTGGGTGTATACATCGGACTCCACGTTTAGCTTATGTTATTTGATGTCGGTTAATAGTAGCTCCCACAATCAGACTCTAGTGCATTTGACTAGGTTTTCAATATTTTAGTATTCAATCTAAGCATTTTAATAATTAGTACATCTCATTAAATTCATATCAGTTCATTTCAATGTATTTCAGTATTTACATTATGTTCAGATGCGTCATTTCTGAGTTTTCCTTGTTCAACTTACATATTTTTTCAGTTATATTCTTATCTCTCATTCTCCGTACATTCCAAGTACTAACGCATACTGAGAGCTAAATCCTTTCATGATGCATGTTCAGGTACTCAAAATTCAGATCACGAATATATTTGGTTCCCGATCCATACTCAGCAGCATTAGGGATGAGTCCTCACACTTTGAGGACAATTGACATGTTTTCCATTTTAGTCTTTATTTCAGTTTAAGTTTTTCTTGGGACATGTCCCAACAAACCGAGTTAGTGAGAGACTTTCATTGATAATGTTTTATATTCAGCTTTATCATTAGAAAGATTGTTTAGTATCACTTAACATTTTGAAGTTTAGTATATATTCAGATTTGTATGGGTATTTCCCATCTTTCAGTTATCTCATAATTTAAGTTATTGAATAGTATCCTGTGTTAAGTATTTATAGTATGCTTATGATAAACCTGCTAAGGGTTAGCTTGGGTTCACTCGTGATCCTAGATTCCGTGTTTACGCCAAGGGGATAGCCGCAACGTGTGTCACTTTTCCATCAATACACACAAAGATTCATTAATAAAATTGGTAAATTAGAAAGAACCAAATAGAGATCATTAATTTAGTGATAGATACTACTAAAAGTATTGAATTAGCTATGGGATTTGTCAGTAATCCTAAATAATCCATCACTAAAAACCTCCTTGCTAATTCATGAATTTTCTTTTATTTTTTTTACGCTAATCCATAGCTAAAAAAATTAGCATGAAATTTTATTGTTCAGCTATGAAATTTTATCCATCTTAATTCCTTATTTTCTAGTAGGTTAATATACTCTTAGACCAATATGTCATCAAGGATGAACGACTACTTTAAGATCAATATATACTCGAAAAAAACAAAGATGTGGTTAATTTCATAAATTTTCATATAATTATGACCTTCCCACTAAGATCATATAACAATGGAAATTTCGTGAAAAAGTAATCAGAAAATGCCTACCTAATTAACTTACACAAAGTCATGTAGACGAAAAATCCAACTTTAATTTTTCACTGTACATAAATAATCTAACTGTTTTTGTTACTCATTTTTGCTTGTCTACTTGAGACTGCAATTTCAATATATCATTAAATTGAGCTTAGAAACGGCAATCTAATCTTATAGTTCCAATATAACAATTCTTAAGCTACGTAAATATTTAAATACTAATCCTAAACTTTATGCTCTATACACTGCATGTTCTTTTTATCATGAATTTAGGTTATTTTTATTTGACTTGAATCATCACTAATTCTAACTTATGTGAAAGAGAGACACATGACTTACTAGGAATTGGATCAATAACCTCAGGGGTACGCTCCATATCCGCTGGAAGAGAATCCGCTATTTGACAAATATATTGATCTAGTCACGTAACCAAACGAAAAAAGGGATTCTCTTGAAGCATGAATTCTTCTGTCCATAAATCCGCCTTTTATTTGTTAGAAACTAGAGAGAATTTTCTCGTGCACTATGGACTAGAAACTCATCTCTCTCTCCTTAACTTAAAACACAACCTTTGATGATTCAAGTCAGACAAAAAATAACTAAACTAATGATAAAAAGACCATGTAGGGTGTATAGCATTAAGTCTAGGATTAGTATTTAAACATTAATGTAGCTTGAAAATGATTATATTAATATAAGATTGAAATATATTTATGATGTAGGTTAAGGTTCTTAGCATTGAAATCACGCATAGATCAATTCCCAATCCATACTCAACAACATTAGTGGTGAGTCCTCATACATTCATGACAATGGACATGTTTATTTCTTTATTAGTTGTGATGATGTCATGTCCCAACAACTCTATTTAGTTAAAGACTTTTTAAAACATAGTTTTAGATTTAGATTTAGCTTTAGCATTTAACACTTAGAATTTCAATATATATTCAGATCAGTATTGGGTATTTCCCATCTTCCAATTATCTCATGATTTAAGCTTCTGCATAGTATCTTTTATTCATTTGTTTTAGTATGCTTAAAATATGTCTGTTCAAGGTTAGCTTAGGGTCACTCGTGATCCTAGGGCTCATGTTTATGCCAAGGGGTATAGGCCTTGGGGCGTGGTACCAGTCCCATCAATACACACAAAGACTCATGAATAAAATTGGTTAATCTTATTATTTCTTCTTTTTACTAAGATAAAATTCCTTCAGAACTTATTTTTAGAAAAAACCAGATAGAGATCATTAATTTAGTGATCGATACAACTAAAAACATTAAATAGCTATGGAATTAATTGTAATCGCTAACTAATTCATGATTAAATGCTCCTTGCAAATTCTTGAATTTTTTGTTTGATCTAATCTATAGCTAAATAATATAATCATGAAATTTTATTATTCAGCTATGATATTTCATCCATTGGAATTCCCTATATTCTAGTAGACTAATATACTCTTAGACCACTAGCTCATAAAGGATAAACGACAACTTTAAGATCAATACATACCACGAAAAAATAAAGATGTAATTAATTTCATAAATAGTCATATAATTATTATATTCCCACTAAAATCATATAACTATGGAAATTTCATTTAAAAGTAATAAAAAATACCTACCTAATTAACTAACCCAAAATCATTTTGCTGAAAAATTTAACTTTAATTTTTTACTCTACATAAATAATCTAAAATTTTTTTTTTTACTCATTTTTGCTTTTCTAATTGAGACTGTGTTTTAATTATACAATTTTATTGACCTTGGAGACAACAATCCAATCTTTAGTTACAATCTTTAGTTATAAAATAATCATTCTTAAGCTACATCAGTACTAATCCTAAACTTTAGGCTCTACAACCTACATTCTTTTTATCATACATTTAAGTTATTTTTATGTGACTTGAATCATCATGGATTGTGATTTATGTGAAGAGAGAGACATGACTAACTAGGAATTTGTTCAATTGGCTCAGGGGCATACCCCCGTAACGACAGCAAAATAATCCCCTCATTGACACATATATTGCTCTAGTCTCTTAACCAAGCGAATAAAGGGGATCCTCTTAAAACATATATTCTTCTGTACAGGAATTCACCTTTGATTTGTTACGGGACTAGAGGGAATCTTTCTTGCACTAGGGTATAATATATGTGCAAAAGTGTGTATTCTCTTCCAGCAGATAGAGGGCATGCCCTTGAGCCTATGGATTCAATTCCTAGAAAGTCATGTCTCTCTCCTTTACTTAAAACACAACCTTTGATGATTCATGTCGAAAAAAAATAACTAAATTTCATAACAAAAAGAGCATGTAAGTTGTAGAGACTAAAGTCTACGCTTAGTATTTAAACGTTGATATAGCTTAAGAATGATTATATTAATATATATTGAATTGTGGTCTAATATGAATCTAACTAAAGAAAGAATAGCTATGTAATGAAAACACCATGTCAAATATAAAAAAAAATAGTAAACATGGATGTATATTATTTTTATACATAATAATATTCTACAATATTTCCACGATACTCCTTATATTCCGCATTAAGTGTAGTTTATGAGGCAAAAGACACCTATTAAGAAAAATTCATCAAACTTTCAAAAAAAAAGAGGAGGAAATAGGCGACCAAAACCCTTCAAAGAATGCAACACGTTTTCTTCAGTTTTTGCCCCAAAATTGAAGGATTTCTTCATAGATTTCGTCACAAAGTAATGGGATTTGACTAGTGGGTTCCTTTCACCGATTAGGTCCCTAGAATTAAGTTAAATTCTTTATTTATGTATCTTTCTTAAACCTAAAATTTGTAAAACCATAGATATTAGTTGTGATTTAGTTATTAGAGTATTCCTAATTAAATTATCTTGTTTTTGTGGAATCTTTGCTTACTTTTTTGCATGAAACTCATAACCCTAGTTGTGTAGATTCTTTTAGTTTATTAATAATACATGCTAGGTCAATTAAAAAATTATACATGCATCGTTTTTTGAATGTTACATTATCATTTTATCATTGTTATATTCTCAGATTTTCATGTTAGTATTTGAGCTATTTAATGTTTCAGTTACTTGTGTTAGATATACATATTCAGTTTAAAGTACGCTTAGAACCGAGTGGACCAGGTTTTTGTATACCCTCATAGTCCCAGAACTGCATACCCCCTTAGGCTAAGTCCTCTCTATGGGCATTAGGTTTAGTGATTACACCATAAACGCCTAAATACCCCTGGCAAGGTATATCGGTTCCTTCAATGTGGTGTGTGCATTTGAAATCATGGATAACTCATGTGGTGGTTCTGTCGGTTATTAATGGCTCCCATAGTCAGAATCTAATGTATTTGACCAGCTTTTCAGTTATACTTTAATATTAAGTCTCATCATTTTCCTCTTGCAATAATTCATGTGTAATCCTTATTGAATGATTTTTCCTAATTTCAAATCAAAAGTACTAAAATCAAAATTTTGGGCATACACACATAAAATGTAATTAAGGGAATGGTTTCCTTGTTTGGTTTGAAACAAAGGATTCTTCATGGAAAAAGTGAAATAAGGATAATTGTTAGCCCCTATATCGAGTTTTTGTAGATCAATCCATTCTTTTGTTGTTATAGTTGTTAGATGGATAAATTGAGCTGATTGGATAGGATATTAGTACAACTATTGGTTACCATTTTGGTTCATAATTATGACTTGATCATATGGTTTTCCTGGTGAGCAGTTTGAAAATCTAAAGAGAATATTATGATAAACCATTAAAATTAGTCATGTCACGAGCAAAAATTTTAGCAAAAGAATTCCAAACATCATTTAATTAAGTCTCCAAATATAACTTAGGAGCTATAACATTGTCAGGTTTATTAATATTACAACTTCTTAAAACCACACTTATATCCCAATCATGATCACCCATTTTAAATCTATATAAATTGATATCTACTTAGATGTAAAAAAAATAAAAATGAGCTGATAAGAGAAACTAATAATGTTTTTTGCTAAATTAGAGAGAGAAAAAATGATTCAAAGAGGAGGGTTTCTAATGGAGGAAGTAGATTATCAAAGAAACATTTAGTGGGTATGACATTATAAATGAAAGGTTAAGATGAAGAAAAGTTAACCAATTTCAAAATATATAGATAAAATTTAAGGGCTATCTACCTATCCCGTAGCATCCATATTTAATTTACTGTAAATGCAAATAAATATTTTTCTTATTTTAATTTTATCATTATATTTTAAAAATTAATTCACTTTTCTTCATCTCAACCTTATAATGTCATACCCACTAAACGTTTCTTTGATAATCTACTTCCTCCATTAGGAAACCCCTCTTTGGATCATTTTTCTCTCTCTCTAGTTTAGTAGAAAACATCGTTAGCTTCTCTTATAAGCTCTTTTTTTTTTTACATTTAACTAGATATCATTTTATATAGATTTAAAATGAATGATCATGACTGGGATATAGGTGCGGTCGTAAGAAGTAAAAGTATTTGTAAACCTGACAATGTTGTAGCTCCGAATTTATACTTGGACTTCTTTAAATGTGTTTGGAATTCTTTTGATGATTTTTAGCTCCTGACATGACTAATTTTAACGGTTTATCTAAAATTTACTCTTTTGATTTTTATAACTGCTCACTAGGAAAAAAAAGATGATCAAGTCATAATCCTGAAACAAAATAGTAATCAACCGTTGTAATTACATCTCATTCAACCATCTTATTTTATCCAACAAACCTCTTTTCCTCCATCAACAACAACAATGGTGTGTGTTCCACCAACAACTACAACAACAAAAGAATGGATTGATCTAGAACAACTAGATATAGGGGCTAACAATTATTCTATATTTAATTTTTTCCATGGAGACTCCTTTGATTCTAACTAGAACAAGGTATCCATTCACTTTGTTACATTTTATGTGTGTATATTTTAAATTTTGATTTTAGTACTTCTGATTTGAAATTAGAAAAAATCAGTCAATAAGGATTATGCATGAATTATTGCATATGACTCACAATTTTGATTTTAGCACTTTTGTTTGAAAGAGGAAACATCATGGTTCTTTGAGACATATATTTCTCCAGTCCCGTAACCAAGTGAAAAAGGGATTCTCTTGAAGCATGAATTCTTCTGCCCATGAATCCTTCTTTGCTTTGTTACGGGACTAGAGCAATATATTCTTTCGCTAGGGTCTAATATATGTTTCATAGAGAGTATTCTCTTGCAACGGATACGGGGAAATCCCTTGAGACTATTGATTCAATTTCTAGAAAGTCATGTCTATCTCCTTCACTTAAAAAACAACCTATGATGATTCAAATCAGACAAAATCAACTAAACTTCATGATAAAAAGAACGTGTACGGTGTAGAGCATAAAGCCTAGGATTAATATTTAAACAATGCTATTGCTTAAGAATGATTAATTAATATAAGATTAAATTATAGTATAATCTCAATCTCACCAAAGAAAACGTGACTATATAATGAAAACACCATCCCAATTAGTAGAAAAGAAAAAAAGTGTAAACATGGAGTTATATTATTTTGGCAAAAGGGTCTAGTGAATCCTTGTACTTGTGTCAGTTTGTACTTGTAACGACCCGTTTAGTCGTTTTGAGCAGCAGATTTAATTCTGGAAAAACTGGCCAAGACCACGAGCACTGCGACGGACCGTCACAGGCACGACGGCCCGTCGAGGGTGCATCGTTTCAGCATACTTAGAAAATCTGAAATTGGGTACTGAAAATCGACTCTCTGAACTTCGTGACGAAATGACAGGACGGACCGTCACAGGTGTGACGGACCGTCAAAGGTGTGACGGACCGTCACAGATCATTGATGAAAAATTGGGTCTCTGACCCTTGCGACGGACGGCAGGACGGACCGTCGCAGGCGCGACGGCCCGTCACCGGTCGCGTAATCCCAGTGGGAATCGGATTTCTGGTTAAGTTTTAAGGGACGTTTTGGACTATTCTTTCCTTAATTATAAAGTTTGAGGGTTAATATTAATAAATCTAATTACTTGGGGGTTAAAATAGGTAACCTTAAGTTAATTAGTGGGTCATTATTACCATCTTTCATTCCTAATTATATAGAATTAGGGTAAAAGAAAGAGGGTTTGAAAAAGAAAAAGAAAAGAACGAGAAGAGAGGAGAAAGCGAGCGAGTAGAGAGAAAGCGAAGAGGATCGCAAGGATTTTGAGAAGATAGCTTGTTGATTCAATTCTTGATTGGAGGTAGGTTATGGTTTCTTTTACGATATTCGTAGTAAACTCTTAATAGTGAATGATATGTATTGATAGTATTGTGAACCCTTCTATATGCTTAAACTGTATGCTTGCATGAATATGATTATGAAATTGCGAATAAATAAGCATGATGAAGCTATTGAATCCCAAATCTTGATAAAAACCCTAATTCACTTGTTAATGATGATGCCTTAGTATGAAAGAAGGCTTGATGAATTAGGGGATCGGGTGCCACGCGTTCGGTACCAGGATAGAATGAATATGAGGATCGGGTGCCACGTTCCGGTACCAGGATAGAATGAATATGAGGATCGGGTGCCACGTTCCGGTACCAGGATAGAATGAATATGAGGATCGGGTGCCACGTTTCGGTACCAGGATAGAATGAATATGAGGATCGGGTGCCACGTTCCGGCACCAGGATAGAATGAATATGAGGATCGGGTGCCACGTTCTGGTACCAGGATAGAATGAATATGAGGATCGGAGTTTCACGTTCCGACACCAGGATAGAATATGGATCGCGTGCCACGTTCCGGTACCAGGATAGTATATGAGGATCGGAGTGTCACGTTCCGACACCAGGATAGAATATGGATCGGGTGCCACGTTCCGGTACCAGGATAGTATATGAGGATCGGAGTGCCACGTTCCGGCACCAGGATAGAAATAGAGGAGCGGAGTGTCACGTACCGACACAAGAGGAAGAAAGATAATGAATCTTGAAAGATAATGAATATACTCAATCTAATGAACTTAATTCCCAAATGAGTATGGTATTGAGGCTTGAGTCCTCATGTGTGAACTCGGTTGTAGTTATTGATGAATTTATGTTGTTATTGCTACATGTTGAGTATTGTAGTTGATTTACATTATTATTGATATATACTGTTCCCTATTTTGAGTTGGCCGATGATATCTACTGATTACTTGTGGTTATCTTGACCCATACTTTTATGTTTTCTCCTTTGTTATTTGTGCAATGCGACAAGCGTTCCGTCAACTTCAACTCAACGATAGATCTAGCAGTCTTCACTACCTTCGGAAATTCGGGGTGAGCTAATGCGTCTAGCTTGGGTAGGTCTTCTTCTTCAAGTCTTGATGCCTTGAACTTCCGGCATGGACTAGCTAGTATTAGTTTTAGCTTCTTAGACAGGTTTAGCTTAGCAATTTGAGATAGGTGGTCTTGTGATGGTGACTTCCAGATTTTGGGGATAATAATAATAGTTTTGAATTGTTTTATTAATGAGTTTAAGTCTTCCGCATTACTTTACATTGTTATATATTGAAATGATAAGGGTTAAATTGGTTGGTTCGCTCACATAGGAGGGTAAATGTGGGTGCCAGTCGCGGCCCGGATTTGGGTCGTGACAAACTTGGTATCAGAGCATTAGGTTCGTTGGTCTCATCACACAAGAACAGGTCTAGTAGAGTCTTAAGGAGCGGTAGGGGGCGCCTTTACTTTTCCTTGAGAGGCTATAAGACTTTAGGAAAATTCCACTCTTCCATTCTTTCTTTCGTGCTACTACTTGAGTCCAATTGGTATCTAGGCGATCTGGTGGTATCGACCATCTTCACTCTATTTCGCGAGATGGTTAGAACTAGAGCAACGACCGCACCAAAGAAGCAACAACGGCACCGAAGAAACATCCGAGCCAGCCACTGGGGCTGTGGCTCGAGGGAGAACAACGGCAAGAGGCCGTGGTAGAGGTCGTGGGAGGACGTCCTCTAGAGGAAGAGGACAAGCACCTAGCCCATCTGATGCTAGGGTAGTGACTCCTCCACCGACTGAGGAAGCGGTAAGAGAAGGGGAGGATGGGGAGAATGAACAAGTGCCGAATGAGGAAATGCCACCCCAACCTACCCCAGAGATGATCAATCAGGTTCTGGCTTATCTTAGCGGGTTATCTGATCACGGTCAGGCACCTCCAGTGGTTTCTGCACCAACACCTCCGGTTTCAGAGGTACGACATGCGGCTACTATGGCTCCCCGCATGGACGCCTCATTGGAGATAGGCACATTCCCACGTCTGACTACTGGACCGATAATGACAAACGATCAGCACGAACTTTTTTCAGTAAGTTCTTGAAATTGAAACCTCCAGTCTTCAAGGGTGCAGAATCTGAAGATGCTTATGATTTTCTGGTTGATTGTCATGAGCTACTACACAAGATGGGGATAGTAGAACGGTTTGGCGTTGAGTTCGTAAGCTATCAGTTTCAAGGGAACGCCAAAATGTGGTGGCGATCACATGTCGAGTGTCAACCAAGCGGAGGCCACACCCATGACTTGGGCATCCTTCTCTACTCTGTTTATGGAGAAGTATATCCCAAGGACTTTGAGAGATAGAAAAAGGGATGAGTTCTTGAGTCTCGAGCAAGGTAGGATGACGGTTAACGCATATGAGGCTAAGTTTCGTGCTTTATCAAGGTATGCCACTCAACTCTGTTTCAGTCCACAAGAACGGATCCGCCGTTTTGTGAAGGGGTTGAGATCAGAGTTGCGGATTTCAGCCTTACAGGTAGCGGCAGCGGCAAAATCCTTCCAAGAGGTGGTAGACTTTGTGATAGAGGTGGAAGGACTGAATCCAGATGACTTCACCACAACTTCGACATCAAAAAGGTTTCGAAAGGGAGGTGAGTTTAATAGTTCGTATACTAGAGGACAGACTTCTGGAGGCTACTCAGTTCGACCAATTCAGTCTTCACTACAGACTGTAGTTGGGGGACCACCCCAGACCGGTCAACACTTCTCTGAGAGACCTATGCTTGACTCTAGAGAGTGTTATGGATGTGGGGAGACTGGACATATTAGGAGGAATTGTCCCAAACAAAGTTATAGACCCCCAATAGCTAGAGGTAGAGGTGGTCATGGTAGAGGCCGTTATTCTGGAGGACGTGGTGGTCGAGGTAATGGTGGTCACCAAAACGGCAGAGGTGATGGGCAAACTGGAGCCACTACATCACAACATGGTAGGGGCAACAGACAGACGAACGATAGGGCCCATTGTTACGCTTTCCCTGGGCGGTCTGAAGCGGAGGCATCTGATGCTGTCATCACAGGTAATCTTTTGGTTTGTGATTGCATGGCTTCTGTATTGTTTGATCCTGGATCAACATTTTCTTATGTATCTTCCTCATTTGCTAATGGTCTAAATTTACATTGTGAATTACTTGACATGCCTATTCGTGTTTCTACTCCGGTGGGTGAGTCTGTGATAGTTGAAAAAGTGTATAGGTCTTGTTTGGTGACTTTTGTGGGGAGCAACACTTATGTAGATTTGGTTATTCTAGAAATGGTTGACTTTGATGTAATTAGGTATGACTTGGCTTTCTCCGAATTTTGCGATCTTGGATTGTAATGCTAAAACGGTGACGTTAGCCAAGCCTGGGACCGATCCGTTAGTGTGGGAGGGTGACTACACTTCCAATCCGGTGCGTATCATATCCTTTCTTCGTGCTAAGAAAATGGTTAGTAAAGGGTGTTTAGCTTTCTTGGCACATCTCAAGGATGACACTACTCAAGTACCCTCAATTGAGTCGGTTTGGTAGTCCGTGAGTTTTTGGATGTGTTCCTGCAGATCTTCCTGGTATGCCACCGGATAGGGATATTGACTTGCATTGATCTTGAGCAGAATACTCGCCCCATTTCTATACCCCCTTATAGAATGGCTCCGTGAGTTAAGAGAGTTAAAAGCCCAACTTCAAGAGTTGTTGAGCAAAGGCTTCATCGGACCAAGTGCATCTCCTTGGGGTGCTCGGTTTTGTTTGTGAAGAAGAAGGATGGGAGTTTTCGGATGTGCATAGACTACAGACAACTAAACAAGGTAACCATAAAGAACAAGTATCCTCTTCCTCGCATTGATGACTTGTTCGATCGATTTACAAGGTGCTTGTGTCTTCTCTAAGATTGACTTGAGATCCGGTTATCATCAATTGAAAATACGGGCAACGGATGTGCCAAAGGCCTTTTCGAACAAGGTATGGGCATTACGAATTTGTGGTGATGTCTTTTGGTCTTACGAATGCCCCTGCTGCGTTCATGAGCTTGATGAACGGGATTTTTAAGCCATATTTGGACCTCTTCGTAATCGTATTTATTGATGATATATTGGTATACTCGAAGAGCAAGAAGGAACATGAAGAGCATTTGAGAATGGTATTGGAAACGTTGAGAGAGAAAAAGCTTTACGCCAAGTTCTCTAAGTGTGAATTTTGGCTAGATGCAGTGTCCTTCTTGGGGCACGTAGTTTCTAAGGATGGAGTGATGGTAGATCCATCTAAGATTGAGACAGTGAAGAATTGGGTAAGACCCACTAATGTGTCAGAAATAAGGAGCTTTGTTGGGTTAGCTAGCTACTACCGCCGATTTGTCAAGGGATTCTCTTCTATTGCTTCCCAATTGACGAACTTGACTAAGCAGAATGTTCCATTTGTATGGTCGGACGAATGTGAAGAAAGCTTTCAGAAGCTCAAGACTTTGTTGACTACCGCACCTATCCTTACTTTGCCAGTAGAGGGTAAAAACTTCATTGTTTATTGTGATGCATCGTATTCTGGGTTGGGTGCAGTACTAATGCAAGAGAAGAATGTGATTGCGTATGCTTCGAGGCAATTAAAAGTGCATGAACGTAATTATCCAACTCATGATTTAGAATTGGCTGCGGTAGTGTTTGCATTAAAGCAATGGAGACACTATTTATATGGGGTTAAGTGTGAGGTTTACACGGATCATCGTAGTCTTCAGTATGTCTTTACTCAGAAAGATTTGAACTTAAGACAGAGGAGATGGATGGAGTTGCTAAAGGACTACGATATCACTATCTTGTATCATCCGGGAAAGGCGAATGTTGTGGCGGATGCGTTGAGTAGAAAGGCGGGAAGCATGGGAAGTCTAGCTCACTTGCAAGCTTCTAGACGCCCATTGGCTAGAGAAGTGCAGATTTTGGCTAATGACCTTATGAGGTTAAAAGTAAATGAGAAGGGAGGATTGTTAGCTTGTGTGGAGGCAAGATCCTCCTTCCTTGACAAGATTAAGGGAAAACAGTTTGATGATGAGAAACTAAGGCGAATCCAAGATAAAGTATTGCGAGGAGAGGCCAAAGAAGCGACAATCGATGAAGAAGGTGTTTTGAGAATCAAGGGAAGGGTATGTGTACCCAGCGTCGATGATTTGATCAACACTATTCGGCAGAGGCTCATAGTTCAAAGTATTCTATACATCCGGTGCGACCAAGATGTACCGTGACCTAAAGCAACACTTTTGGTGGAGTAGAATGAAGCGTGATATTGTTGACTTTGTTGCCAAGTGTCCAAAGCGTCAACAAGTAAAGTATGAACACCAAAGGCCGGAGGAACACTTGAGAGAATGCCCATTCCTGAATGGAAGTGGGAGAGAATTGCAATGGATTTTGTGGTTGGTCTTCCAAAGACATTGGGTAAGTATGACTCCATTTGGGTGGTTGTCGATAGGTTAACTAAGTCTGCTCATTTCATTCCGGTCAAGGTGACTTACAATGCAGAGAAGTTAGCGAAGATCTATATCTCAGAAATCGTTCGATTGCATGGGGTTCCACTCTCCATTATATCAGATAGAGGTACGCAGTTTACTTCTAAGTTTTGGAAAACATTGCATGCAGAATTGGGTACTAGGTTGGACCTTAGTACTGCGTTCCATCCTCAGACCGATGGTCAGTCTGAGAGGACGATTCAAGTGTTGGAGGATATGCTTCGCGCATGCGTGATAGAGTTTGACGGCCATTGGGATAGCTTCTTACCTTTGGCAGAGTTTTCCTACAACAATAGCTATCACTCAAGCATTGATATGGCCCCATTTGAAGCATTGTATGGGAGGAGATGTAGGTCTCCCATTGGTTGGTTTAATGCCTTTGAGGTTAGACCTTGGGGTACCGATCTTTTGAGGGATTCATTAGAGAAAGTGAAGTCTATTCAAGAAAAGCTTCTAGCGGTGCAAAGTAGGCAAAAAGAATATGCAGATCGAAAGGTTAGAGACTTAGAGTTCATGGAGGGTGAACAAGTATTGTTGAAGGTTTCACCAATGAAAGGGGTGATGCGGTTTGGTAAAAGAGGTAAGCTAAGTCCGAGGTACATTGGGCCATTTGAGGTACTAAAGCGAGTAGGAGAGGTGGCTTATGAATTAGCCTTACCTCCAGGGCTGTCCGGAGTGCATCCGGTGTTTCATGTGTCCATGTTGAAAAGATATCATGGGGATGGAAATTACATTATCCGTTGGGATTCAGTCTTGTTTGATGAGAACTTGACTTATGAAGAGGAACCGGTTGCTATATTAGATAGGGAGGTTCGCAAGTTGAGGTCAAGAGAGATTGCATCCATCAAGGTGCAATGGAAGAATCGACCGGTTGAAGAAGCCACTTGGGAAAAGGAGGCAGATATGCAAGAAGATACCCACATTTGTTCAAAGATTCAGGTGCTCCTCCTCGCCCTTGTTTTTCTTTTTTTGATCGGTCGGGGACGAGCGATGGGTAAATTGGTATCTAGTGTAACGACCCGTTTAGTCGTTTTGAGCAGCAGATTTAGTGCGGAAAAAGCGGCCAAGACCACGAGCACTGCGACGGACCGTCCACGAGCACGACGGCCGTCGAGGGTGCATCGTTCAAAGATACTTAGAAAATCTGAAATTGGGTCGAAAATCGACTCTCAACCGTGGCGAAATAGCGGACGGACCGTCCGCAGTGTGACGGACCGTCACGCAGATCATTGATGAAAAATTGGGTCTCGACCCTTGCGACGGACGGTGGGCGGACCGTCGCGGGCCGACGACGGCGTCACCGGTCGCGTAATCCCGATGGGAATCGGATTTACGGTTAAGTTTTAAGGGGCGTTTTGGACTATTCTTTCCTTAATTATAAAGTTTGAGGGTTAATATTAATAAATCTAATTACTTGGGGGTTAAAATAGGTAACCTTAAGTTAATTAGTGGGTCATTATTACCATCTTTCATTCCTAATTATATAGAATTAGGGTAAAAGAAAGAGGGTTTGAATAAGAAAAGAAAAGAACGAGAAAGAGAGGAGAAGCGAGCGAGTAGAGAGAAACGAAGAGGATCGCAAGGATTTTGAGAAGATAGCTTGTTGATTCAATTCTTCGGTGGAGGTAGGTTATGGTTTCTTTTACGATATTCGTAGTAAACTCTTAATAGTGAATGATATGTATTGATAGTATTGTGAACCCTTCTATATGCTTAAACTGTATGCTTGCATGAATATGATTATGAAATTGCGAATAAATAAGCATGATGAAGCTATTGAATCCCAAATCTTGATAAAAACCCTAATTCACTTGTTAATGATGATGCCTTAGTATGAAAGAAGGCTTGATGAATTAGGGGATCGGGTGCCACGTTCCGGTACCAGGATAGAATGAATATGAGGATCGGGTGCCACGTTCTGGTACCAGGATAGAATGAATATGAGGATCGGGTGCCACGTTCCGGTACCAGGATAGAATGAATATGAGGATCGGGTGCCACGTTCCGGTACCAGGATAGAATGAATATGAGGATCGGGTGCCACGTTCTGGTACCAGGATAGAATGAATATGAGGATCGGGTGCCACGTTCCGGTACCAGGATAGAATGAATATGAGGATCGGAGTGTCACGTTCCGACACCAGGATAGAATATGGATCGGGTGCCACGTTCCGGTACCAGGATAGTATATGAGGATCGGAGTGTCACGTTAGACACCAGGATAGAATATGGATCGGGTGCCACGTTAAATTGCAGGATAGTATATGAGGATCGGAGTGCCACGTTAGGCACCAGGATAGAAATAGAGGCGGAGTGTCACGTGCATCGACACAAGAGGAAGAAAGATAATGAATCTTGAAAGATAATGAATATACTCAATCTAATGAACTTAATTCCCAAATGAGTATGGTATTGAGGCTTGAGTCCTCATGTGTGAACTCGGTTGTAGTTATTGATGAATTTATGTTGTTATTGCTACATGTTGAGTATTGTAGTTGATTTACATTATTATTGATATATATTGTTCCCTATTTTGAGTTGGCCGATGATATCTACTCAGTTCTTGTGGTTGTACTGACCCCCTACTTTTATGTTTTCTCCTTTGTTATTTGTGCAATGCGACAAGCGTTCGTCAACTTCAACTCAACAGTAGATCTAGCTAGTCTTCACTACCTGGGGAAATTCAGGGGGAGCTAATGGGTCTGGCTTGGACTGGGTCTTCTTCGTCAAGTCTTGATGCCTTGAACTTCCGGCATGGACTAGCTAGTATTAGTTTTAGCTTCTTAGACAGTTTTGTTTAGCAATTTGAGATAGATGTTCTTGTGATGATGACTTCCAGATTTTGGGGATAATAATAATAGTTTTGAATTGTTTTATTAATGAGTTTAAGTCTTCCGCATTACTTTCTGTTGTTATATATTGAAATGATAAGGGTTAAATTGGTTGGTTCGCTCACATAGGAGGGTAAATGTGGGTGCCAGTCGCGGCCCGGATTTGGGTCGTGACAGTACTGTGAAATCTTCTACTTATACATTTGTCATCTGGACCCCTGAACCCATCTACACTCAACATTTTAAAAACGTTTTCTGACTTGACCTCCTATGTGGCAGATACAACCAAGGGTGATATACACACTTGAGGAGAGTGAAATGTGGTTAAAAGGGTCTAATAGCCACATTAGGGTTTTATAAAGTCTTCTTTCCCATTCACATTTAACCCGATTATTGAAAAATTTGATATTTTTCTTGCCTCTTTTTTGATCTTCTTTCTCCAAATTTCTTGTCCATTTTTTTCATCGTTTTAATCCTCTTTTATTTCTATGCATTTCCAGTTAATTGTTTTTTTTCATTTTGTGGTTAATCCTATTGTAGTTTTCTACATCATCACGAAAATTGTTTTTCTTAGAATAATGACACACTAAGTTAACTAAAAATTAAAACTTTACGAGATAGAGAGCAAAGAAAACCAACTAATTCTTAAATAAAAGTCGATAAAACAAATACCCATTACCTGAAACTACAATCTCCATTACTCTAATCACAACAATTCGGATAGGAACAGATATCTAAAATTCAATCACAGAGTTTAAATATACTCCAAAAAAAAAAAAAAAAGAGACAAACCTATATGTATTGAGTAAAATATCTTCACCTATACACTATTATCACAGAATATACAAATAAATATCAATTCAAATATAGATTCTTGGTAACATAAGCAACTAGTATTTTAAAGGGAAGCTTGAATATTAACAGTAAACTAATGAAAATTCTAGGAATACGGTTAATGGAATTTTTATAACGAAGACAACTTCATATATTCAAAAAATATAACCGGATGTATATATATATATGTATATGCATATGTATATATATATATTTAAGAAAAGACTTAGCTTAATGAATCCTCTTTTATTACTAACTATGAAGTCTACATTTTAGTCAAGAAACACATGAGTGAAACGTGAAGAAACAAAGATATGAAAGTGGGCGATTACTAGAAAAATATCTCGAAAAATAAGTGAAAAGACAAACCAACAACTCATGCCATTTTCAAAATCAAAGCAACAACCCTTAATGGAGATATTGAACTAACATTCAATATTTGTATAAATCAATTGTGTAAATACATAATTGAATTCTTATCATTATAGGAACAAGCAAAGGGTTAGGGCCGAAACGAACATTAATATTTAATACAAAATCAGGCTATAAATATGAACAGAATACCAAAGGATCTAGGAAATTTTTAACTATACAAAAATAAATAAAACAGTAGAAACAAAATAAACATTATTAACTACTAAAAGGTCAAATCGAAGTCTAACACATGACTACTAAAACAAAGCTAAGCACATATAATAAACAAAAAGCATAGAAGAATTGGGGATTAAATAAAATGAATCAAAGAAATAATTTACCTGGTTCTGGGCAGTGAACCGGAACTACGAGTTTGAAGGAGACGATTCCACGTCTTCAACTCAAAAAACCACAAAACACTTTAAAAATTTTAACTATGGAACAAAGAATTCCCAAAATTTTATGGGTACTCATTGGTCTCCCCACCAAATCTTCCTTTAAAAAAGGGAATGAAGTGGGTTTATATATAAACCAAAAAATTCCAAAAATCTAAGAAGAGACGATGTGGGTTATTTGAAAATTTTCAAAATCACTTAGAAGATAGAGATTTCCCATTGGTTGATGTACAAATTTGAATTGTGAGGTGTTGATTTTGAGTGAAGGACGATCAAGGCACCAGATTTTGACATCTCATGCTCTCCAAAGGTCTTCGTACGAAGAGAGATGAGAGGGTGCATCACGTGGCGGCTGGGATTTATGGGTTTTCTCTGAGTTTCAGTCGCGAGAGAGGACAAAGATTGTGCGGGTCGGGTGGGTTGATTTTTGGTAGTGCTGTACGTTGCTGCTTGTTTGCTGCAAATTGGTATAGTAGTATGAAAGTGGGCTGGAATTTAAAATAAAATGGGTATTATAGTGGGGCTGGAATAAATGTTAAAGCTAGAAATGAATTGGGCCGAGGAAAGGGTGAATTGGGTCAGCTGAATAACGAGAAGGCCTAAAATTTGGCCTTGAGTTGGCCTAAGCAATTAATAATTTAGCCAAATCGAATTGGAATTTGCCAATTGAGGTTATAAACTTAACCAAATTGAATTAGAATTGCAAATTCGGCTAAGTCTAAATGAGATGGATTAATTTAGGAGCTTCTCAATCTTAACGAAATAAAATAGTTAGTTTGAAAATAGAATGATTAATTTAGGTACACATAAATTAAATCAAAATTATAACTATAATTTAATAGTAATCGATGAAACACTTACAAAAATATGAAATCTCTTGCAACTCTCAAATATTTATAAAATTATATAAATATATCTATCATTTAAAATTTACAAAAATAACAAAAAAATTAATTTAAAATGACTTGAAAAGATACTTGAATTTAATAAAACTAATTATTCCACAAATTAATAAAATTATAAAGCTCGAAAGTTAATTCCTATCATGTAGGGTCAAAATTGGGTGTCAACAATATCCCCTTAGTTTATTTAAGGTGATCTCTGAAATTTATGTAATAGTTCAGGGGGTACTTCTGCATTTTTTCAAAATATAACTTTGTAAGTGTTGAATTGATCTCCTAGAAGATAGAAACTTCAATATGTGAAAACCCATACATGGAAAAAATTTCAAATACCTATCTCGCATTTTGAAAAATTCAACTATTTTTGACAATGAAAAAAGCTTCAAAAATTCACTTAATGTTAATAGAATTAGTACGTTTCACACACCTTATATACTAAACAAATCACATTCCAAAAAAATGTAAGTGTTTTTAAATATTAACTTCTAAAGTACATATTGATTTATTCATGAAAATATGTATAAATATGGGTCGATCTATTTTTAATCCAATCCATTGGTTATCTAGTTCATTTTTAAAATATATTTTTTTGGGGTAAGAAAGATGAAATGGGGGAGGGTATTACATTGTGGAGATTTAATGTACACACGGTGAAAATTTATATAGCCAATCAATTAAGCTACTAAGATTCTCTTATACTAATATTGGACATAGGATGAGAAATCAAAAGAAAAAGAAAAACATAGTTCTTGGAATTAAAGGTATTATTATTATCGCATATATTCACAAACTACAATATTACTACTCCAAGCATTTGTATTTTTTGCTTTTCTGAGTAATAGATTAATTAAAGAAGCAAAAAGATTTAGGGTGTGTTTGGTATGAAGAAAAAAATTTTCCTGAAAATATTTTCTAATTTTATCATGTTTGGTAGAGTCAAATGGTTTGTTAAATATATTCCAAATCAACTCATTTTCCTCAAATTTAAAGAAAATGACTTCCCTTCTAAACATAATGAAATGATTTTCCAAAACTCTCTTCCAACCTCCGCCCAATCCACCCCACCCTACCAGCCCTAACCCACCCCCTACCAACACTCCACAAACCCTACCAGCCCCCACCACACCCCACCCCATCCTACCAGCCCCGAACTTATCCTCTACCAGCACCTCACCCACCCATACACCCTAGAAGCCCCCACCCCCAATGAATAAAAAAATTTAAGTTAATATTTTAATTTTTTTCTCCTACAATCTTAACCCCCAAACTCCCAACCAAGCTACGAAAATAATTTAAATTTTTTTTTCAACTTCAAAAATTATTTTTTACTCTAATAAAAAATAAAAGATACCAAAAGCATATTTCACTCAAAAATGAAACACTAAAATATATTTCTGGAAAATATTTTCTAGTCACCAACCAAACGTTAAAAATTAATCAAATATCTACTTATATCAAGTTAAACATTTTATACGAACATTTTCAATGAAAAACATTTTCCTTCATACCAAACACAACCTTAGAATAAGTTTCTATAGCTAAAAATTACTATCCACACAAAGATGATTAACATTTTTTTAGGTTGGATTCATGCAACAAAGACAACTCTCAAAATGAGATAATCCTAAACCTAGATATAACATTATTTAGAGGAATTATATTTTTGCCATAAAATTTCACCTAAGAAAGCAAACTTTAAAATAAATCCCCTTGACCCATATATAATAAAAGGATAGGAGAGGTTGTGCCTTTATTTCTAAAGAATATTTATATTGCTAATTTTATGATTATGTAAATTGTGTTGATATGTGTACGTTAAATTCATTAAAAACTATGATATTTCAAAGAAAGACTATATTGGAAAAAAAGGTTGTCCTTAAGAAGGATTTTTTTTGGATCTTTTATTATTTTTGCATGATTGAGATGTTTCATCACAAAGGAAGGTTCATTGATAAATATAATCCAACACATAAAAAACACATTTAGATCGAAAGACAGTCTTTTGCGTAATTCCTTAATTATTTATTCTTCTTAGTGAATTCCCGTAGTGAGATAAACATCCATCTTAGTTATGACTTATTTCCTCTAAATTCTTCAAAACTCTCTTCCCTTTTGTGGAGGTGAATCCAGAATGTTCAGTTTATGGTTATGAAATTCTAAAAAGGTAACTCGTTTGATTTTGAAAAGATATCCTTTTTAGAATCCAAATCTATAAACTCAAGATTTGGGATCCGCCTCTTTGTAAATATAATTTTTCATTGCACGGAAGAAAGTTGTGAAGTCCTAAGAAGAAAAAACTAAGATGGATGTTGATATTGCTATGGGAATTCATATGGAAGAAGAAATAATTACATAAATCCTCAACAAGCTCTCTTTCGATACAAATGTGTTATGAAGTCCTTGATGACACTAATCAACGAACCTAAATTTATATTGAAGCATCTCAATCATGCCAAGAATAAACAAAAATCTCAAAAAAAAATGTTTTCGTAATTACAATTTCCTTCCAATATGGTCTTTTAGAATTGTTTTCAAAAATTCATGCACACATCACTGAAATTAAAATAAAAATAGTTCAAGTTAAACAAAATAACTGAACTTCCTGATAAAAACAGGAAGAGTGTATAGTCTTAAGCTTAGGATTAGCGTTTAAATATTGATGTAGGATAATATTAATTATATTACTATACGCTTGGATTGTAGTGTCTAATATCAATCTAACTAATGAAACCCTGACCATATAGTGAAAACATCATCTCAAGTTGAAAAAGCAAAAGGAGTAAACCAAAAGAATTATATGATTAGTATGCGTAATATTATTCTTTAATCTTTACATGATACTCCCTATATTCCTAAGAAGTGTAATTTGTGAGTCAATGCACACCTATTAAGAAAATATTTAAGAACATAATATAAATCATAATTTCCATTCAGTATCCTTGTGACATTAGAAATATAACTTTGTAAGTAGTGAACTTATCTCCTAGAAAATATATAAGTAAAGAGAAAATATTTCAAAAATCTATCTTGAACTTTTAATAATTCAAATATTTCATACAATGAAAAGAGATTAAAAGATTGAGTTAATGTGAAATAAAATGAGTTCATGTTTCATGTTTTTTAATAAAAAAAACAATTTAAGCTTTTTTGAATATTAAATTCTAAAGAAGATTTTGATTTGTACATGTAAATGTGTATAAATATTGGTCAATCCATTTTAAACCCAATCCATTGGTTACCTAGTTCCTATTTCATTTTTACTTTTAGGGTAAGGGAAGATAAAATTGGGGAAGGCGATAACATAATGTGCTGGCATTTAAGACATTTTATCATCATATGTTCACAAATTACAATATTACTACACCAAGCATTTGTATGTTTTTGCTATTCTGAGCAGAAGAATATTTAAAAGAAGCAAAGAGATATAGAGTACGCTACTTTTTTTTTTATGACGTATTCATACGACAGTAACAACTTTAACAATGAGTTAATTCTCACATTATTCAAAGGCAATAGTTTTTGCCAAGAAACTCTAATATAAGAAAGAAAACGCTAAAATAAATCTTCTTAAACCATATATTATTAAGGATAGGGGGGATGGTACAATAATTTCTAAAGCCATCATATGCAGTGGAGCAAAAAAACATGTCATTGTTGATGAAATTCCAACTAGATTTAATATTCCTCCAATAGAATTCCAGGAACCTTCTCTTACCTATATATTTTAAAAACATATTTTACAAGAGTGATAGTTACATCTAAATATATATATTTAGCAGCAATTGTTAATTAATTGCCGCTAAAGCTCATTTTTTATGTAGTGTAATCACATCCCAAAAGTCATTTACCTGACAATTGATAGTAGGTCTGCCTTCAACTTTATCTGTATTGCCCAATAGTTTGTTAATATTAACCCTATTACCTAATGCATCTTGGTAGTTGTTCTTATTTGTTTCTAAGTTTTCCCTTGAAATATTTCGTACATTATGTAATAATTTGAGATCATCTTTTGATAAGATTTCGAAAAGATTGCTATTATTTAAATATGTAGCTTCAGTAGATTGTGATGGTGAAGTAGGCGTTACTGCAAAGGTAAGGTAGAGGTTTTTAGGTGGTTATAGTAGGTAATGGAAGATCTAGAATATTTTTTATCATTGGTACTCAGTTATGCTCTATTTAAAAGTTATTGTATAGAAAAGGTGCTTAGTTAATATATTTTAATAAGTTATTAGATATTGTACACAAATAATAGTGTGTTATCACAAAAGGTTGTAGGTGCTTAAGCCCCCATACTTCATAACATAAGTCGGCCAATGATACTAGCAGTGTAGGTTTTTCTCTCCCACCTTACTATTTACAATAGTTGAGGCGGAGTTATTTTTATCTTTATTTTTATTTAATTTAAATATATTGTTGACATCGTATGACATAACATTGGGAATATATTAGTCTATCTATTGCTTTAAGCTGTTTTCAAGGAATGTTGTGTATTGAGATCCCTTCGAGATAGCTCGATTTTGATGAGGACTTTTCCGTTATTTGTAGATTTTAGAGTCAAGAAACTTACTGTATTAGCATCAAATAAATCGATGCTAATACTTTTATCACTTGAGCTAGCATCTAAGGTTGGCCATTTTTCATAATTCATTTTCTCTTTAAATAATACCATCTGCCACAATTGGTAGGTGCTTCATCTTGTGTTGGAGTAGTGCTCTATTGTGTCACATTTCTTTATTGGATTTTCCTTTTTGCAAGTGGTATTAGTTTTTCCAAAGACACCACATTTGGTACAAAGTATATATAATATTTCCTTCATAGACAAGTCTTTGTAAGCGGCGACCTATAAAAATATGATTATTGACTGGTAATCCAATTGGTACCTATACACAAATGTGTGTAGATGATCCGCTTAATGCATAGGATGTACATCCATCCTTACTAAATTCCCTATTTTATTCCCTACTTATGCTAAGATTCATGTTCGTAGAGTTATGTAGTAGTACGGGTAGTCTGATCCAGAAGTGAAATCGAGGGTGATTTTTTTTTTGATTTTCTTGTTCGAATAGTTGACTTAGAAGAGTCGCTAGTTTACTTTTGGTTTTCAGGAATAAACAAACAGAAATGAAAGTGTGAAAGGTAAACTTGACATAGGATGTTTTTATACTAGTTGAAATCCATTGTAGATCTTATGTCAAATTTCCATGGGTTGCAAGGGTGTTGTCGTCTAGTTTTTTGAAATTTGTAGTAAATACAAGTTTTGAATATAGTTCCTATATCTACATTCAATGTTTTTTCTTTCTATTTTCTTTTGATACCAAGCCTTACCAACAATATTTTAAGACTCGTCTGCATCTTCTCTTTAGCAGACTCTGGCTTTTCTATAGTGTTGTGATGTTGAGACTTGAATCTTCTAGATGAAGATATTTTACAGGAATTAATAATGTTGAGATCCATTGTAGATGTTTAGATTACTTCTTGATTGCTCCGAGATCTTTATTTTATCCTTGTCGATTAACTTCTTTCCTGATGAAATAATCATTGATTCGGTTCACCTAATTGTAGCCATTATATCTTCATTGAATCAAATAAGATTCTTTTTAATTGTCATATTTTTTTATTATTCAACCATTCATTTTTAATATCATAATGGAGTGCATTGCAGACTATGTACAAAACATTGTTGTTTCCAATTGCACATGCAAGTGTACCTGGTTGCGCAAGTAATATGGTGACCCTAAAGAGCCGGATTATCAAACAAAAAAAGTTGACAATTAATTATTCTTACTAAATTATATTTGTAATTATTTATTTGCCCACAATAATTTGTGTTTATTTTTTATCTTTTCATATGCACTTTTTTTCTTCGTATCATTTTGTATCTAGGTGGAAACACAATTTCATCTAGAACCTTGTCTCGAACCGAACAATCATCCTTATCATGAAATGGAACCATTTAAACCTCATAGGATTTTGCTGATGCATTAGGCTTGTAGTAATAAGAGCAGTAAGGATAAAACTTTCTAATATTCTTGCTCTTTAAAACAACAATTGTGTGTACGCAAGGTTTCTCATCTAATTGAAATATTCCACAAGTGCATAATTTCCTCTCAAGGCAAAATAATATGTCTTCTTCTAGATTCATAAATTGAGAAAACAAATTTATATAATGGAACAATCTGCAAACATTAAAAAATTTATTTATATGTTATATGAAATGCCACTTTTTTCATTGTTTTCAAACTAATGTTGATCAAAAAGCCAAATGATCCATATCAACTGCATAAAATGTATATAGTTAGCTATCTTTTTATAAAATCCCTAATCATTGAACATTTAGGTGCATTTACAATCAATACCTCCTCAAATATTCTCCAAATGTATCCTTTGTATGTGAGGTTGTTTCTCTGTTTTTGCAGTTTCAAGAACCAAATTGAATTCTAGCCTCTTTCAAAAATATCATTATAGGGAATTGGCGTGCCTCAACAAGGCAGTCATTAAATCGAAAAGTGCATTCTACCGCTGTTTACTGTTGGATGAAGACTCGACCACTTCTCGTACCTAGCATCCTCTAGTTACTCCTTAACTCTATGATCAACCGTTTCCACCTTAGCCATTAATTTATCAAAATAGTTCTTCTCAATAAGTCATAGCCATAGAGCAGAATAGATCACATAGGGTGATTCTGCTCCTCTTGAAGTTTGTACGGACATTCTTCAAAAGATGCCACGTGCATGCATAATGAGGTACATTTGAAGCACATTGATTACACTCTTCAAAATACTTTAATTTTTATGCAATACAACACATATTTTTTCACGCTTGCCAAATGTATTTTTGAATTGTTCAAAGAACCATGTCCATGAACAGCCATTTTCTATGTCTACAACTCCTTCTGTCAATGAAAATATGAAACCTATCACAAATCAACACACATGATATTTTTGTTTTATATAACATTAACACTATGTATAAGTTATTATAAAAAAAAAAACAAGTTCACCATCACAAAAACACATATATGCCCCATCCAGTGTGATTGCTCATATAAATGTCCTTTTGTAAACTCGACTAAAATGTGCACCGTCGACAATAACTACCGATCTGCTGAACTTATTGAACCCCCTCATCAATGGTCTCAAGGCTATTAAAAGATACATGAATTTAGGTTTCGCCGACTTGTACATCGTTATATATTATTTTAGATACGCAATACTTAGCATGTATATGTATCTCGGCATCTGCCTATATCCATCTGCAGATTTGCCCCTTATTATTTCTAATGTACGTACATTAGCACGTCATGTTTTCTAGTCAGACATCTCCATTCCCATAGAATTATCTAACCTCCCGAATTAAATCTTTCGGAATATGAATTCTCTTATGGTAGACCAATTTAGGAACAGTCACACTACTGACAAACCCAATAATTTCTTGGAGTTTGTTAGTACCTTATCCTCAATGGATACATATGTTCACTATTGAAGTATCTCACTTTGTTTGAGTTTTTCCTTCACAAAACCTTCACACTCTAGCCAAAATAATTCAAAAAGCACAATGACACATAATTGTACAATTGTTTTGATTATATTAATGCATACACCAAATACATACATGATGCTACGATGACCCACAATATGTCAAAAATGATATATATTAATGTATCATCCATATCAATGATCACTATAACTATTTAATACACCTTAAATAATACATTTTTGTGTATCATATTCACATCACTAGTCTGATATGTTTTATAAAAATGAGTAATTCCCTCACGTTAGAGATACCAAATGTATAATATATCACTTTCTGCACATGTATTGTATGTATCACTTACAATCCACTACATTTATTTATTACCTTTTTATGTTTAATAGATAGAAACGCATTCACTCATAATAATTCATATCATACCGCTAAAAAATCTGTATAGATACCAAATAAAAAATTAAGTATACGCTATTTAAAATATAGAACTAATCTATATCATGAATATCATATCAATATCAATTTATCATTATAAATAAAAACAATTATTACCATGTTACACATGCTAATGATAATAATGTAACATAAAAGACTAGAAATAAAAAATCAAATACTCTCAAACATTTTTCTATCAGCTCTCTTTACTTTAAAATTTAAATTGTGCTTTATTTTATATTTCTTCAATAGGTAAATTGCCTACGCTTCGCTCGACTCCCTTATTTGCAATTTTGGTTGACTCTTTTTTTTAATAGTTTTAGTGTAGTTGTTAAATTAGTGTTAAAATTTTATATTTTCAGTTACTCCTATGTAATGTCGCGGAGTATTAGGTTGTTATGGAGTTTTAAAATGTCGTTGCTTGAATGATTTATTCACATCCTAGTGAGTAAGGGCAGGTAGCATATAACTTTAAGTGCAAAAATGTGGATCGACATATGGCACATAAACAATACAACTTTTATAGACATGTATATATTTAGTATTGGATTTTTTTGGCAATAGTTAAAACCAAATCCGCTACAATAACAGACATCAACAACATATGATATACAATTAGGAACTGTTGGACATGTAAAGTTTTGCAAATAACAAAATAAACACTACTTGATAAAACTAATAATATTAAGGCCTCGTACAATAGAAAAAGATTCTACTTTGTCATTTATATGGTGTCGACATCACTCACTTTGTTGTCGTCTATAAATAACTTTCTTCACTTCGTACACTTTCTCGAATAAACTCTTCTGTTTGAAATTGAAGTTCATTAGGTATTTCTTTTGAGTATTCTATGTTTGATTTTCCTGCATTACAGTCTATTGGTTCAGTTGAATCTTCTACTTACTCTTTTCCTGTACGTAAAAGTAATTAATAATGATGTATGTTAAACAGATTGTCCGGAAGATGAATGATGTACCTATCAATATAATATGTGTTAGAATCTCAATAAATTTGTAGCACTTTGCCTTTTTGTCTTTGTTTATGCGGTGTTGCATTCTAATTCTTCATCCGACACATACACTATTTTGACTGTATAGTTTTACCACCCCTATTTCACATATAAATTGCTCAATTTAAGTTTGAATACCAAGTCTATCCTGCATAGACTGCAAATATGGGACGGTACATCAGTCTCACTTTCGAAAATATGTTAACTAACATGTGAGCAAAAGTATCAAGAGGTTTCTCTGCAACCCCATCACGGACCAAAGCAGTCGTCCCACGAATGTCCTTGACCTTTATGTGTATCTTAAACCTATGTATGCGTAAAAAATCGTTAGAGCTCCTTTGAATGTAAGTTGTGGCTACAATGTTAGTTGCTTTCTTACCTACCATATGTAAAAAATAAAGGTCTGTATATATATATATATATATATATATATATATATATATATATATAACAGTAGCATGTAGCATGTTGATTTAACCGTTGTGCTTATGATGTGAAGGGTTTATTATAGTACTTACCTCTATGTTCGCACTCTAGTTAGAATCTACTAAATCTGCAATAGTCAACCAATTTTAAAACATAGCTTCTGCAACGGGAACGTTACTTGCATTTTCACTCTCAATAGTATGTACATAAACTGATAACTTATGGAGCAACGGGGTGATGTTATCCATTTTAAGACTATCATATATTCTGCTTGTTGCGGTGGTGGCAAAATCCAGTTCACCTAGTATGAAAAAAAAATTAAATGTTAATGTCCTAGATATGTGACTATTAAAAGTTTCAATTAAATTAAGAAGAAATATTTACCTCTGAATTTAGTAGCAGTAATGATTAAAATACCCTACCCTGATCCACCCAAAAAGTTATTCTTGCTTTGATAGTCATGTCCTAACTAAAAGAGAATTATATGTAGCTTTTTTGGGATGATTGAGTTTGAATGTAATGTAATTGAGATAAGAATATTACGGATCAGTAAGACTGTGTATGTCGCGCTTCTTCTACTTTGAACTCATACTCTCCATGTAACCGATTCCAAGTAAGCATCAAACTACGTCTCCGAGTTAAGGAGGGATATGATTTACTGTATACGTTGGAGACAAAGTGTAACATAAATGGCAAGAATTGATGTGCCTGATAGGACGATGTTGTTGTTGACCCTAGAGCGAAGCATTACTGCTTGGATATAATTTAAAGGGATTTGAACAATATCATCTTGTAGTTTTTGGATGGAAGTTATCCGGAAGAATGTTATTTAATAGTTTGAATACACTTATATGTATTCACAAGTTATTTCTGAAACTTTGAAGTTTCTCATAATGATTGCATAACCTTTGCTTAACTTTTCTCGAAACTTGTTAATTTGATTCTTCCAGATTACCGTGTTCATCAAAGTCCCCTGTTAGAAGTAAATGTGCAAGAAAGTTTGGAATAACCAAATTCATAATGTTCTATACACGGAATATGAACGATGCAGTACCTTCTCAAAAAGGGAGTAAATACTTGTTGTTTCCAATTCTTAAAAGGCGTCGCTCTACATATAAGTTGTGTTGTGTTGAGACGGTGTGATTGTCGCGGCTGAAGCAACACCAGAGTGTTTGTGTTGTTTGGGTTGAAATGTAGTTTAATGTAGGGGTTCTTTAAGGAAAGGTTATTTTTGGGAATATTTTAAATTAAAAGGGTTTTCTGGATGGTGGTGGCGCCACTTAGGCGGCACTAATGTTTTCCTATATATATATATATATGGTAGTTCTTGGGAACGTGCGTTGTACCTTTGTCCCATACAATTATATAAAATTTATTTATTATATAGAAAATTTTGAAATTAAAAAAAATTAGTTTTATCCATTTATATTTTATTCATTCAATAAAATTCATAGTAATCGAATAGTACATTGATCATCAAGCGAAAAATATGGAAAACTAAGTAAGATACTACAGATTCTGATAAGATGAATATATCTAAAAGAATTTTGCTTAATAATATCTCATTAGCCTCCATAAAAATTTTCTAAGGAGCAAAAATCGACTGCAAGCAAAATAAATAAAAGACAAATGGGATTTTTATTAATGAAACGTTGTGACTACAGTTCCGTTGTTCTCTTGATATTCTCTCCTAAGTTTCTCCATGATTCGAGATCCTTCAATAAAGTATTTCTTGAATTGTTTGATGATGTAGACCTCCTTGATATATTGTATATCTCCGGGACGTCCGAAAGCGCTTCATCGTTTCAAGTCGATCTCCGTGAAGAACTCTGTTGACCACTCCACCTTCGAAGAGCTGTGAGGTTTATGTTGTAGCTTTATCAAATTTTGCTTAATTCTTTTTGAAGAGTTTTCTTGATTCCCCTACAATGTCATGTACATCCCCTATTTATAGTTCTAGGGGGTGGACAAGGTTGCATATGATTGGCTAGAGGATGTCATTTTGACACTTGACGCATCGTTATTCATTCTTGTATTTCACACGGACTACCACCTCATTTCGACATGTGGCATCACTTTGTTGGTTACAGATGACTAGTAACTGTGACACGTTGCATGGGTTTGGGCTTCAAGGTGAAATGGACCTCGGATTTGAATTTAATTAGATGGACTTATTCACTTGTAAAGCCAAAATTAATTATTAATCCCAAATGAACATGGATTATATTAAAATTTTGTATGAATTTGAATCTATAGAATTTATGTGTCTACAAATGTCCCTTACTTCGAGACTTGTCAACTTGCAGGCTTGCCGAAGTTTGGCGAAAAAACTTGAAGTAGTCATGAATGTGTTTTCCCTTTTTTGAGACTTGTCAACGTGTAGTCTTGCCGAATTTTAAAACGCAAGTTTATGTCTTCATGAATATGTATTCATTTTTTCGAGACTTCTCTACGTGTAGGCTTGCCAATTTTGGAAATTAAAGTTGGAATCTTCATGAATTCATTTTTGAGACTTCAAGAGTAGTTATTTCTTGTTGTCATATTCTAACTGGGACACCACCAATAATTTTCTTGTTGTAGCGAAAATCATTTTTTTTTAAAAAACCTCTTTCTCGACAACCACATGGACTTTCTGTTAGGTAGTGGAGCCTGATTAATATATATAACTGTTTATGCGGTTTAACCTATTTATTCTCTATTTATTCTCTGTAACCAAAAATTCTCTGATTTATTAATATAAATATATTTCACCACCGTGGAAGTTTACTCACGGGTTGTTTCCACGAAATATTAGGTTTTCTCTTTCTCTCTCTAGATCTCTCATTTCTTTCTCTTGAAAGTTCTTGTGTTCTTCATTCATCTAGTGTGTGTGCGTGAATTCGATCCTAACAACTGGTATCAGAGCTAAGGATATTCAACACGATCACTGAATATTGATAGTTCAAAGATTGGAATTGAGAACTTTGATGGATCTGATTTAAGTTTCTGGAAGATGCAGATCGAAGATTATCTGTACCAGAAAGATCTTAACGAACCGTTGGCAGGGGTGAATCCAGGATCCATGACAGAGGAGAAGTGGAACGTGGAGTTAAACATCGTGAAGGAGAAGACTACGTCGGGTCTGTTGAAGGCACTGTCAAACATGTATTAAAAACCATCGGCTATGAACAAGGTATATTTGATGCGTAGATTGTTTAATTTACAGATGTCTGAGAATGGATCTGTTTCTGATCATATAAACGAGTTCAATATGATTTCGAGTCAACTCAACTCTATGGATATTAATTTCGAAGATGAAATTAAGGCATTGATTTTGATGTCATCTCTGCCCGAGTCTTGAGATACTATTCTTTCTTTGCGATAAGCGATTCAGTGAATCTGGCGAAGTTTGATGAAATCCGTGATGTTGTTCTTAGCGAAAGTATTCGCAAACGAGAAGTGGGAGATTCATCGGGCAGTGATGTCAGCATTGACGAATGGGGAGAAGTAAGACGAAAGGCCAAAATCAACATGGTCGATCAATATCAAAGAATCGGGGAAAATTCCTGAACAGATCAAACGTGACTTGTTGGAACTGTGGAGAAAAAGGGCACTTTCGGACGAACTGTAAAAAGCCAAAGAAGAAACATAATCAGAAATTTGGAGATGACAATGATTCTGTAAATTCAGCAGAGGACATTGGGGATGCTCTAATTCTTAGTGTGAACAGCCCGGTTGAATCATAGATTTTGGATTCTGGTGCATCTTTCCATTCGTCTCCAAAAAAGGAGTTGTTCAAAAATTTTAAATCTGGAAATTTTGGAAAAGTATATCTTGCTTACAATAAGCCTTAGAGATTGAAGGAAAGGGGAATGTTTGCATAAAGACCACCTCGGGAAACCAGTGGACATTGAAGGATGTCATATATATTTCTGGAATCAAGAAAAATATGATCTCTGTTAGTCAGTTTGATAGCACGGGATATGCAACAGAGTTTGGGAAAGGTTCGTGGAAGATCGTGAAAGGTGTTATGGTAGTAGCTCGTGGCACCAAATCTGGAACCTTGTACACCACTGCAGGGTGTATAAACATGCCACTGTTTCTGAAGGTGCTTCCGGTTCATGTATGTGGCACAACAGACTTGGACACATGAGTACTAAAGGAATGAAAATGCTGGTCGCAAAAGGAGCATCAGAGGGTCTGAAGTATGTTGATATGGGTCTATGCGAGAGCTGTGTTATGGGAAAACAGAAAAGAATAAGCTTCACAAAGACTCCTAGAGAGCCAAAGAAAGTGCAGTTGGAAATGGTCCATACAGGCTGTGAAGTGTTACTTCATAGGCTATGGTTCTGATTTTTTTGGCTACAGATTTTGGGATGAAAAGAATAGAAACATCCGGATACATTGTGACGTGATATTTGATGTGTCTGTCCTGTACAAGGACAGAGAGCAGAAGGTTCTAGAGATCACAAAGAAAGTGGAAGTTGAGGTTGAGTTGGAGAAGAGTAACCCCAGAGATGTCGAAGCAGATACTCAATCAACTCCTAATGAAGAATCTGAAGTGGAGCAAGTTACACCTGCGCAGGTATTAAGGAGATCATCTAGATCCATCAGGGCACCTGATAGGTATTCACCTTCATTACACTATCTATTGCTGATTGATGAGGGGGAACCAGAGTCTTTTGATGAGGTCCTAAAGGTGGAGGATTCGATCAAGTGGGAGAAGGACATGGATGATTCGATGAGATCACTTGAGAAGAACGACACATAGGTGTTGACTGAGTTACCTGCAGGGAAGAGAGCTTTGCTGAACAAGTGGGTGTTCAGAATCAAGACTGAACCAGATGGAAAAATAAGGTTCTAGGCTCGTTTAGTGGTTAAAGGATATTCACAAAGGAAAGGTATTGATTATGCTGAAATATTATCTCACGTTGTGAAGTTAACCTCTATTCGAATTCTGTTGATTGTTGTTGCATTGGAGAATTTGCATATAGAGCAAATGGATGTAAAAATAGCATTTTTACATGGAGATCTGGAAGAAGGGATCTATATGCAGCAACGGGAAGGATTTGTGCTTCCAGGAAAGGAACACATGGTGTTCAAGCTCACAAGGAGCTTCTATGGACTAAATCAAGCACCAAGGCAGTGGTACAAGAAGTTTGACTCCTTCATGACCAAGAGTGGATTCTGCAAAGCTGAAAAAGATCCTTGTTGTTACTTCAAGAAATACACTAATTCATATGTCTTTCTACTCTTGTATGTGGATGATATGTTTATTGCAGGATCTAGTATAAGGGAGATTAACAATCTAAAGACAAGGTTGTCTGCAGCGTTTGAGATGAAAGATTTGGGTCCAGCAAAGAAAATTTTGCGGATGAAGAGTTCACGGGATAGATCTGCTGGTACTTTAAACCTATCTCAGGAGTTGTACATTGAGAAGGTGCTGAGCAGATTCAGGGTTAATGATGCTAAACCCAGGACTACTCCATTGGCAAATCACTTTAAATTGTCAAAGGAGCAGTCACCCAAGACTGCCGAGGAGCGTGATCACATGACACTTGTTCCATATGCTTCAGCAGTTGATAGTTTGATGTATGCTATGGTTTTCACTAGACCTGATATATCATATTAAGTGGGAGTTGTTAGCAGGTACATGGCGAACCCTGGGAATGAGCATTGGGAAGCTGTGAAGTGGCTTCTGAGATATCTGAGAGGTACATCCAGTACTTCATTTTGTTTTTGAAAACGCAATATGACTCTACAGGGTTTTGTGGATGCTGATCTTTGTGGGGATGTTTACTCGAGCAAGAGTACATCCGGGTACATCTAAACCATAGGTGGAACAGCGGTGAGTTGGATGTCCAGGCTTCAGAAGTGTGTTTCTCTTTCATCCACTGAAGCTGAGTATGTGGAAATAGCTGAAGCTGGAAAAGAGATGATATGACTGGTAGATTATCTTGAGGAATTGGGCAAGAAGCAGAGCGAGAAGATTCATTACTCAGATAGCCAGAGTGCCATACAGTTGGTGAAAAATCCAGTCTATCATTCGAAGACAAAACACATCAGAAGGCGATACCATTTCACTCGCACGGCAGTGGAGGATGGTGATATGTGCTTGGAGAAGATAGAGGGTGCAAAGAACTCGACAGACATGTTGACGAAATGTGTTGATGTTGGGAAACTCAGGTTATGTAAAACCTAGGTTGGTCTTCTGAAATTTTTGCTACAGATGTTGCGGTGCGTTAAAGATGTTGATGATGAAGAGTTTTTTTTTTAGAATGTATATTTTGGATGATTGAGTCAGTCTCAAAGTAGGAATTGTTAGGTAGTGGAGCCTGATTAATGTATAAAACTGTTTACTTTGTAACAAAATTTTCTCTGATTTATTAATATAAATATACCTCACCGCCGTGGAAGTTTACTCACGGGGTGTTACCACGAAATATTGGGTTTTCTCTTTCTCTCTCTAGATCTCTAATCTCTTTCTCTTGAAAGTTCTTGTGTTCTTCATTCATCTAGTGTGTGTGCGTGAATTCGATCCTAACACCTTCTATATCGACTTCGAATAGATAGGTCTAGTGGGTAGTAGCACTTGCTAATTTCCTTGTTGATCAACCTCTTCCGGGAAAATGGGAAACTTTAAATGAGTTACCTGATAAATATGAATTTTTTGCTGAAGATCCGTCGACATGGACAATGTTCTTTGGTGGATCTGCACGCCGAGATGGAGCAGGGGCAGGAGTGGTGTTGATATTTGCAGAACAAATAATTTTACCATTCTCTTTGTTCTAGGTGAAACATGTTCTAACAATGCTGCAGAACTACCAAGCTTTGATTGTGGGCCTTGTAATTGTATTGGACCGAGTTCATACAATTTATGTGTCTACACTCCTATATCAGCAAAAAAATCATAAAAGAAAGAAAATATTATAAATGTATATTTAAAAATGAATATAAAGGTCATAAATTAGTAATTTTAGCACTAATAAAAATAGAATTATCACTTTCATAATATCATAGAAGATTAAATTAAAGAAGTATTAATCGGTAAAGAATAAAAAAAAATATTTAAGAACAAATACAATATTCATATCCTTCTAAGACTTTAATTCTAACAATATTTCTACTAAAAAGAAATACATAAGGAATAGAGTTCTTGATGATACCTCCTCTCCTATAACCAATAAAAATTCAAAAGTCTTAATAACGGTCCAAGTGCTTAACTCCTAATGAATGATACATAGCATATAAAATTTAAACTAATTGAAAATAAAAAAAGAGCAAGAAAAAGTTAAATGATTTATTGACCACATAGATATGTCCGTCAGTTGGACTTCCTAAATGCTAATAGTTAAAATTTATATTTATTACCAAAATTTTTATAAATGTAAAATACAAAAAAGAAATTCTAAAGGTTGAATAATTGTGGAATATAAAAACATATCCACCACATTGATTTGAATGAACTAATGAGTGAAAATGTATTTCATTTTAATGAAATATTATTAATATATAGTTAAATTTACTTTTAAATACCAATAATTAAATGATTGGTGTTTAATTAAATACTCAAATGACTATTCAACCTATAAAAGATAATTTGAAGTTCAACTTTTAACATTTTTTATCATCCCAATTATAGTATGTGTATATATATATATATATATATATATATATATATATATATATATATATATATATATATATATATATGGGGTCAATGACAATAACCTGGAAAGAAATTTTGTTTATCTATTAAAAACTAAAATGAAATAGGAAAATAGAAGTTAACAGAAGAATGTGGAAAATATGACATATAAGAGTGCTATAATTGGTCAACAAAAATTCAGGTATTTATTAACAGTTTTAAAAACATCTAAAATGATAAAGGTAAAACTATGATACAAAATATCACTATAATTAGGATAAGAACAAATATTAATATTTTTTTTAAAAAAAACCTGAAAAATTGCCTAATGATTTACATCAACAGGAGGCAATTGTTAAAGAACAATTACTTTTCCATGATTCTTATATAGAGCTAGAGATTTATAGGTTAAGATGAAAAGTTGAAGAGTTAATAAATTTAATTTTCAGAAGTTTGATCTTAGATATGAGGAAGAGGGAAGATTATTTGTTTTTATTAATAGTTCAGTAGATTTAATTACACTAATTATAGATAAAGGATAAAAAAGTTTAATTAATTTAACCACATAAATTATAGAGAAATAATAAAGAATCTAAGATAAACACTTTGATTAGCTAATTTTTTAAAAAATAAAAACGCTTTATCTAATTAACATATTTAATTCATTCAAACACAAGTGCTCTTAAAAGAATTAGGCAAAGTCAGTCCATTTCTTTCCGGTAAGGATTACTTATTCGGCTGAAGATCATACAATGTTGCATATTCAAGAGGTGATAAGACTTCGTGGGGTTTCGGTCTCCATTATTTCAATAGAGGTGCATAGTTTATTGCACAGTTTTGGAAATCCTTCCAGAAAGGTTTGGGTTCAAAAGTGAATTTGAGCACTGCTTTTCATCCTTACACAGATACACAAGCAGAACGTGCTATCCATACCTAAGAAGATATATTTAGAGTTTGTGTAATCAACTTCAAGGCAAATTGGAATGATCACCTACCTCTCATTGAGTACGCATACAACAATAGTTATCATTCAAGAATTCAAATGGCCCCATATTATGCTCTTTATGGAGGAAGGTGCAGATGTCCTATTGGGTGGTTCGAAGTTTGCAAAGCAGGGTTGATAGGACAAGATTTAGTTCACAAAGCTATGGATAAAGTAAAAGTTATTCAAGAAAGGTTTAAGACAACACAAAGTAGCCATTGTTGATTAGGTATGTTTTAATTCGAGTTATTTTGAGTTGAATTCAGTAGTTATTGATAGTACCAATGGTTCCAATCGTTTAGTGAAAGATGTAGGAAGTTTTGGAGAGTGTAGAGATGGAAAACGAGTTGAAAAATTTGTTTGACGCACCTAGGTAGAGGAAGTCGTGACGCACCTGCAATGCACCAGATATTTGACATAGTTAAAAAAGGCCTTGCGTGTCATGCCACTAGTGCGCCAGAATAAGGCCTCAATCAACTTAGGCTAGCGCGGCGCGCCACCTGTACTCTCGACCCGACGTATTCCTCCAATTTTTGTTGTTTATCCCTTTAAGGTCCTTCACAGATACATCATCCAATGAATTCTAATCACTTCAAATGATCTCTAAATACCTAGAAATCATCCAGGAACTCAAACTTAAAACATGAATCCATATCCATTAAAGGAAAGTCAATATCAATGTCAAGGAAGTTCAGAGTCAAGTCAAAAGTTAAGAAGTAAGTTAAAGTTTAGTTATTTTAGGTTTTCAAGAGTCTTATTTAAACATTTTAACTTTGTTTTAAGACTCAAGTTTCAAGTCAAGAAAGAGTAACGAGTTGAGTTAAATTCTCAAATGTTATAAGGGAACTATGTATTCTAAGAGTTAAGTTTCAATTAAGCAAAGAGTATCAATTTGAGTTCAGTTCTCAAGAGTTATAAGGAAACTAAGTACCTCACAGCTTAAACTAAAATGTTTTCAAACTTTTGGGAAAGAAATGAAGCTAGACATCCACAGAGCCTATGGATAGTTTATATAGAAGAAACAGGAAATTATCATTTCCAAAAGATCTTTTTAAAAGCGCTATATTGTGAGCACTTATCTCAAATAACATAATCAGTATGTTTTATCAATCAAAAGAGCATATATATATATATATATATATATAAATATATATATATATATATATATATATATATATATATATATATATATATATATAGATATATATATATGTATATATATTGAAAGTAGTATTGAGCACTAATGTAGGGATATGAGTTTAGAGTAACTCAAGTCGCCATGTAAACCATGTAGCCATCATTGGTAGAAAAGGATCATTCTTTTTAGATGAACCCTTTTTATTGTTTACTAGTGGATTCATTAGAGAGTTCAGGCCTATACACTGGCAAAGTTAGGATGGTCAGTCAGCCTGGGCCGAGTATCGTTATATCATCACTATAGCTTTGAAGTGATGATTGTCTATTAGAGAATATCCCATAGAAGTATTGTATTTTCACATACAATCAATTATTTGTATTTTTACATACACCTCAGATATTATTTGTATACATTCAGAGTTTACAAAATACTTTTAGTTATTATTTCTTTATATTGCATTCACTTTTAAACTGTTTATTTAGAATATGAGTAAGTATATAATGAATTTAGAAAAGTCAAGGTAAGTGTTCTTTCTTACTCCTTTTCAAGCGTAAGTGTTGTTTATCTTTTTCAGCTCACATACTAGTACATTCGATGTACTAATACCAATTAGCCTGCATCGTTTCATTATACAGATGGAGGTAACCAGAATCAGCACGCAGCGCACCGTTGGTTCTGTCAGCACTCCACAATCACTTGGTGAGCCTCCTGTCTTTCCGGAGGAGATCCCTTTTATTTATTTTCTAGCTTAGTAGTTCAAATTGCAATTAATTTACTTGTTTTTACACAAGTGCCATTTTGGTCAAATTAATTTATGAAGTATGTGTTTTTAAATATGATTATTTTTTGTTAAAGTTGAGTTTAGTCTTCCGCTGAGTTAAGTAAGTCAGGCCAAGAGTTTGTTTGGGGCCGGAAATGGTCTCCGAATGTTGGCCACGTCCAGGGTGTAGGTTTATATAAAGTCGTTCAACATGACACTAGAAATTCCTCCAGACTCTCTAGGGTATTTCACTTTATCAATCTATACTATTGCTATCAAGAAATCAGGTGCCCTTTGTTTGAAGCCAAACACAAACCCCACTATAAATTCCTACTAAATATCCAAATTTCTGCATAATCTCACGGTTTTCGACTTTTCTTCCGTTAAATGTATGTTCTACCAACGGATATAGAAGAAAAGTTACAAAGAAACTTACTTTTTAATTAAGAAAATCAAAAATGGGTACTGATCTCAGACGTATATAAATAACCTTCAAGAACAACTCGCCTTTTGTATTACTACCTTTACTGTCATTTATAATTATCCTTCAACAAAACCTTGCCTTTTGAATTGATGAGCTAATTAGTTAATGGTTTTTGGAAGCCTAATTAAGTTAGTTAAGAACATATATAAGAACCCTAACCTAATTAGACTAACCTAAGCTCTCATAATTCACAAACCCAAATTCTCTTCCTTCTCTCTTCTTTCTCTGTCTAGTTGAAGAACTACATTGAAGACCAAGATAGGGGTGGGTTCAAGGGGTTTAGCTTAGTCTAGATAGGGGTATGAGACTCTACCTATATATTGCACTAGTTAGACTTAAGGGAAGTCTTAGGAGGATGTTCTTATGTATGTATATACTTATAAATATAAATGATATGTAAATAATGATCATACAAGTAAATGATACTATTTGATGTTGATTTACTATAATGACCATGTACTTGGTCTCTATTGCTAAAGTGTGATATTATGTACTCTTAATTTTATATTATGTGAAGTTGGACATTGATTATGGTTCTTGCTAGGTTTACTTTATTAGGTAAGGTTGTAGGGCATTGCTTAGTCATTCCACAAGTGTATTAAAAAGGGTGATGAGTAATGGTCCTACTTTAATTATGTCGAAATATACTCTTATTCATGCTTGTGCTATTATAACTTCATTATAGAGTTACTTTGACTATGTGTTCAATTATGTGATGTGCATGATGACTTGACTAGATTATATTTTGTTGGTCTTGTGATTTACATGCCTATGATTTAAAGAATAAGTTTTATTTATTGGTATGGTCTTCTTGAATGTGCATAGGCTTTTCAAAGTAAATTTCATACCTTTATGAATTGTCCTGTTTCTTATCATGATTTCATTTTATGTTTGCATATGGTCTCATACTTAGTATAAGTGGTCTACTTACCCAATTTTCTCCCTTTTCCCCAACATTTTAATTTCCGGTCATTGAAGGGCTTGAAGAAAGACTTGGAACTCTCATTCATCAGAGTTGGGTTGGTCCTCGCATTACGAGGGCAATGCAAATATCAACATTATGAAGTTGTTTTAGTTTTAAGACTCTTATGTTTTTTCCTTTTCTTTGAGTACTAAACATTGTATCACCTATACGTGGTCTTGTTATATTGATGTATGAGCTACTCCCAAACTATTACACTATTGGTAGACGGTTATGAGATGAGACATGTTTTTTAGAATATCTTATATATATATATATATATATATATATATATATATATATATATATATATATATATATATATATATATATATGTATGTGTGTGTGTGTGTGTGTGTAATAAAATTAGAAGACTAAGTAATCTTCCTATATTAAGGGTCTATGTATGCTCGATATAACTATTATGTGTATGTAGAGGTCTATGTAAACCTCCATATAGTAGTAATGAAATTTTTTAAAAATTTACGCATTTTAGCCTATAAATGTAATGATGTAGGCTAAGAGGGTAGTCTTTGTCCTTAAAGAGGACGACGACGCCTGTTACGTCAAGGGGGTGCTCCTAGGATGTGACATTTGCAAAAACTTTATGAATAAAAATATACTTTTGCAATATTTAAAATTTTTACCTAAGTTAATAAAACTTAGAGCAAAAGAAGAGAATATTCAACAATTTTCTCTTAAGAACAAGTAGGAGGTTTTCTTAAGTTCCATCCCCAAAATTGAAGTATTTCTCCATAGATTTCATCACTGGTATGTGGAATTGAAATAGTACTTTCCTTTCATCCACTAAGTCCTTAGAATTCACTCAGATTCTTGATCCTTGATATCTTGATTAGATCTAGAGTTTCTAAAACTTTGAAGAATTATTATGATATAGCTGTTATAATGATCCTAATAAGATTATCATGTTTTCCATGAAATTCTTGATTAGTTATTTGCATGAAATTTAGAACCATACTATTTTAGATTCTCTTAGTTTTTCAATAACAATTGCTAGGTCAGTTGAAAGATTGAGCATACGTCAGATTTTGAATGCTCATTGTCAGTACTTAAATGTTGCATTCTCATTTATAATATTTTAGTTATATTGTGTCATACACATTCCAATTTGGAGTAGGCTTAGCATTGAGTTAGATTAGGGTTCAACGTACGTTTATTGTCTCAAAACTATGTGCCCTTGTAGGACTATAAACCCCCTCATTGGGCATCAAATTTAGCGATCATACGAGTCATGCCTTTATACTCTGGAATGGAAATGTATATTAGGTCCTCTTTATGTGGAGCATACATCGGACTCCACGTTTATCTCATTTTATTTGATGTCGGTTAATAATAGCTCTTACAATCAGACTCCAGCGCATTTGACTAGGTTTTCAATATTTTAGTATTCTGTCTAAGCATTTTAATTATTAGTACTTCCTCATTAAATTCAGATCAGTTCATTTCAATATATTTCAGTATTTACATTATGTTTAGATGCGTCATTTCTCAGTTTTCTTTGTTAAACTTACATATTTTTTTAGTTACATTTTTCTCTTTCATTCTCCGTACATTCAAAGTACTGACGCTTACTCAGAGCTACATCCTTTCATGATGCATGTTCAGGTACTCAGCATTCATATTACGCATATATTTGATTCTCGATCCATACTCAACAGCATTAGGGTTGAGTCCTCACACTTTGAGGACAATAGACATGTTTTCCATTTCAGTCTTTTATTTCTGTTTTAGTTTTCCTAGGACATGTCCCAACAAATAGAGTTAGTTAGGGACATTCATAGATATAGTTTTATATTAAGCTTTAGCATTTGAGTGATTTCTTAGTTTCACTTAACATTTAGAAGTTTATTATATATTCTGATTTGTATGGGTATTTCCCATTTATCAGTTATCTCATAATTTAAGTTGTTGCATAGTATCCTGTGTTCATTATTTATAGTATGCTTATGATATGCCAGCTCAGGGTTAGCTTAGGGTCACTCGTAATCCTAGATCCCGTGTTTATGCAAAGGGGATAGCCCCAACGCGTTTCACTTTTCCATCAATACACACCAAAATTCATGAATAAAATTGGTAAATATTAATATTTCTTGTTTTTACAAAGATAAAATGTCTTATGAAATTATTTTTAGAAAGAACCAAATAGATATCATTAATTTATTGATAGATAATACTAAAAGTATTAAATTAGCTATGGGATTTGTCAGTAATCCTAAATAATCCATCACTAAAAATCTCCTTGCTAATTCATGGATTTTCTTTTATTTTTCATCGGTAATCCGTAGCTACAAAAAATTAGCATGAAATTTTATTGCTCAGCTATGAAATTTCATCCATCTTAATTCCTTATTTTCTAGTAGGTTAATATACTCTTAGACCAATATCTCATCAAGGATGAACGACAACTTTAAGATCAATATATACTCAAAAAAAACAAAGATGTGGTCAATTTCATAAATTTTCATAAAATTATGACCTTCCCACTAAGATCATATAACTATGGAAATTTTGTGAAAAAGTAATCCGAAAATGCCTACCTAATTAACTTAGACAAAGTGATGTAGCCGAAAAATCATATTTAATTTTTCACTCTACATAAACAATCTAACTGTTTTTGTTTACTCATTTTTGCTTGTCTACTTGATACTGTGTTTTCATTATATCATTAAATTGAGCTTAGAGAGAGTAATCTAATCTTATAGTTACAATATAACCATTCTTAAGCTACGTAAATGTTTAAATACTAATCCTAATCATTAGGCTCTACACACTGCATGTTATTTTTATCATGAATTTAGGTTTTCTTTTATCTGACATAAATCATCATAAATTCTAATTTATGTGAAAGAGAGAGACATGAATTAATAGTAATTGGATCAATAAGCTCAGGGGTACGCTCTTTATCTGCTTGAAGGGAATCCGCTTTTTGACTAATATATTGATTTAGTCACGTAACCAAGCGAAAAAAGGGATTCTCTTAAATCATGTATTATTATGACCATGAATCCTCCTTTTAATTGTTACGAGACTAGAGTGAATTTTTCTTGCACTAGAGAGTAGAAAGTCATCTCTCTCTCCTTCACTTAAAGCACCATCTATGATGATTCAAGTAAGTCAAAAAATGACTAAACTTAATGATTAAATGAACATGTAGGGTGTAGAGCCTTAAGTCTATTAGTATTTATACATTGATGTAGCTTGAGAATGATTATATTAATATAAGATTGAAATATATTCATGATGTAGGTTAAGGTCCTCAACATTCAGATTACACATAGATCAATTCCCAATCCATACTCAATAACATTAGTGGTGAGTCCTCATACATTGACGACAATGGACATGTTTTTTTCTTTTGTAGTTGTGATGGGGACATGTTCCAACAACTCTATTTAGTTTTAGACTTTTTTAAACATAGTTTTAGATTTAGCTTTTGCATTTAATACTTAAAATTTCAATATATATTCAGATTAGTATTGGGTATTTCCCATCTTCCAATTATCTCGTTATTTAAGCTTTTGCATAGTATCATTTATTCAGTTGTTTTATTATGCTTAAAATATGTCTGTTCAGGGTTAGCTTGCGGTCACTCGTGATCCTAGGACTCGTGTTTATGCCAAGGGGTATACGCCTTGGGGCGTGGTATCTGTCCCATCAATACACATAAAGATTCATGAAGAAAATTTGTTAATCTTATTATTTCTTCTTTTTACTAAGATAAAATGCCTTCAGAACTTGTTTTTCCAAACAACCAAATAGAGATTATTAATTTAGTGATCGATACAACTAAAACCATTAAATAGCTATGGAATTATTGGTAATCGCTTACTAATTCATGATTAAATGCTCCTTCCAAATTCATGAATTTTCTTTTTTTTGTCTAATCCATAGATAAATAATATTATCATGAAATTTTATTGTTCAGCTATGAAATTCCATCCATTGGAATTCCCTATTCTCTAGTAGACTAATATACTCTTAGACCAATAGCTCATAAAGGATAAACGACAACTTTAAGATCAATGCATATGTTTAAAAAATAAAAGATGTGGTTAATTTCATAAATAGTCATATAATTATTATTTTCCCCTTAAAATCATATAAGTATGGAAATTTCATTAAAAATTAATTAAAAAATGCATACCTAATTAGCTAACACAAAATCATTTTGTTCAAAAATCCAACTTTAATTTTTCACTCTACATAAATAATCTAACATTTTTTTGTTTAGTCGTTTTTGCTTTTCTTCTTGAGACAGTGTTTTCATTATACCATTTTATTGACCTTGGAGACAACAATCCAATCTTTAGATACAAAATAATCATTCTTAAGCTACATCAGTCCTAACCTAAACTTTAGGCTCTACAACCTACAATCTTTTTATCATACATGTAAGTTATTTTTGTGTGTCTTGAATCATCATGGATTGTGATTTATGTGAAGAGAGAGACATGAATAACAGGGAATTGGTTCAATTGGCTTAGGGGCATACCCCCGTATCGGCAGCAAAATAATCCCCTCTTTGACACATTAATTGCTCTAGTCTCATAACCACGCGAAAAAGGGGATTCTCTTTAAGCATGGATTCTTCTGTACCGGAATCCACCTTTGATTTGGTACGAGACTAGAGAGAATCTTTCTTGCACTAGGGTCTAATATATGTGCGAAAGAGTGTATTCTCTTGCATCAGATAGAGGGCATGCCCTTGAGCCTATGGATTCAATTCCTAGAAAGTAATGTCTCTCTCCTTTACTTAAAACACAACCTATGATGATTCGAGTAGGACAAAAATAACTAAATTTCATAATAAAAAGAGCATGTAAGTTGTAGAGCCTAAAGTCGACGCTTAGTATTTAAACATTGACGTAGCTTAAGAATGATTATATTAATAAATACTGAATTGTAGTCTAATCTGAATCTAACTAAAGAAAGAATAGCTATATAATGAAAACACTATGTCGAGTAGAAAAGAAAAAAGAGTAAACATGGATATATATTATTTTTATACATAATAATATTCTACAATATTTCCATGATACTCCTTATATTCCACATTAAGTGTAATTTATAAGGCAAAATACACTTATTAGGAAAAATTCATCAAACATAGAAAAAGAGTGGAGGTAATAGGCGACCAAAATCCTTCGAAGAATGCAACACGTTTTCTTTAGTTTTTGCCTTAAAATTGAAGGATGTTTTCATAGATTTCGTCACCAAGTAATGGGATTTAACTAGTGGGTTCCTTTCACCGATTAGGTCCCTAGAATCCAGTTAGATTCTTGATTTATGTATCTTGCTTAACGTAAAGTTTGTAAAACCTTAGATATTAGTTGTGATTTAGTTATTAGAGTATTCCTAAATAGATTATCTTGTTTTTGTGGAATCTTTGCTTACTTTTTTTGCGTGAAACTCATAACACTGGTTGTGTAGATTCTTTTAGTTTATGAATGATACATGCTAGGTCAATTAAAAAACTATACATGCATCATTTTTTGAATGTTACATTATCAGTTTATCATTGTTATATTCTTAGATTTTCATGTTAGTATTTGATCTATTCAATGATTCAGTTATGTTTGGTAGATATACATGTTTAGTTTGGAGTACGCTTAGAACCGAGTAGACTAGATTTTAGTATACCCTTATAGTCCCTGAATTGCATATTCCTGTAGGCTAAGTCCTCTCTACGGGAATTAGTTTTAGTGATCAAACCATAAACACCTTTATACCCCTGGCAATATATATCGGTTCCTTCAATATGGTGTGTGCATTTGACATCATGGATAACTCATGTGGTGGTGCTGTCGGTTATTAATGGCTCTCATAGTCAGACTCTAATGTAATTGACCAGTTTTTAAGTTATACTTCAATATTCAGTCTCATCATGTTCCTCTTGCAATAATTCATGTGTAATCCTTATTGAATGAGTTTTCCTGATTTCAAATCGAAAGTACTAAAATCAAAATTTTTAACATGCACGCATAAAATGTAACTATGGGAATGAAATCCTTGTTCTAGTTTGAAGCAAACGAGTTTTCACGGAAAAAGTAAAATTGTTATAATTGTTAGCCCCTATATCGAGTTGTTGTAGATCAATCCATTCTTTTTGTTTTATAGTTGTTAGATGGATAAATTGAGCTTGTTGGATGGGATATTAATACAACTATTGGTTACCGTTTCATTTCATAATTATGACTTGATCATCTAGTTTTCCTGGTGAGCAGTTTTAAAATCTAAAGAGAAAATTATGATAAACCATTAAAATTAGTCATGTCTGGAGCAAAAATTTTATTTAAAGAATTCCAAACATCATTTTATGAAGTCTCAAGTATAACTTAGGAGCTACAAAATTGTCAGGTTTATTAATATTACAACTTCTTCAAACCGCACTTAAATCCCAATCATGATCACCCATTTTTAATCTATATAAAATGATATCTACTTAGATGTAAAAAATAAAAATGAGCTTATAAGAGAAACTAATAATGTTTTCTGCTAAAATAGAGAGAGAGAGAAAATGATTCAAAGAGGGGGGTTTCTAATGAAGGAAGTAGATGATCAAAGAAACGTTTAGTGGGTATCACATTATAAGTGAAAGGTTATGATGAATAAAAGTGAACCAATTTCAAAATATATAGGTAAAATTAAAGGGCTATCTACCTATCTCGGCGCATACATATTTAATTTATAGTTAATGCACAATAAATATTTTTTTCTATTTTATAATGAGTGGGAATAGAAACAAGAGAGATGTCAAATATTATAATGTGTACCTTTTGTTTTAGATCATACATCTCATATATTATTATAACAACTCGAGAGCACCCCCTAGTCGTAACAAGGTTTATTCAATCTAAAAGATATCTTACACAAGACCTTAGAATTCATTCATCAAATAGGCATTATAAAATATGGAAGAATTTAAAAAATTCATTAAAACATACTTCGAAAGGTATTTCATAAAAGCGGAAGTCTTTCTAACATTATTGTCTCAAACCGTCTATGAATAAAATGAATAAACGTCTTTGGACACAGACACATAAAGTCCAAAATATAAAATTAAATGTCATAAAGGTAAATAAATATTTTCCTCGAAGCAATGAGGACTCAGAAAGATCTTCAATCTTCTAAATTTTTGAATTCTAGCCTCCAATAGCAACTCAAAGCTCCAACCCTACATTTGGTTAGAATGTAGGCAATATGCCTTAGTACAAAAGTACTAAGTATGGAAGCTACAATAACATCATAAGAGTATCTCAAATAGTTAGTCAACATAAGACATAATCGTAATTTGATACTTCAACCATTTGTGTTTTATACTCAAGTGAATTACGTCCCCAGCCACCTCCACGTATACTTGTGAAAGTCAAAAGTAGCATCCCATACTACTACCTAAGCTAAGCACCTCTTTTTTATTTCTTGGTCATAGACCTCATTCATACTTAAGTAGAGCACTATACCCCTAGGTCACCTCAAGGCACACTTGTGCAAAGCATGTGGGGTAATCCCATTCTACTTTACACACTAAGCATATCTTGAAGTCATCTATTCATGTTTTACTCCCTCTTAAGTGTCACTAAGGATCTAATTTCATATTTTACAAGGAACTATTATCTTAAGTCAATCTTAACATGGAAGGCAACTATAGCCACTAACCAAGTTAGCCATACTTCATTAGAGGAAATTTCATTAGTAGCTTCAAGTCATACTAGTGTCATATATGAATGACATACCATTCTTCCATTCACGCTAAATACTCATTTAGGCTAGCTTACTCAATGCTAACTATATCTAAAACTATTCTATAAAGAATTGCATACTATCATACTAGACATAACTATTATGGAAAACATAATATCATTAGATCCAACTATCATAGGAAGGTTATAAAAATACCCACCTAGACACCATGCATCCACTCATCAATATGTAATATATCCATAGGGTATTATAATTCGACTAAGTTACCATGAGTAATCTAACACAACCTATTCTATGACTTGTACCTTTAATGCAAGACAAGCTACCATTAGGACAGTATAAGTCATCTATACTAAAACTACCATGAAATGGTTTTGTCCTAACCAAGGCAAGATATCATTAGGTATTCTAATCATGATACTTTAAGTTATCCTTAGGAGAGTTTCATTCCTCAATTCAAAGATACCATGGGAATCACCATCCCCAATCTTCCGTGATATTTACTATTTCAAGCTACAACGAGATTTAAAATCTCATGTAACCATGAGACTTACCACCTCAAGCTTCCAACCTTGGTCTTATTTTAGTAAGCTAGGTTTTACATGAAGGAAACACAAGTCTCAACATCAAGCTATTGTAGTCTAACTTTCTTTTATTCATTTAAGCTTATTAGGTAAACCTAGAATCCTTCTATGTGAGAAAACTTGCTTCTCTTAGCTTGTTCATATCTAAGTGTATAAGAGAAAGAGAATACTTGATAAAGATCACACAAATTTAATATGTGATATCAAACAAATAGGGATTTGGGTGTAAAGTCAATATGAGGAGATATGTATTGATTATTATCTTTCTCTTATACACTTATATATGAACAAGCTAGGAGAAGCATGTTTTCTCATATAAAAGGATTCTAGGTTGACCTAATAACCTAATATGAATCAAATAAAGTTATATTGTAATAGCTTGATGTTGAGACTTGTGTTTCGTTCATGTAAAGCTTGGATTATTAAAATAAGACCATGGTTGGAAGCTTGAGATGGTAAGTCTCATGGTAGCTTGAGATAGTAAATCTCATGGTAGCTTGGGATTGATAAATGAACTATCCTCAAGATAGCTTGAATTAGCATGATAATATTGCCTTCAAATAACTTGACTTGGTTAGGCCAAAACCATTTCATGGTAGCTTTAGAATAGATGACTTATACTCTCCTAATGGTAGCTTGGCTTGCATGCAAGGTGCATTTCATCCAATAAGTTGAGATAGATTACTCATGGAAGCTTAGGGTTGAGGATTTGTACTCTAATATGGATAGATTACATCTTGATGAGTGGGTGCATGGTTTCTATGTGGGTATACTTACAACCTTCCTATGATAGCTTTGATCGCATGATATGATGTTTTCCATGGTAATTAGGTCTAGTATGATAGTATGAAATTGTTTATAGACTAGTATGAAAGATAGTTAACATTTATTAAGATAGCTTATATGAGTACATAGCGTTAATGGTAGAATAGGATGTCATTCATACATGGAACAAGTATGAACTGAAGCTACTTACGAAATATCCTCTTCTGAATTATGCCTACCTGGGGTAGTGGGTATAGTTTCCTTCCATTTTAAGATTGACTTAAGATTATAGTGGCTTATCGAATATTAAAGTAGGCCCTTAGTGACACTTCTAAGGAGTTAACACGTGAATAGGGTGACTTCATGATATGCTTAGTGAGTGAGGAAGAATGGGATGCCCCACATGCATTGGACAAGTGTGCCTTGACGTTTCCTAGGGGTATAGTGCTCTACTTAAGTATGAAGGTGGGATATCACCAAGAATAACGAAAGAGATGTACTTAGCTTAGGTAGTAGTATGGTATACTACCTTAGCCGTGCACAAGTATACTATACGGTGGCTTGGGACGTGGTTCACTTGAGTATACATGACAAATGGTTGAAGTATGAAATTATGATTATGTCTTATGTTGACTTTTTGTGATATGCTTCTTATGTTATGACCTCTTATGCTTATGTTCTTTTTTGTCTAACCATATGAGATGCTCCTTTAATGTTATGTTAGCTTCCATACTTAGTACCTTTGTACTAACGCATATTTCCTACATTCTAACCAAATGTAGGGTTTGATCTTGTATTTACTCTTTGAGTGTAGAGTTTCAAGAATTTAGAAGATTGAAGATCTTTGTTAGTCCTCATGTCTTTGAGGACAATATCCATTTACTTTCATACCATTTACTTTTATGTTTTAGACTTTATATGGGTTGTGTCCCATGACTTTAGTCATTTCATTCATTGATGGTTTGAGACAATACTTCTAGAAAGACTTCCTCTTTAATGAAATACTTTTTCTAGTTATATTTTAAATTCTTCCATATTTTCTAATGAATGAATGTTAAGGGCTTGTATAAGATCTCTTCGAGAACGAATATGCCATGTTATGACTAGGGGGTGCTCTCGAGTCATTACAATATGATATAAGATGTGTTATATTAAACCAAATGTAAGCGTTACTATCCTTGACTTCTCTTTTGTTACTAATCCCACTCACTCTAAAGTAGAAAAAAATATTTATTGTTCATAAAGAATAAAGTAAATGTGGATACGCCAGGTAGGTAGATAGACATTTAATTTTCCCTATATACATTCGAAATTAATTCACTTTTCTTCATCTGAACATTTGAGTTATAATGTCATAACGACTAAACATTTTTTTGATCATCTACTTCCTCCATTAGAAAACCCCTCTTTGGATCATTTTTCTCTCTCTCTAGTTCAGTAGAAAACATCATTTGTTTCTCTTATAAGCTCATTTTTTATTTTTTTACATTTAACTAGATATCATTTTGTATAGATTTAAACTGAATGATCATGACTGGGATATAGGTGCGGTCGTAAGAAGTTTAAATATTAATAAACCTTACAATGTTGTAGCTCCGAAGTTATACTTGGACTTCTTTAAATGTGTTTGGAATTCTTTTGATAACTTTTTTGTTCCTGACATAACTAATTTTAATGGTTTATCTGAAATTTTCTCTTTAGAATTTGATAACTGCTCACTAGGAAAAAACAGATGATCAACTCATAATCATGAAACAAAATGGTAATCAACAGTTGTAATTACATCACATTCAATAATCTCAATTTATCCAACAAACCTCTTTTCTCCATCAACAACAACTGTAGTGCGTGTTCCACCAACAACTACAACAACAAAAGAATGGATTGATCTACGACAACTCGATATAGGGGCTAATAATTATTCTATATTTAATTTATTCCATGGATACTCCTTTGATACAAAATAGAACAAGGTATCCATTCACTTCGTTACATTTTATGTGTGTATATTTCAAATTTTTATTTTAGTACTTCTGATTTGAAATTAGAAAAAATCATTCAATAGGGATTACACATGAATTATTGCATATGACTCATAATTTTTATTTTAGCACTTTTGTTTGAAAGAGGAAATATCATGGTTCCTTGAGACATATATTTCTATAGTCCCATAACCAAGTGAAAAGGGGGATTTTCTTGAAGCATGAATTCTTCTTCCCTTGAATCCTTCATTGAATTGTTACAGGACTAGAGCAATATATTCTTGCGCTAGGGTCTAATATATGTGTCAAAGAGAGTATTCTCTTGCAACGTATACGGGGCAATCCCTTTAGCCTATTGATTCAATTTCTAGAAAGTCATGTCTCTCTCCTTCGCTAAAAAACAACCTATGATTATTCAAGTCAGACAAAATCAACTAAACTTCATGATAAAAAGAACGTATACGGTGTAGAGCGTAAAGTCGAGGATTATTATTTAAACATTGATATAGCTTGAAAATGATTAATTAATATAACATTAAATTTTAGTATAATCTCAATCTAACTAAAGAAAACATGACTATATACTGAAAAAACCATCCTAATTAGTAGAAAAGAAAAAAGTGTAAACATGGAGTTATATTATTTTGGCAAAAGGGTCTAGTGAACCCTTTTACTTGTGTAAGTTTGCATTGTAAACCCTTCTACTTATACATTTGTCATCTGGACCCCTGAACCCATCTACACTCAACATTTTAAAAACGGTTTCTGACTTCGCCTCCTTTGTGGCATATACAACAAAGGTGCGTGTGATACACACACCTGAGGAGAGTGAAATGTGATTAAAAGGGTCTAATAGCAACATTAGCATTTTATAAAGTCTTCTTTCCCATTCACATTTAACACCATTATTTAAAAATTTAATCCTCTTTTATTTCTATGGATTTCCAGTTAATAATTTGCTTCTTTTTGTGGTTAATCCTATTGTATTTTTGTACATCATCACGAAAGTTGTTTTTCTTAGAATTCTATCATCATGAAACATGTAGCTGAGAGCATAAAAATAGAATACACAAAAAAATTTCAAGAAAATAAGTATAATAAACTAAAAACCTAAAAATTAAACAGAGAGATGAATAGAAGATGAAATCTAGACTAAACAACTTACAAATACAAAAATAAGTCACCAAATTTATATACATAAACTAAAAATAAAATAAAATCAACAAAAATACTCAAGCAATTTTGTTGGAATGAAGAAATAAATGAGAAAGAAAAAATGTCAGTATCGATAGCCTCACATAGATAGATGTTAACACACTATGCTTTTTTAATTTTGATGAAAACAAAGATGAATTCGTGATTGGTTCTCCTGTTTTTTCTTAAATGAAAAGAGTAGAAAATTTTGCTTAAAAAGTGTGTGGAAGATGACAGAGAAATGAAATAAGATTGTGGGGAAAGTGGTGGGTTCGGTGGCAAAAGGTAAATAAAAATCATAAATGTATTAATTAAATATTATAAAAATTTCAAGATGACATGAAGTGGTATATATATACACGTGTCATTTTATAATTATTTTTAAAATTACATGTCACACATTTGTGGTACACTCACAATTAAAGGGTAAAAAAGGTGTTTAATATGTTGAGTTTAGCTGAGTTCAAGGGTTTAGATGACAAATCAGTAAGTAGAAGGGTTCACAATACAAACTCATACAAGTACAAGGGTCCACTAAACCATTTTACCTAGTATTTTTACATATAATATTATTCTATATTCTTTTCATTATACTCCTTATATTCTCATATTAAGTGTAATTCTTACGGAAAAGCACACCTATTAAGAATTCTATTCAAGAGCATAGGGTAAATCACAATTTCAACTATTGCCTTTTGTGATATTATAAATACTAGTTTCTGGACACGTGATTTGCACGTGTGTTCCTAGATATGTTAGAATGACTAAAATGCAATGAAAACATATAGTGTGTAAACAACATGAAATAAATAATATAATACAAAAATTATAAATAAATCTTTAATAATATAACCATAAAACACCAATGAGGGGCATATTTTGATGTTTCAAATTAATTCTTTTTAAGCAATCTACTATAACTTTGAAACTTTGGTTAATCGTTAGCAAACTTTTAATAAAGTCACAAATGGCTAATTTCAGCTCAAACAAGTATTTAGACATACGACTTCATAGAAAACTAAATTAAGATGTCTAATAGAGACGAAAAAATACAAAAAAATAGAGAAGGAAAAAAAAATACAATGTACACATTCTTCGTAAGACGTTGATCAATAATAATGTAGATTAAAAAATAAATACAAAATTAGTACATAATATTTCGAGTTCTTATTGACTCTTTCTTCCATATCCTATCAAATTCAAGAGTCTTCTTCATGATATACGTTGATAACATAAACTATATGAACATACATCAATTTGAAAATGTTTCAGTTTTTAAAAAGTAGCTTATTGATTATGAAATTTGACTCTAAATAAAAAATAATATTAAAAGTGAAGTAAACATAAATTGTAAAAAAAACAAGATATCTAGCAAATTTATGGATGAATAATCATTAAAGCTACAGAAATCTCAATAAGAAGAATGAGTTACTCCATCAATAACCATCAATTTTTTGTATGTGTCCCTTCAATCCACATGAATAAAAGAAGTAGAATAACATATTGTGATAATCTTTGAGCTGATATAATATGAATAAGAAAAAATGATATTTTACATTGCAAAATACAATATACAAATATAAGATTCCAAATAAATTCAAAAATTCATAAAACAGCAAACCAGTTGAAAAAATAGTCATCTAAAATGATAATGATGAAAGTAGGATATAAAATATCACTATTAAAATCTTATATAATATTATTATAGTTAAACAAAAAATAACATAAATGGTACCTGAAAATCGCCGAAATAATCTCATCAAAAGGAGGTAATAGGCGAACAAAAAATATTCCTCCATTAGTTAGAGATTTATATAAAAGAGGCTTATGAGACTCACCATTTAGTTTTTCTAATAATTTTTTTTATAGGAATTATAAATGGAGACCATAACTTTACCTCTAGAAATGATATTAAGATAAGAAATTAAAGACTATTAATGTTATTAACTCATAACTGAGTATTATTAATAATTAAAAGAGAAGATGAAAAGTTGAAGAATTTTAATATTTAATGAAATAATCATGATCTTATACATGGGGAGATGGAGGGTTGCTCTTTTTACTAACAAATTTAATATAATTTAATTTAATCATAGTAATTATAGATAGAGAGTAAAACATTAATAAAATTATTTAGATGTTTAAAATCTCAAAAAAGAGAATATATATATATATGTATATATATATATATATATATATTATAGAACATAGGTATTATTAAGTTAGATATTTTTATTAGGAATTAACCTAAGGAAGTGTAAAAGTCTATCAATATTTAAATTAAAATGAAACAATTTAATATTTAAATTTAATAGTTAAATGTTTTATAATATTTTTATTTATAGTAAAGGTAAAATCGTAGTTCAACTTCTAATTTTTTTGTTCTCACTTCTATAATATATGATAAGGGAAAATAATGCACAAATAGCTCCCTAGACTATGACCGAAATCTCAAAGTCACACCTTAATTAAACTAAGGTCATATTACCCCCTTGAACTTTTTGTTTTGGTAATTGTGTGCACCTTTTGGGATTACATGTCATTCACATATCTCCCACGTACCTCAATTATGTGGATTCACGGAACGTTCCACGTTAGACAAAAGGTGCAAAAAATTACAAAAAAAAAAAGTCCAAAAGGGTAATAGGTCCTTAATTAATTTAAGGTGATCTCTGAAATTTCAGTAATAGTTCAGGGGTTACTTGTGCATTTACCATAAATATAACTTTGTAAGTGTTGAAAAATTGATCTCCTACAAGATAGAAAACTTCAATATGTGAAAACCCATACATGGAAAAAATGTCAAACACCTATCTCCAACTTTGAAAAACTTATATATTTTTTATAATGAAAAAAGCCTCAAAAATTCACTTCATGTGGAATATAATTAGTACGTTTCACATACCTTATATACTGAACAAATCACATTCCAAAAAAATGTAAGGGTTTTTAAATATTAACTTCTAAAGTACATTTTGATTTATTCATGAAAATATATATAAATATGGGTCGATCTATTTTTAATCCAATCCATTGGTTATCTAATTCATTTTTAAAATATTTTTTTAGGTAAGAAAGATTAAATGAGGGAGGGTATTACATTGTGGAAATTTAATCTATACCCGGTGAAAATTTATATAGCCAATCAATTAAGCTACTAAGATTCTCTTATACGAATATTGGACATAGAATGAGAAATCAAAAGAAAAAGAAAAACATAGTTCTTGGAATTAAAGGTATTATTATTATCGTATATATTCACAAACTACAATATTACATAGTTCATGGAATTAAAGGTATTATTATTATCGTATATATTCACAAACTACAATATTAATACTCCAAGAATTTGTATTTTTTTGCTTTCCTGATTAAAAGATCATTTAAATTTAAGAGCAAAAAGATTTTGGGTGTGTTTGGTACGAAGAAAAACATTCATCGAGAAGCCATTCACGCACACTGACATCTTTCTGAAAATATTTTCTAATTTTATCATGTTGGGTGAGTCAAATATTTTGGAAAATATTTTACAAATCAACTGATTTTCCTCAAATTAAAAGAAAATGACTTCCATTCATAACTTAAGGAAATGATTTTCCAAAACGCTCTTCCAACCTCCGCCCACCCCACCCCCTACCTACACTCCACACACCCTACCAACCCCAACCCACCGCACATCATCCTACCAGCCCCAACTCATCCTCTACCAGCCCCTCACCCACCCATACACCCTACCAGCCCACCCACCCACCCATACACCCTACCAGCCCCCCCCTACCAGCCCTCCCCCCCCCCCCCTCATTACCTAAAAAAATTTAAGTTCATATTTTAATTTTTCACCCCTACCATCTTAAACCCCAACCCTCCCCTCCCACACACACACCAACGAAAAAAATTTATTTTTTTATTTTTTTAAAAAAAAATTCCACTTCTAAATTATTTTTTAGTCTAATTAAAAATAAAAGATATCAAAAACATATTTCACTCAAAAATCAAACACTAAAATATACTACTGAAAAATATTTTCTACTCACCAACCAAACATTAAAAAGTAATCAAATATCTACTTATTTCAAGTTAGACATCTTCTATGAACATTTTCCATGAAAAACATTTTCCTTCATACCAAGCACAACCTTAGAGTATGTTTTTATTGCTATAAGTTACTATCTACAAAAAGATGATTAACTTTTTTTTTATTTTGGATTCATGCAACAAAAACAACTCTTAAAATAAGATAATCCTACACCTAGATATAACATTATTCTGAGGAATTTTTTTTTGCCAAGAAATGTCACCTAAGTAAGCAAACTTTAAAATAAATCTCCTTGACCCATATATAATAAAAGGATAGGATAGGTTGTACCTTCATTTCTAAAGAATATTTATATTGCTAATTTTATGATCCTGTAAATTGTGTTGATATGTGTACGTTAAATTCATTAATAAACTATGATATTTTAAAGAAAGACCATATTGGAAAGAAAGGTTGTCCTTAAGAAGGATTTTTTTTGGAATTTTGATTATTTTTGCATGATTGACATGTTACATCACAAAGGAAGGTTCATTGACAAATATAGTCCAACACATAAAAAAACACATTTAGATTTAAAGAGAGTCTGTTGCATAATTTCATAATTATTTATTCTTCTTAGTGAATTCCCGTACTGAGATCAACATCCATCTTAGTAATGACTTATTTCCTCTGAATACTTCACAACTCTCTTCCCTTTTGTGGAGGTGAATCCAGAATCTTCAATTTATGGTTTATGAAATTCTAAAAAGGTACCTCGTTTGATTTTGAATAGGTAAACTTTTGTAGAATCCAAATCTATAAACTCAAGATTTTAGATCCGACTCTTTGTAAATATAATCTTTCATTGCAGGGAAGAAAGTTGTGAAGTCTTAAGAAGAATTACTAAGATGGATGTTGATGATGCTATGGGAATTCACATGGAAGAAGAAATAATTACATAAATCCTCAACAAGCTCTCCTTCGATACAAATGTGTTATGAAGTCCTTGATGACACTGATCAACGAATCTAAATTTATAATGAAGCATCTCAATCATGTCAAAAATAACCAAAAATCTTTAAAAAAATGTTTTCTTAATGTCAACCTTTCCTTCCAATATGGTCTTTTAGAATTGCTTTTAAAAATTCATGCACACATCATTGAAATTAGAATAAAAATAGTTCAAGGTAAACAAAATAACTGAACTTCCTGATAAAAACATGAAGAGTGTATTGTCTTAAGCTTAGGATTATCGTTTTAACATTGATGTAGCATAATATTAATTATATTACTATACGCTTGGATTGTAGAGTCTAATATCAATCTAACTAATGAAACCATGATCACATAGTGAAAACATCACCTCAAGTAGAAAAAGCAAAAGGAGTAAACAAAAAGAATTATATGATTATTATACGTAATATTGTTTTTTAATCTTTTCATGATACTCCCTATATTCCTAAGAAGTGTAATTTGTGAGTCAATGCACACCTATTAAGAAAATTTTTAAGAACATAATATAAATCATAATTTCCATTAGTTTCCTTGTGACATTTGAAATATAACTTTGTAAGTAGTGAACTCATCTCCTAGAAAATATATAAGTAAATAAAAAATATGAAAAAATATTTCAAAAATCTATCTTGAACTTGGAATAATTCAAATATTTTATACAATGAAAAGAGATTGAAAAATTGAGTTAACGTGAAACTAAATGAGTTCATGTTTCACGTTCTTTAATCAAATCACATTCATTTTCCAAAAAAAAAAACAATTTAAGTTTTTTTGAATATTAAATTCTAAAGTAGATTTTGATTTGTACATGTAAATGTGTATAAATATGGGTCAATCCATTTTTAACCCAATCCATTGATCACCAAGTTCCTTTTTTATTTTTAGTTTTAGGGTAAGGGAAGATAAAATTGGGGGAGGCGATAACATAATGTGTTGACATTTAACACATTTTATCATCATATATTTACAAATTACAATATTACTACACCAAACATTTGTACGTTTTTGCTTTTGTGGGTAGAAGAATATTTAAAAGAAGCAAAGAGATATAGAGTAAGCTACTTTTGTATTTTTTTATGATGTATTCATGCGACAATAACAACTTTAAAAAATAAGTTAATTCTGACATTATTCAAAGGCAATACTTTTTGCCAAGAAACTCAAATATAAGAAAGAATACATCAAAATAAATCTTCTTAAACCATATAATATTAAGGATAGAAGAGATGGTACGATTATATCTAAATCCATCATATGCAGTAGAGCAAGAAAACATGTCATTGTTGATGAAATTCCAACTAGATTTAATATTCCTCCAATAGCATTCCAGGAACCTTCTCTTACCTATATATTATAAAAACATATTATACAATTATAATTTAATTCTTTTTATTCAAGCTTAACATAGATTACCAAAAACATTTTCAATCCTATGTCAACATAACAGGATAACACATATCAGGCAAACCCAAACGCTACGCTTATGTAGAATTCGTTCATTAAGAGGCTTAAAAGATACTTTCATAAAATGAATCAAAACTTACATAAATGAATTTCACATAAGTATATAACTTGGATTATCTAGATTTGTGTTACGGTTATACAAGATGAAAAACATTGTTTCACTTCTATATAGGTGAAGGGTGAAATATTCTATGAGAAGTTGAAATAAAACATTGATTACAGATAGTGTGATGCTACCTTCTATTATTTCTTAAGATATAGTTTATTTAAAAATAAATATTTTACTAAAGATGAATAAATACACCTTTGTGGAATGGAAAGACTAGATCTTATCCCTGTTACTCAATGATAAATTTAGCATCCTTTTTAGGTTAAAAGGGCTTTCTTGAATCTAAGGAGAAATTAGAATTTAGAGAATTTAACTTCATTTTTAAAACAAAACAATAAATATGGAAGGCATAGAGTAAAATCTCGATTTGTCATCTTCACACCACCTTCTTCCAAAAAAATTTAGGTTATTCATAAAAAAAATTACTCTCCAATGATCTAATAATTCTTGAGTTCATCTATTATATTATTGTTAGTTCTCAACCATTGATATTCAATTCATTCATTGTTATTTCTTCTTAATATTTTATTTGTTGTAAAAGCTAAAGAACTTTACCAACAATCATCCACTACCCTCTTTGTTGATGATGGATTATGAACAAGTATATATATATATATATATATATATATATATTATAGATCGATTTGTGTCAATTATCATCAAATATATTAAATTTCCTATTCAATTAATTCTTTAGTCATGAGTAAACACACACACATACACACACACAAACACACACACACACACACAAACAGACAAAAGATATACTACTAATTGCCTATAAATAATTAAATTATAACAAATCACTTAATATTATTTAAACTAATCACGTATATTATATTGTATGAGAGTACCTTTAGTTTTCCTTTTTTTGTAAAAATAAATATCATATTATTAAGACTTAATATTCATTATTACATGGATTGTTTAGTATGTGGATAAAGGTGTAATATAGTACATATTTCAAAAGACACGAGTAGCAGATTACTTTGTTAGACTAAAAAAATAGTTCCCTCCTTGTTTGCTTTTTTATTCTTGGACACAAACAAAGGTTGAATTACCTAGTGCACAAGAGAAATGATTGTTGATAGATTAGATCACATACTTAGCTAGAGCACAAGTCACTTGGTTCTCCACTTGATATCTACTCTAGTTAGTGGATTCCCTAGCTGCAAAAGTAGTACCCTGCAATCATTTAAGATGTTACATAGAGCTGGACAATTATTTTGTAAATAATGTGTAATTTCCTTAAAATCTATATTAATTTATAATGGCATCAACATTTTATCTAGTGCAATTTTAGCTCCTATAAAAGGCCGCATAGCTTGTTTGGATCGTTGTACCTTTGAAAATATTCCCCATGAATCTAGATATCAAATTCCCTTCTGTATCACGAATGACTCCTCATATGCCTCATTTTCCTGATTTTTTTAATGATTTGTTTATGCTTAGTTCAAATCCTATTTATGGTGGTTTCCATTTAACAAGATTAGTCTTATATTTATGTTGCCCGTACATTATTATTTATAAAAATAAATTTTTTCTAGATGACAGTCCGTTTTACCATTCAAATAATTTTCGATATCTAATTTGATTATCTTAGTTGCACAATCTTCATTCCTTTGTTGGATGTGAGTAATTATTTCTGTAATGATTATAATGTTGTTGGCATTTCATGTCCACTATTTGGTACAACCAGGAACCATTTTGGATTTGGAGGACAACAATTTTATTTCTTCTACTTTGGCTGAGAGATGTTGTATGGAAGAACGTGGTGTTATATTCAGCTTCACCGAGCCTGTTGACTCTATATTTTTAGTTTCTAGAAATCTTCCTCTAGTATAAGTATAAGGTTGTATTCTTCAAGTAGATCAACATATTGTTTTTATAGGAAGGTGTTGGAGTATATTTCGATGATTTTGGATACCCTCAATTCCTTGGAGGAGTATTCTGTTTTTTTAATTATAAATGTTGCCAAAAGTTATATTATTCCAGATGGTAACATTTCATTCAAAAGAAGAGATTACCTTATATATGTTTGGTCAGTTAAGACAGTTGAAGGAGATTAGATTTGGTAACTCGGGGTGTGAAGTCCACATGAGTTCAAAGCAAAATATTTTGTTGTTATGCTTATTTTTCTGTGGGAAAAGTGATATTAGAATGGGACAATGTTCCTAATGCCTATGAGGTAGGTGGGTACTTGTGCATCTCGACAACTACAAAAACACTTCACATTTTCTGAAAATTTGTCTAGTTTTTCAAAATAAGACTTAGTCTATTTTAATGCACTTATTGTACTATGTATTTGCTACCTTTCAAACCTAATTCAATCATCTTATAGTAACTAATACTACAATGAAAATAACTTTTAGCGGCAATAGATAAACACATTAATAAAGAGTGTTAAAGTCTTTATTGACATTAGTTAAGTGTCATTAGATCCAATGTTACTAAATCCTTTAGGAACAGATACAAAGAGTGCTAGTTACAACTAAATATATATATATTTAGCAGCAATAATTAATTAATTGCCGCTAAAGCTCATTTTTGATGTAGTGTAATCACATCCCAAAAGTCATTTACCTAAGAATTGATAATAGGCCTGCCTCCAACTTTTTCTGTATTTCCCAATAGTTTGTTAATATTACCCCTATTACCTAATGCATCTTAATAGTTGTTCTTAATTGTTTCTAAATTTTCCCTTCAAATATTTCGCACATTGTGTAATAATTTGAGATTATCTTTTGATAAGATTTCGAAAAGATTGCTATTGTTTAAAAGTGTAGATTCAATAGATTGTGATTGTGAAGTAGGAGTTACTGCAAAAGATTAGGTAGATGTTTTTTAGGGGTTATAGTAGGTAATGGAAGATCTAGAAATCTTTTTATCATTGGTACTCAATTATTCTCTATTTAAAAGTTATTGTATAGCTTTGTTAATATATTCCAATAAGTTATTAGATATTGTACACAACTAAGAGTGTGTTATCACAACAGGTTGTAGGTGCTTAAGCACCCATTCTTCATAACATAAGTCCGTCAATGATACTTTGAGTGTAGGTTTTTGTCTCCCACCTTACTATTTACAATAGTTGTGGCGGAGTTATTTTAATCTTTATTTTTGTTTGATTTAATTATATTGTTGACATCTTTTGTCATAACATTGGGAATGTATTAGTCTATACATTGCTTTAAGCTCTTTTTAGGGAATGTTTTGGATTGAGACCCCTTTGAGATAGCTCGATTTTGATGAGGACTTTTTCATTATTTGTAGATTTTAGAGTCAAGAAACTTACTTGTATTAGCATCGAATAAATTGACGCTAATACTTTTATCATTTGAGCTAGAATCTAAGGTTGGATGTTTTTCGTGATTCCTTTTCTTTTTAAATAATACCATCTGCAAAAATTAGTAGGTGCTTCATGTTGTGTTTGAGTGGTGCTATATTTTGGCTCATTTTTTTTATTGGAATTTCGTTTTTGAAAGTGCTATTAGTTTTTCTGTCACGACCCAAATCCGATCGCGACTGGCACCCACATTTACCCTCCTATGTGAGCGAACCAACCAATCTAAACCTTAACATTTCAATGTAATATCATCATAAGTAATGCGGAAGACTTAACTCATTAATAAAACAATTCAAAACTATTATTAATATCCCCAAAATCTGGAAGTCATCATCACAAGAACATCTATCTCAAATTACTAAACTAGGAATGTCTAAGAAGCTAAAACAAATACTAGCTAGTCCATGCCGGAAGTTCAAGGCATCAAGACTTGAAGAAGAAGACCCAGTCCAAGCTAGACGCATTAGCTCACCCTGAATTTCCGATGAAGTGAAGACTGGCTAGATCTACTGTTGAGTTGAAGTTGACGGAACGTTTCTTTGCATTACACAAATAACAAAGAAGAAAAACATAAAAGTAGGGGTCAAGACAACCACAAGTACTTGAGTAGATATCATCGGCTAACTCAAAATAGGGAACAAAGTATATATCAATAATAATGCAAATCAACTACAATACTCAACATGTAGCAATAACAACATGAGTTCATCAATAATTACAACCGAGTTCACACATGAGGACTCAAGCCTCAATACCATACTCATTTGGGAATTAAGTTCATTAGATTGAGTATATTCATTATCTTTCAAGATTCATTATCTTTCTTCCTCTTGTGTCGATGCGTGACACTCCGCCTCTATTTCTATCCTGGTGCCGGAACGTGGCACTCCGATCCTCATATACTATCCTGGTACCGGAACGTGGCACCCGATCCATATTCTATCCTGGTGTCGGAACGTGACACTCCGATCCTCATATTCATTCTATCCTGGTACCAGAACGTGGCACCCGATCCTCATATTCATTCTATCCTGGTACCGAAACGTGGCACCCGATCCATATTCTATCCTGGTGTCGGAACGTGACACTCCGATCCTCATATTCATTCTATCCTGGTACCGGAACGTGGCACCCGATCCTCATATTCATTCTATCCTGGTACCGGAACGTGGCACCCGATCCCCTAATTCATCAAGCCTTCTTTTACACTAAGGCATCATCATTCTCATTATATAATATATCAAGCCTTCTTTCATACTAAGGCATCATCATTCTTATTATATAATATATCAAGCGAATTAGGGTTCTTTCAAGATTTGGGATTCAATAGCTTCATCATGCTTTGTTAATTCATCACAATTTCACATTCATATTCATGCAAGCATACAACTTAAGCACATAGTAGGGTTTACAATAATATCAACACATAATATTCACTATTAAGAGTTCACTACGAATATCGTAACATAAACCATAACCTACCTCCACCGAAGAATTGGAATCAACAAGAAATTTCCCAAGCTTTGATATTCTTCTTCCTCGTTCGACTCTCTCTCTCCCAATCGATTCAATCTGTCTCTCTTTCTGTTCTTTTCTTTTTCTTATTCAAACCCTCTTTCTTTTACCCTAATTCTATATAATTAGGAATGAAAGATGGTAATAATGACCCACTAATTAACTTAAGGTTACCTAATTTAACCCCAAAGTAATTAGATTTATTAATAATAACCCTCAAACTTTATAATTAAGGAAAGAATAGTCCAAACGACCCTTAAAACGTGGGACGAAATCCTAAATCGCACGGGATTGTGCAGCCTGTGGACGGTCGTCACGCTGCGACGGTCCGTCACACAGGCCGTCGTGTCTCCCCAGACTCCAGGTGGACTGCGACGGCCCGTCACCCCTGTGACGGTCCGTCCTGGCCCCTCCGTCATGACGGTCAGAAACTCGTTTTCTTGCATCAATTTCTCAAAAGTTGAAGTGTTTTGCAACGGGACTCACGACGGTTCGTCGTGGATGTGACGGCACGTCCTGCAGGTCCGTCACAACTTACAGAGAGTCGATTTTTCAGTACCCAATTTCAAAACTCTAAGTGTCATGGAACGACACTCCCTCGACGGGCCGTCGAGACCACGACGGTCCGTCGTTCCATCCGTTGTCCCAGCCAGTTTTTCCAGAAATGGACTCTGTTGCTCAAAACGACTAAACAGGTCGTTACAATAGATACCAATTTACCCATCGTTCGTCCCCGAACGATCAAAAGAAGAAAACAGTGGCGAAGAGGAGTACCTGAATCTGTAAACAGATGTGGGTATTTCTCTTGCATATCCGCCTCCTTCTCCCAAGTAGCCTCTTCAACCGGTCGATTCTTCCATTGGACTTTGATGGATGCAATTTCTCTCGACCTCAACTTGCGAACCTCTCTATCTAATATAGCAACCGGTTCCTCTTCATAAGTCAAGTTCTCATCCAACAAAACTGAATCCCAACGGATGATGTAGTTTCCATCTCCATGGTATCTTTTCAACATGGACACATGGAATACCGGATGTACTCCGGACAGCCCCGGGGGCAAGGCTAACTCATAAGCCACCTCCCCTATTCGCTTAAGCACTTCAAATGGTCCAATATACCTTGGACTTAACTTACCTCTTTTGCCAAACCGCATCACCCCTTTCATAGGTGAAACCTTCAACAAGACTTGTTCACCCTCCATGAACTCCAAGTCTCTAACCTTTCGGTCTGCATACTCCTTTTGTCTACTTTGCGCCGCTAGAAGCTTTTCTTGAATAGCTTTCACCTTCTCCATAGAATCCCTCAAAAGATCGGTACCCCAAGGTCTAACCTCGAATGCATCAAACCAACCAATGGGAGACCTACATCTCCTACCATACAATGCTTCAAATGGAGCCATGTCGATACTAGAGTGATAGCTATTATTGTATGAAAACTCCGCTAAGGGTAAGAAGCTATCCCAATGGCCACCAAACTCCATCACACATGCACGAAGCATATCTTCCAACACTTGAATCGTTCGCTCAGACTGACCATCGGTCTGAGGATGAAATGCCGTGCTAAGGTCCAATCTAGTACCCAGTTCAGCATGCAATGTTTTCCAAAACTTAGAAGTAAATCGTGCCTCTATCCGATATGATGGATAATGGAACCCCATGCAATCGAACAATCTCTCGAGATATAGACCTTGGCTAACTTCTTCTGCGTTGTAAGTCACCTTTACCGAATGAAATGAGCAGATTTAGTTAGCCTATCGACAATTACCCAAATGGAGTCATACTTACCCATTGTCTTTGGAAGACCAACCACGAAGTCCATCGCGATTCTCTCCATTTCCATTCAGAATAGGCATTCTCTGAAGTGTTCCTCCGGGCCTTTGGTGTTCATACTTCACTTGTTGACAGTTTGGACACTTGGCAATGAAGTCAACAATATCACGCTTCATTCTACTCCACCAAAAGTGTTGCTTTAGGTCACGGTACATCTTGGTCGCGCCCGGATGTATAGAATACCGTGAACTATGAGCCTCTGTTAGAATAGTGTTGATCAAATCATCGACGCGGGGTACACATACCCTTCCCTTGATTCTCAAAACACCTTCCTCATCGATTTGTGCTTCCTTAGCCTCTCCTTGCAACACTTTGTCTCGGATTCGCCTTAGTTTCTTATCATCAAACTGTTTTCCCTTAATCTTGTCAAGAAAAGAAGATCTCGACTCCACACTAGCCAACAATCCTCCCTTCTCATTTATTTCTAACCTCATCAAATCGTTAGCCAAAATCTGCACTTCTCTAGCCAATGGGCGTCTAGAAGCTTGCAAATGAGCTAGACTTCCCATGCTTCCCGCCTTTCTACTCAAAGCATCCGCTACAACATTTGCCTTTCCCGGATGATACAAGATAGTGATATCGTAGTCCTTTAGTAGTTCCATCCATCTCCTTTGTCTCAAGTTCAAATCTTTCTGAGTAAAGACGTACTGAAGGCTACGATGATCCGTGTAGACTTCACACTTAACCCCATACAAATAGTGTCTCCATTGCTTTAGTGCAAACACTACCGCGGCCAACTCCAAATCATGGGTCGGATAGTTACGTTCATGCACCTTTAATTGCCTCGAAGCATAAGCAATCACATTTTTCTCTTGCATTAACACTGCACCCAACCCAGAATAGGATGCATCACAGTAAACAATGAAGTCTTTACCCTCTATTGGCAAGGTAAGAATTGGTGCGGTAGTCAACAAAGTCTTAAGCTTCTGAAAGCTTTCCTCACATTCATCTGACCATACAAATGGAACATTCTGCTTAGTCAAGTTCGTCAATTGGGAAGCAATAGAAGAGAATCCCTTGACAAATCTGCGGTAGTAGCTAGCTAACCCAACAAAGCTCCTTATTTACGATACATTAGTGGGTCTTCCCCAATTCTTCACTGTCTCAATCTTAGATGGATCTACCATCACTCCATCCTTAGAAACTACGTGCCCCAAGAAGGACACCGCATCTAGCCAAAACTCACACTTAGAGAATTTGGCGTAAAGCTTTTTCTCCTCAACATTTCCAATACCATTCTCAAATGCTCTTCATGTTCCTTCTTGCTCTTCGAGTATACCAATATATCATCAATAAATACGATCACGAAAGGTCCAAATATGGCTTAAAGATCCCGTTCATCAAGCTCATGAACGCAGCGGGGGCATTCGTAAGACCAAAAGACATCACTACGATTTCATAATGCCCATATCTAGTTCGAAAAGTCTTTGGCACGTCCGTCAGCCCGTATTTTCAATTGATGATAACCGGATCTCAAATCAATCTTAGAGAAGACACAAGCACCTTGTAATCGATCGAACAAGTCATCAATGCGAGGAAGAGGATACTTGTTCTTTATAGTTACCTTGTTTAGTTGTCCGTAGTCTATGCACATCCGAAAACTCCCATCCCTCTTCTTCACAAACAAACCGGAGCACCCCAAGGGGATGCACTTGGTCTAATGAAGCCTTTGTTCAATAACTCTTGAAGTTGTGCCTTTAACTCTCTTAACTCCGCGCGAGCCATTCTATAAGGGGGTATAGTAATGGGGCGACTCCCGGGTTCACGATCAATGCAGAAGCTAATATCCCTATCTCGTGGCCTACCCGGCAGATCTGCGGGGAACACATCCAAAAACTCACGGACTACGAAACCGACTCAATTGAGGGTACTTGGATAGTGTCATCCTTAAGATGTGCCAAGAAAGCTAAACACCCTTTACTAACCATTTTCTTAGCACGAAGAAAGGATATGATACGCACCGGATTAGAAGTGTAGTCGCCCTCCCACACTAACGGATCTGCCCCAGGCTTGGCTAACGTCACCGTTTTAGCATTACAATCCAAAATTGCAAAATTCGGAGAAAGCCAAGTCATACCCAGAATTACATCAAAGTCACCCATTTCTAAAATAACCAAATCTACATGAGTGTTGCTCCCCACAAAATTCACCAAACAAGACCTATACACTTTTTCAACTACCACAGACTCACCCACCGGAGTAGAAACACGAATAGGCATATCAAGTAATTCACAACGTAGATTTAGACCATTAGCAAATGATGAAGATACATATGAAAACGTGGAGCCAGGGTCAAATAATATAGATGCCATGCAATCACAAACCAAAAGATTACCTGTGATAACAGCATCAGACGCCTCCGCTTCAGATCTCCCAGGGAAAGCGTAACAATGGGCCCTATCGTTTGTCTGTCCGTTGCCCCTACCATGTTGTGTAGTAGTGGCTCCGTTTTGCCCTTCACCTCTGCCGTTTTGGTGACCACCATTACCTCGGCCACCACGCCCTCCGAATAACGACCTCTACCATTACCACCCCTACCTCTAGCCGGTGGGGTTACAGAACTCTGGTTTGGACAATACCTCTTAATGTGTCCAATCTCTCCACACCCATAACATTCTCTGGGTTCACGATCGCCTCTCGAGAGAAGTGTTGACCGCTCGAGGTGGACTCCAACTACAGTCTGTAGTGAAGACTGTATTGGTCGATTGGAGTGACCTCCTGAGTTCATCCTCTAGAATAAGAACCATTAAACTCACCTCCCTCTTGAAACCTTTTGATGTCGGTTGTGGTGAAGTCGTCCTGGCTTCACTCCTTCCACTTCTATCACAAAGTCTACCACCTCTTGGAAGGATTTTGCCGTAGCCGCTACCGTAACGCTGAAATCCGCAACTCTGATCTCAACCCCTTCACAAAACGGCGGATCCGCTCTTGTGGACTAAAACAGAGTTGAGCGGCATACCTTGATAAAGCACGAAACTTAGCCTCATATGCGGCAACCGTCATACTACCCTGCTCCAGACTTAAGAACTCATCCCTCTTCCTATCCCTCAAGGTCCGGATATACTTTTCCATGAACAAACTCGAGAATGATTCCCAAGTCATAGGTGGTGCCTCTGTTGGTTGACACTCAACATGTGAACGCCACCACATTTTGGCGTTCCTTGAAACCGATAGCTCACGAACTCGACACCAAACCTCTCTACTATACCCATCTTGTGTAGTAGCTCATGACAATCAACCAGAAAATCGTAGGCATCCTCTCGATTACGCACCCTTAAAGACTGGAGGTTTCAATTTCAAGAACTTCTTGAAAAGTTCATGTTGATCGTTTGTCATAATAGGCCCGATGGTCGACGTGGAAATGTGCCCATTCCCAATGGCGCATCCATGCGAGAGCCATAGTAGCCGCATGTCGCACCTCAAACCGGAGGTGTTGGTGCGTAAACCCCTGGAGGTGCTCGACCGCGGATCGGATAACCCGCTAAGATAAGCGAGAACCTGATTGATCATCTCTGGGGTAGGTTGAGGTGGCATTTCCTCATTCTGTACTTGCTCATTCACCCCATCCTCCCCTTCTCTTATCACCTCTTCAGTCGGTGGAGGAGTCACCGCCCTAGTATCAGATGGGCTAGGTGCTCGTCCTCTTCCTCTAGAGGACGTCCTCCCACGACCTCTACCACGGCCTCTTGCCGTTGTTCTCCCTCGAGCCACAGCCCCAGTGGCTGGCTCAGATGTTTCTTGCTGTGCCATTGTTGCTGCTGGTGCGGTCGTTGTTCTAGTTCTAACCATCTGCGAAAGAGAGTGAAGATGGTCAGATACCAATTCGTATCGCCTAGATACCAATTGGACTCAAGTAGTAGCACGAAAGAAAGAATGAAAGAGTGGAATTTTCCTAAAGTCTTATAGCCTCTCAAGGAAAAGTAAAGGCGTCCCCCTACCGTTCCTTAAGACTCTACTAGACCTGTTCTTGTGTGATGAGACCAACGAACCTAATGCTCTGATACCAAGCTTGTCACGACCCAAATCCGATCGCGACTGGCACCCACATTTACCCTCCTATGTGAGCGAACCAACCAATCTAAACCTTAACATTTCAATGTAATATCATCATAAGTAATGCGGAAGACTTAACTCATTAATAAAACAATTCAAAACTATTATTAATATCCCCAAAATCTGGAAGTCATCATCACAAGAACATCTATCTCAAATTACTAAACTAGGAATGTCTAAGAAGCTAAAACAAATACTAGCTAGTCCATGCCGGAAGTTCAAGGCATCAAGACTTGAAGAAGAAGACCCAGTCCAAGCTAGACGCATTAGCTCACCCTGAATTTCCGATGAAGTGAAGACGGCTAGATCTAATGTTGAGTTGAAGTTGACGGAACGCTTGTCTTTGCATTACACAAATAACAAAGAAGAAAAACATAAAAGTAGGGGGTCAGTACAACCACAAGTACTGAGTAGATATCATCGGCTAACTCAAAATAGGGAACAGTATATATCAATAATAATGCAAATCAACTACAATACTCAACATGTAGCAATAACAACATGAGTTCATCAATAATTACAACCGAGTTCACACATGAGGACTCAAGCCTCAATACCATACTCATTTGGGAATTAAGTTCATTAGATTGAGTATATTCATTATCTTTCAAGATTCATTATCTTTCTTCCTCTTGTGTCGGTACGTGACACTCCGCTCCTCTATTTCTATCCTGGTGCCGGAACGGGGCACTCCGATCCTCATATACTATCCTGGTACCAGAACGTGGCACCCGATCCATATTCTATCCTGGTGTCGGAACGTGACACTCCGATCCTCATATTCATTCTATCCTGGTACCGGAACGTGGCACCCGATCCTCATATTCATTCTATCCTGGTACCGGAACGTGGCACCCGATCCATATTCTATCCTGGTGTCGGAACGTGACACTCCGATCCTCATATTCATTCTATCCTGGTACCGGAACGTGGCACCCGATCCTCATATTCATTCTATCCTGGTACCGGAACGTGGCACCCGATCCCCTAATTCATCAAGCCTTCTTTTACACTAAGGCATCATCATTCTCATTATATAATATATCAAGCCTTCTTTCATACTAAGGCATCATCATTCTTATTATATAATATATCAAGCGAATTAGGGTTCTTTCAAGATTTGGGATTCAATAGCTTCATCATGCTTTGTTAATTCATCACAATTTCACATTCATATTCATGCAAGCATACAACTTAAGCACATAGTAGGGTTTACAATAATATCAACACATAATATTCACTATTAAGAGTTCACTACGAATATCGTAACATAAACCATAACCTACCTCCACCGAAGAATTGGAATCAACAAGAAATTTCCCAAGCTTTGATATTCTTCTTCCTCGTTCGACTCTCTCTCTCTCCCAATCGATTCAATCATCTCTCTTTACTGCTCTTTTCTTTTTCTTATTCAAACCCTCTTTCTTTTACCTAATTCTATATAATTAGGAATGAAAGATGGTAATAATGACCCACTAATTAACTTAAGGTTACCTAATTTAACCCCCAAGTAGTTAGATTTATTAATAATAACCCTCAAACTTTATAATTAAGGAAAGAATAGTCCAAAGCGACCGTTAAATCGTGGGACGAAATCCTAAATCGCTCTGGGATTGTGCAGCCTGTGGCGGGCGTCACGCTGCGACGGTCCGTCACACGTGCCGTCGTGTCTCCCCAGCACTCGGGTGGTGCATGACGGCCCGACACCCCTGTGACGGTCCGTCCTGGCCCCTCCGTCATGACGGTCAGAAACTCGTTTTCTTGCATCAATTTCTCAAAAGTTGAAGTGTTTTGCAACGGGACTCACGACGGTTCGTCGCGGATGTGACGGCACGTCCTGCAGGTCCGTCACAACTTACAGAGAGTCGATTTTTCAGTACCCAATTTCAAAACTCTAAGTGTCATGGAACGACACTCCCTCGACGGGCCGTCGAGACCACGACGGTCCGTCGTTCCATCCGTTGTCCCAGCCCGTTTTTCCAGAAATGGACTCTGTTGCTCAAAACGACTAAACAGGTCGTTACATTTTCCAAAGACACCACATTTGGTACAAAGTATATATACTATTTCCTTCATAGACAAGGCTTTGTAAGCGTCGACCTATAAAGATATGATTATTGGCTGGTAATCTAATTGGTACCTATACACAAATGTGTGTATATGATCCGCGCAATGCATAGGATCTACATCCATCTTTACTAACTTCCCTATTTTATTCCATACTTGAGCTAAGATTCATGGTCGTAGAATTATGTTGTAGTTTTGGTAGTATGATCCAGAAGTGAAATAGTGGTCGAATTTTTTTTTACTTATAAGAGTCTCTAGTTAACTTTTGGTATTCAGGATTAAACGAACAGAATTGGAAGTGTGAAAGGGAAACTTGACATAGGATGTTTTTATACTAGTTGAGATCCAATGTAGATCTTATATCCAATTTCCTTAGGTTGCAAGGGTGTTGTCTTCTAGTTTTATGAAATTTGTAGTAAATACAAGTTTTGAATATACTTCCTATAAATTCAATGTTTTTTCTTTCTATTTTCTTCTGATACGAAGTCTTATCAACAATATTTTTAGACTCGTGTTCATCTTCTCTTTAGCAGACGCTGACTTTTATATAGTGTTGAGATGTTGAGACTCGAATCTTCTAGATGAAGATATGGAAAATCAAGAGCTCTTATCTTTAAAAAGGAGTAGTAGAGATCCTTATTTTACAAGAATTAATAAAGTTAAGGCTAATCTTTAGATTACTTCTTCATTGATTCGAGATCTTTATTTTTTCCTTGTCGATTAACTTCTTTCCTGATGAAATAATCATTGATTCAGTTCACCTGATTGTAGCCATTATATCTTCCTTGAATCAAATAAGATTCTTTTTAATTGTCATATTATTGTATTATTCAACCATTCACATTTTTAATATCATCATGGCGTGCATTACAGACTCTGTACAAAATATTGTTTCTTCCAATTGCACATGCAAGTGTACGTGGTTGCACAAGTAATATGGTGACCCTAAAGAGTAGGATTATTAAACAAAAAAAGTTGTCAATTAATTATTCTTAATAAATTACATTTCTAATTTATTTATTTAAGGAAGACTTTCCCACAATAATTTGTGTTTTTTTAATCTTTTAATCTGCATTTTTTTTCTTCGTAACGTTTTGTATCTAGGTGGAAACACAATTTCATCTAAAACCTTGTCTCGAACTTATCAATCCTCCTTATCCAAATATGTAGCCATTTAAATCTCATAGGATTTTTCTAATGCATCAAGCTTGTAGTAATAAGAGCAGTAAGGATATATATTTGTAATATTGTTGCTCTTTAAAACAACAACTGTGTGCTCGCAAGGTATCTCGTCTAATTGAAATATTCCACAAGTGCATACTTTACGTTCAAGGAAAAATAATATGTCTTCTTCCAGATTCATAAATTGACAAAACAAATTTAGATGATGGAACAATCTGCAGACATTAAAAAAGTTATTGATATGTTATATGAAATACCAGTATTTTCTATTTTTTCAAACTTATGTTGATCAAAAAGTCAAATGATCCATACCAAATGCATAAAATATATATATAGTTAGCTATCTTTATACATAACCTCATCTTTGAACATTTAGGTGCATTTACAATCAATACCTCCTCAAATATTCTCAACAATGTATCCTTTATATGTGAAGATATTTCTCTATTTTTACAGTTTCAAGAACCAAATTAAATTCTAGCCTCTTTCGAAAATATTATGATAGAGAATTGGGGTGCCTCAACATGGCAGTCATTAACTTGAAGTCGTCCTTCTACCTCTGTTTACTGGTGAATGAACTCTCAACCACTTCTCGTACATAGCATCCTCTAATTACTCTTTAACTCTATGATCAACCTTTTCCACCTTAGCCATTAATTTATCAAAACACGTGTTCTCAATAAGTGTTAGCCATAGAGCAGAATAGATCACATAGGGTGATTCTTCTCCTCTTGAAGTTTGTAGGGACATTCTTCCAAAGATGAAACGTGCATGCATAATGAGGTACATTTGAACCACATTGCTTACACTCTTCATAATACTTTAATTTTTATGTAATACAACCCATATTTTTTCACGCTTGCCAAATTTATTTTTTAATTGTTCAAAGAACCATGTCCATGAACAATCATTTTCTATGTCTACAACTCCATCTGTCAATGAAAATATGAAACCTATCACAAATCAACACACATGATATTTTTGTTTGATATAACATTAACAGTATGTACAAGTTTTTACACAAAAAAAAAACAAGTTCACCATCACAAAAACACATATATGCCCCATGCAGTGTGATTGCTCATATAAATATCCTTTTGTAAGCTCGACTAAAATGTGCAGCATCGACAATAACTACGGATCTGCTTAACTTATTGAACCCCCTCATCAATGGTCTCAAGGCTATGAAAAGATATATGAATTCATCTTTCTACGACTTCTGCATCGTTATATATTATTTAAGATATGCAATACTTAACATTTATATGTATCTTGGCATCTGCCTATATCCATATGCTGATTTGCCCTTTATCGTTTCTTATGTACGTTCATTATCACGTCATTTTTTCTAGTAAGACATCTCAATCCCTATAGAATTCTCTAACATCCCGAATTACATCTTTCGGAATATGAATTCTTTTATGGTAGACCAATTTAGGAACAGTCACACTACTGACAAACCCAATTAATTCTTGGAGTTTTGTTATTACCTAATCCTCAATGGATACATATGTTCACTATTGAAGTATCCATTGAGGATTAAGTAATAACAAAATAATTCGAAAAGCACACTGACACATAATTGTACAATTATTTTGATCACATTAATGCATACACCAAATACATATATGATGCTACAATGAGTCACAATATTTAAAGAATGATATATATTAATGTATCATCCATATCAATGCTCACTTTAACTATTTGATACACCTTAAATAATATATTTTTGTGTAGCATATTAACATCACTAGTGTGATATGTTTTATAAAAATGAGTAATACCCTCACATTAGAGATACCAAATGTATAATATATCACTTTCTGCCCATTTGTTGTATGTATCACTTACAATCCACTACACTTATTTACTACATTTTAATGTTGATCATATATAAACACATTCACTTATAATGATTCATATCATACCGTGAAAAAATCTGTAGAGATTCCAAATACAAAATTAAGCATACGCTATTTAAAATTTAGAACTAATCTATTTCATGAATGTCATATCAATATTAAATATTAATCATAAACAAAAACAATTATTACCATGTAACATATGTTATTGATAATAATGTAACATAAAAGACTAGAAATAAAAAATCAAATATTCCAAAACTTTTTTCTATCATCTCTCTTTACTTTAAAATTTAAATTGTGCTTTATTTTGTGTTTCTTCACTAGGAAATTGCCTACGCTTCACGCGACTCCCTTATTTGCAAATTTGGTTGACTCTTTTTTTTTTGTTTTAGTGTAGTTAAAAAGTGTTAAAATTTAACATTTTCAGTTATACGTATGTAATGTCATGGCGTATTAGGTTGTTCTGGAGTTTTAAAATGTCATTGCTTGAATGAGTTATTCACATCCTGGTGAGTAGGGGTAGGTAGTATATAACGGTAAGAGCAAAAATGTGGATCGACATATGGCACATAAACAACACAACTTTTATAGGCATGTAAATATTTAGTATTGTCACGACCCAAATCGGGTCGTGACTGGCACCCACACTTACCCTCCTATGTGAGCGAACCAACCAATCTAAACCTTAACATTTCAATATAATATCAACAGAAAGTAATGCGAAAGACTTAAACTCATTAATAAAAACCAATTCAATAACTTCTAAAAACTCAACAACTATTATTATCCCCAAAATCTGGAAGTCATCATCACAAGAACATCTACTTCAAATTACTAAATCTAAGAGTATCTAAGAAGCTAAAATACATAAACAACTAGTCCATGCCGGAACTTCAAGGCATCAAGACATGAAAAGGAGGATCCAGTCCAAGCTAGAAGCATTAGCTCACCCTAATATCCGGAGTAATGAAGACTGGCTAGAGTTGCGGTTGAGTTGAAGACGACGGTACGTTTGCTGCACTCCACAATTTACAAAGAAAACAAATACAAGTAGGGATCAGTACAAACACAAGTACTGAGTAGGTATCATCGGCCAACTCAAAATAGAAAACAGTATATATCAGATAACATCATAAAATCAACTAATATCCTTAGCATGCTACATTTACAATTACCATAACCCTTGGTTACAACACCAAGCACATCAATGAGGACTCACGCCTCCTCATCATACTCATTTGGGAATTAGGTTCATTAGATTGAGTATACTAACATTTTTCAAGATTTATTATCTTTATTCCTCTCGTGTCGGTACGTGACACTCCACTCCTCAAATACCATCCTGGTGTCGGAACGTGACACCCGATCCTCATTCTATCCTGGTGTCGAAACGTGACACCCGATCCATATTCTATCCTGGTACCGGAACGTGGCACCCGATCCATATACTATCCTGGTGTCGGAACGTGACACCCGATCCTCATTCTATCCTGGTGTCGGAACGTGACACCCGATCCATATTCTATCCTGGTACCGGAACGTGGCACCCGATCCATATTCTATCCTGGTACCGGAACGTGGCACCCGATCCATATACTATCCTGGTGTCGGAACGTGACACTCCGATCCTCATATACTTTCCTGGTACCGGAACGTTGCACCCGATCCCCTAATCTCACTACTTTCGTTCATCAAGCCTTCTTTTTCACTAAGGCATCATCATTAACAAAGTAGATTAAGGTTTCTCAAGATTTAGAATTCAATAGCTTCATCATGCTTATTTTTATCACAATTACATAATCACATTCATGCAAGCATACAATTGAGCATATAGAAGTGCTTACAATACTACCCATACATATCATTCGCTATTAAGAGTTTACTACGTATAGTATAAAAACCATAACCTACCTCCACCGAAGATTCGTGATCAAGCAAGAAATTTCCCAAAGCTTTGTTTTTTCCTCTTCTCGTTCGACTCTCCCTCTCTCTTCGTTCTTTCTATTTTCTTTATTCCAAACCCTCTTTCTTTTACCCTAATTAGCATATAATTAAGAATAAAAGATGACAATAATAACCCACTAATCTACTCAAGGTTACCTCTTTTAACCCCCAAGTAATTATACTGATTAACATTAACCCACTAATTTTATAATTAAAGCAGGAATAGTCAAAGACGTCCCTTAAAACATCAACGAAATCCGACTCAGCCTGGGATTACGCAGCCTGTGACGGCCCGTCGTGCCTGCGACGGTCCGTCCTGCTGCTCTGTCACAGAGTTGAGAGACCCAATTCACTTAAAGAGTCTGTGACGGTCCGTCACGCCTGTGACGGTCCGTCCTGCCATTCCGTTACGAAGTTCAGAGAGTCAATTTCAGTACCCATTTTTTAGAATTTCTAAGTGTTTTGAAATGAGACCCCCTCGGCGGTCCGTCGTGCCCATGACGGTCCATCGTGGGATCCGTCGTCTCAGCCAGTTTTCCAGAAATATCATCTGTTTCTCAAAACGACTAAACAGTCGTTACAATAGATACCAATTTACCCATCGTTCGTCCTCTAACGATCATAAGAAGAAAACAAGGGCGAAAATAAGTACCTGAATCTGTAAACAGGTGTGGGTATCTTTCTTGCATATCAGCCTCTTTCTCCCAAGTGGCTTCTTCAACGGGTCGATTCTTCCATTGAACTTTGATGGATGCAATCTCCCTTGACCTCAGCTTGTGAAATTCTCTATCTAAAATGGCAACAGGCTCCTCCTCATAAGACAAATTTTCATCAAGCAGAATTGAATCCCAACGAATGATGTAGTTTCCATCCCCATGGTATCTTTTCAACATAGACACATGAAATACCGGATGCACTCCGGACAGCCCTGGAGGCAAGGCTAACTCATAAGCCACCTCCCCTACTCGCTTAAGTACTTCAAAGGGACCAATGTACCTTGGGCTTAATTTACCCCTTTTACCAAAACGCATCACCCCTTTCATGGGCGAAACCTTCAGCAAGACTTGTTCACCCTCCATGAACTCCAAGTCTCTAACCTTTCGATCTGCATATTCCTTTTGCCTACTTTGCGCCGCTAACAGCTTTTCTTGAATAGATTTCACTTTATCTAACGATTCTCTCAGAAGGTCAGTACCCCAAGGTCTAACCTCAAATGCATCAAACCACCCTATGGGAGACCTACATCTTCTCCCATATAGTGCCTCAAATGGGGCCATATCAATGCTTGAGTGATAGCTATTGTTGTAGGAGAACTCTGCTAAGGGTAAGAAGCTATCCAAATGACCACCAAATTCTATCACACATGCACAAAGCATATCCTCCAACACTTGAATCGTTCGCTCAGAATGACCATCGGTCTGAGGATGGAACGCAGTACTAAGGTCCAACCTAGTACCCAATTCCGCATGCAATGTTTTCCAAAACATAGAAGTAAACTGCGTACCTCTATTTGATATGATGGAGAGTGGAACCCCATGCAACCGAACAATTTCTCAGATATAGATTTTCGCTAACTTCTCTGCATTGTAAGTAACCTTGACAGGAATGAAATGAGCAGACTTAGTTAACCTATCAACAATCACCCAAATAGAGTCATACTTACCCATTGTCTTTGGAAGACCAACCACGAAATCCATTGCAATCCTTTCCCACTTCCATTCAGGAATGGGCATTCTCTGAAGTGTTCCTCTGGGCCTCTGGTGTTCATACTTTACTTGCTGACAGTTTAGACATTTGGCAATAAAATCAACAATATCACGCTTCATTCTACTCCACCAAAAGTGTTGCTTTAGGTCACGATACATCTTGGTTGCACCAGGATGTATAGAATACCTTGAACTATGAGCCTCTGTCAGAATAGTGTTGATCAAATCGGCGACGCGGGGTACACATACCCTTCCCTTGATTCTCAAAACACCTTCCTCATCGATTTGTGCTTCCTTAGCCTCTCCTCGCAATACTTTATCCTTGATTCTGCTTAGTTTCTCATCCTCAAACTGTTTTCCCTTAATCTTGTCAAGAAAAGAAGATCTTGCCTCCACACAAGCCAACAATCCTCCCTTCTCATTTACTTCTAACCTCATCATGTCGTTAGCAAGAGTCTGAACCTCTCTAGCCAATGGACGTCTAGAGACTTGCAAGTGAGCTAGACTTCCCATGCTCCCTGCCTTTCTACTTAAGGCGTCTTCCACAACATTAGCCTTTCCCGAATGATACAAGATAGTGATATCGTAGTCCTTCAGTAGTTCCAACCATCTCCTCTGTCTCAAATTCAAATCTTTTTGAGTAAAGACATACTGTAGGCTACGATGATCCGTATAGACCTCACACTTAACCCCATTGCTTTAATGCAAACACTACCGCAGCCAATTCCAAATCATGGGCCGGGTAATTGCGTTCGTGCACCTTCAATTGCCTTGAAGCATAAGCAATTACATTCTTCTCTTGCATTAGTACTGCACCAAAACCAGAATAGGATGCATCACAATAAACAATGAAGTTCTTACCTTCCACGGGCAAGGTGAGAATTGGTGCAGTGGTCAACAAAGTCTTAAGCTTCTGAAAGCTTTCTTCACACTCATCCAACCATACAAATGGAACATTATGCTTAGTCAAGTTCGTCAATTGGGAAGCAATGGAAGAGAATCCCTTGACAAATCGACGGTAATAACTAGCTAAACCAACAAAGCTCCTTATTTCTGACACATTAGTAGGTCTTACCCAATTCTTCACTGTCTCAATCTTAGAAGGATCCACCATCACTCCATCCTTAGACACCACGTGCCCCAAGAAGGACACTGAATCTAGCCAAAACTCACACTTGGAGAATTTGGCATAATGCTTTTTCTCCCTCAACATTTCCAATACCATTCTCAAATGCTCCTCATGTTCTTTCTTTCTCTTTGAGTATATCAGTATATCATCAATAAATACGATCACAAAGATATCCAAATATGGCTTAAAAATCCCGTTCATCAAGCTCATGAAAGCAGCAGGGGCATTCGTAAGACCAAAAGACATCACTACAAATTCGTAATGCCCATACCTGGTCCGAAAAGCAGTCTTTGGCACATCCGTTGCCCGTATTTTCAATTGATGATAACCGGATCTCAAGTCAATCTTAGAGAAGACACAAGCACCTTGTAACTGATCGAACAAGTCATCAATGCGAGGAATGGGATACTTGTTCTTAATAGTTACCTTGTTCAACGGTCTGTAGTCTATGCACATCCGGAAACTCCCATCTTTTTTCTTCACAAATAACACAGGAGCACCCCAAGGAGATGCACTTTGTCTAATAAAGCCTTTGCTTAGCAACTCTTGAAATTGTGCCTTTAACTCTCTTAACTCTGCGGGAGTCATTCTATAAGGGGGTATAGAAATGGGGCGAGTATGCGGTTCAAGATCAATGCAGAAGTCAATATCCCTATCTGGTGGCATACCAGGAAGATCTGCAGGGAACACATCCAAAAACTCACGGACTATCAAAACCGACTCAATTGAAGGTACTTGGGTAGTATCATCCCTGAGGTGTGCCAAGAAAGCTAGACAACCCTTACTAACCATTTTCTTAGCACGAAGAAAGGAGACGATACGAACCGGATTGGAAGTGTAGTCGCCCTCCCACACTAACGGATCTGTCCCAGGCTTGGCTAACGTCACTGTTTTAGCATTACAATCCAAGATCGCAAAATTCGTAGAAAGACAAGTCATACCCAGAATTACATCAAAATCAACCATTTCTAAGATAACCAAGTCTTAATAAGTATTGCTCCCCACAAAAGTCACCAAACAAGACCTATATACTTTTTCAACTATCACAGAATCACCCACCGGAGTAGAAACACGAATAGGCATGTCAAGCATATCACAATGTAAAATAAGACCATTAGCAAATGAGGAAGATACATATGAAAATGTGGAGCCAGGATCAAATAATACAGAAGCCATGCAATCACAAATCAAAAGATTACCTGTGATAACAGCATCCGATGTCTCCGCTTCAGACCGCCCAGGGAAGGCGTAAAAATGGGCCCTATCATTTTTCTGCCCGTTGCCCCTACCATGTTAAGCTGTAGTGGCTCCATTCCCATCACCCCGGCCGTTTTGGTGACCACCATTACCTCTTCCACCTCGTCCTCCAGAATAGCGGCCTCTTCCATGACCACCTCTACCTCTAACTATTGGAGGTCTGGAACTTTGTTTTAGACAATACCTCTTAATGTGTCCAGTCTCCCCACATCCATAACACTCTATGGATTCAAGCATAGGTCTCTCAGAGAAGTGTTGACCGGTCTGAGGTGGACCCCCAACTACAGTCTGTAGTGAGGAATGAATTGGTCGGACAGAGTAACCTCCTGAACCTTTTCCTCTGGAGTAAGAACCTTTAAACTCACCTCCCTTTCGAAACCTTTTTGATGTCGATGCCATGGTGAAGTCATCTGGCTTCACTCCTTCAACCTCTATCACGAAGTCCACCACTTCTTGAAAGGATTTTGCCGTAGCCGCTACCTGTAAGGCTGAAATCCGCAATTCTGACCTCAACCCCTTCACAAAACGGCGAATCCGCTCTTGTGGACTGAAACAAAGTTGGGTGTCATACCTGGATAATACACGAAACTTAGTCTCATATGCAGTAACTGACATCCTACCTTGCTCTAGGCTCATGAACTCATCTCTTTTCCTATCCCTCAAAGTCCGGGGGATATACTTCTACATAAACAAGCTAGAGAATGATGCCCAAGTCATAGGTGGTGCCTCTATTGGTTGACACTCAACATGTGACCGCCACCACATTTTGGCGTTCCCTTGAAACTGATAAGTCACAAACTCAACACCAAACCGTTCTACTATACCCATCTTGTGTAGTAGCTCATGACAGTCAACAAGAAAATTGTAGGCATCCTCAGATTCAGCACCCTTGAAGACTGGAGGTTTCAATTTCAAGAACATACTGAAAAATTCATGCTGATCATTTGTCATTATCGGCCCTATAGTCAGACGAGGAAACGTGCCTATTTCCAATGAGGCATCCATGCGGGGAGCCATAGTAGCCGCATGTTGTACCTCCGGAGCTTGAGGTGCTGGTGTAGAAAACACTGGAGGTGTCTGGCCTTGATCAGATAACCCGCTAAGGTAAGCAAGAACCTGATTGATCATTTCTGGGGTAGGTTGGGGTGGAAATTCCTCATTCTGCACTTGTTCATTCTCCCCATCCTCCCCTCAACTTACTATTTCCTCAGTCTGTGGAGGAGTCACCGCCCTAGTACCAGATGGGCCAGGCGTTCGTACTCTTCCTCTAGAGGACGTCCTCCCGCGACCTCTACCGCGGCCTCTTGCCACTACTCCTCTTTGAGCTACAGTCTCACTGGATGGCTCAGACGCTTCTTGTCTTGCCGATGTTGGTGTTTGTGCAGTTGTTGTTGCTCTAGTTCTAACCATCTGCGAAATAGAGTAAAGATGGTCAGATACCAATTTGTATCACCTAGATACCAATTGGATCCAAGTAATAGCACGAAAGAAAGAAAGAAAGAATGGAATTTTCCTAAAGTCTTATAGCCTCTCAAAGAAGAGTAAAGGTGTCCCCCTACCGTTCCTTAAGACTCTACTAGAATCGTTCTTGTGTGATGAGACCAACGAACCTAATGCTCTGATACCAAGTTTGTCACGACCCAAATCGGATCGCGACTGGCACCCACACTTACCCTCCTATGTGAGCGAACAAACCAATCTAAACCTTAACATTTCAATATAATATCAACAGAAAGTAATGCGGAAGACTTAAACTCATTAATAAAAACCAATTCAATAACTTCTAAAAACTCAACAACTATTATTATCCCCAAAATCTCGAAGTCATCATCGCAAGAACATCTACTTCAAATTACTAAATCTAAGAGTATCTAAGAAACTAAAATACATAAACAGCTAGTCCATGCCGGAACTTCAAGGCATCAAGACATGAAAAGGAGGATCCAGTCCAAACTAGAAGCATTAGCTCACCCTGATATCCGGAGTAATGAAGACTGGCTAGAGTTGCGGTTGAGTTGAAGACGACGGTACGTTTGCTGCACTCCACAATTTACAAAGAAAACAAATACAAGTAGGGGTCAGTACAAACACAAGTACTGAGTAGGTATCATCGGCCAACTCAAAATAGAAAGCGATATATCGGATAACATCATAAAATCAACTAATATCCTTAGCATGCAAAGATTTACAATTACCATAACCCTTGGTTACAACACCAAGCACATCAATGAGGACTCACGCCTCCTCATCATACTCATTTGGGAATTAGGTTCATTAGATTGAGTATATTAACATCTTTCAAGATTCATTATCTTTATTCCTCTCGTGTCGGTACGTGACACTCTGCTCCTCATATACTATCCTGGTGTCGGAACGTGACACCCGATCCTCATTCTATCCTGGTGTCGGAACGTGACACCCGATCCATATTCTATCCTGGTACCGGAACGTGGCACCCGATCCATATACTATACTGGTGTCAGAACGTGACACCTGATTCTCATTCTATCTTAGTGTCGGAATGTGACACCCAATCCATATTCTATCCTGGTACCGGAACGTGGCACCCGATCGATATTCTATCCTGGTACCGGAACGTGGCACCCGATCCATATACTATCCTGGTGTCGGAACGTGACACTCCGATCCTCATATACTATCCTGGTACCGGAACGTGGCACCCGATCCCCTAATCTCACTACTTTCGTTCATCAAGCCTTTTTTTACTTTAAGGCATCATCATTAACAAAGTAGATTAGGGTTTCTCAAGATTTAGGATTCCATAGCTTCATCATGCTTATTTTATCACAATTACATAATCACATTCATGCAAGCATACAATTGAGCATATAGAAGGGTTTACAATACTACCCATACATATCATTCGCTATTAACAGTTTACTACGTATAGTATAAAAACCATAACCTACCTCCACCGAAGATTCGTGATCAAGCAAGAAATTTCCCAAATCTTTGTTTTTTCCTCTTCTTGTTCGACTCTCCCTCTCTCTTCGTTCTTTCTATTTTCTTTATTCAAAACCCTCTTTCTTTTACCCTAATTAGAATATAATTAAGAATAAAAGATGGCAATAATAACCCACTAATCTACTCAAGGTTGCCTCTTTTAACCCCCAAGTAATTAGACTTATTAACATTAACCCACTAACTTTATAATCAAAGCAGGAATAGTCAAAAACGTCCCTTAAAACATTAAAGAAATCCGACACACCCTGGGATTACGCAGCCTGTGATGACTCGTCGTGCCTGCGACGGTCTGTCCTGCTGCTCCGTCACAGAGTTTAGAGACCCAATTCCCTTAAAGAGTCTGTGACGGTATGTCACGCCTGTGATGGTCTGTCATACCTGTGACGGTCCGTCCTGCCATTCCGTTACAAAGTTTAGAGGGTCAATTTCAGTACCCATTTTTAAGAATTTCTAAGTGTTTTGAAACGAGACCCCCTCGACGGTCCGTCGTGCCCATGACGGTCCGTCGTGGGATCCGTCGTCTCAGCCAATTTTCCAGAAATAACATCTGTTGCTCAAAACGACTAAACGGTCGTTACAAGTATGGAAAGTTTTTTTGGCAATAGATAAAACCAAATCCGCTACCATAATAGACATCAACAACATATGATATACAATTAGCCACTTTTGGACATGTAAAGTTTCGTAAATAACAAAATAGATACTACTTGATCAAACTAATAATATTAACGTCCGTCGAATAGAAAAAGACTCTACTTTGTCGTTTATATGGTTTCTACATCACTCTCTTTCATGTCGTCTATGAATAAGTTTCTTCTCTTCTTAGACTTTCTCGAATAAACCCTTCTGTTTGAAATTGAAGTCTTCTATTGTCACTACCCAAAAATGGACGTGATGGTAGTCACGTGTACAAGCCTCTAAGGTATTACAATTGATTCAAAATATAAGTAACTTAATAAAAAACCCCAAAAACTCGTAATAACGTGAACAAGCCTCTAAAGTATTACAATTGATTCAAAATAAACACTAGTCTCAAATGAACTTGTTTCTAGAATAGAACAAGGTCATAACTAAGGGAAAAGAAAGTACGCTGAGGCGACAAACAACTACCTCTCAAATCTCCAATAAACCTCAGACAAGGAGAAGAGAAATATCACAAAGTCCGGGCTAGTAACCTACAAAAAAATTTGTAGTAGCAAGGGTTGAGTACCAAACCACACGGTACTCAACAAGTAAAACGTCTAAACACAAGCTAAGGGGAAAAATACGGGTACACCTACCACCCCTAACCGAACCTCCACAACTACAACTTCGATTAAAATCAACCCAACCTAAAACATTACAGTTAACATAGCACGTAGCTCAACAACAACACTTAGAAAGATTTCATATCCTCAACAACAACACTTCAACAAATTACATATCCGTAATAACAAGCTCAATATTGATCAATCACAAATTCCACAGAAAGGCAATAAGAAGATCAGCAAAATACGATATCAAGTTCACTAATGATAAGTATGTGCAATGCAATGGAATGCAATGTCAAGTATAATGATGCATGTCTGACCTAGTGATACACACCCGCTGTCTCTCAGTCCGGGACCCACGGGGACATATCTTTCCATGCATCTCTCACGGCGCACGACACGACCCTTGATAATAGTAACCATCGATGTGCGCAATACGTCCCTCGAAATATAGTATCCACCGCGGCGCGCGATACGTCCCTCGAAATTGTACATCCTCTTAGTTACTCATTTTTTCTCAATGCACATAGCACTTGTCGCAATTAATGCCTCTGAATAATGCAAATGACAAGTTCACACAAATAATGAGGAGATGACCATTTTAAGAACATCGCACACTTTACAACCACCCAACATGAAGTCACATAAAAAATGATTCAACAAGCCTTTAACCCTTTCTCAACACATCACACATAAACAATTGATCACATTGTCTTTTTGTTATCCTTTTTTTCATCATTAGAAATAATCAATGTGGACAAGTCAACCCATCACCAATACCGTTACTCCCAAAAATATACCACAAGGAAATACAAGCATTTCATAAACATAACAAGAGTTTAGAAATCCACTTGCCTAAATCCAATAAGAATTTACTTTGTGACTTGAGCCTTTCCCATTTGTTGAACTTCCAACTCAAACAAATCTAGTCAAATAATTAACCACAATAAGATTTCAAAACTAAAAACACCCATATTACTATGTGTCTAGTCAATAACTCGCCCCTAATTTATAATAATGTTCCTAATCTTGATATCAATTAATATTTCAACTCTCATATTTCTCAAATTCAAACCTAGAGTTAAGTCATAATTCCTCCAAACACTACAACCCTAGTAGCTTTCATATAATATAATACACTAACAGAAGGACCCTAAAGAAAATGATAAATCAGTAGCTTAAATCGCTACAAAAAACAACTATCCTACCATTCTTTAAACACAATACAATCAAATTATATTTTATTATAAAATAATCATCCAATTTTTATCTAATCATGGACAATTAATTCCACCACGAAGAATGCACAGTTACTTTGACAAAAGGTGATACTATTAATACATATTCCTCCCTCACTACACAATTAATCTCCAACACTTTGCGCTAAATTTCCAGAAAACTCGCTGCCCTCTTTTATCAAGCATACAATAATATATACCTTAATTTTCCAATAGATATTTCTAATTGTTTTCCATACATTAATTGTTGTTCAAACATAGTCATTAATTCCCCAAGGATCCACGCAACACAAATCATCATAGCGAAATTTTATTTTATTTTATTTTAAAAAAACAAAAAAAACATTCATGACAAGTTTTATATTTTTCTCCTTTCCATTATTCTAACAATACATATAAAATTAATACTAAGATATCATCCAACCAATAATTACTTCGCAAAAAAGAAAATTATAGAATGAATTTGAAAAGATTCATAATACCTGCAACTTTCGTATAGTCTTGCGGCATCCTTTTTCCCTTATTTTATTTTCCCTAAATTGATAAATCAATTATGATCTAAAAGTTATAAAAAAAATTCTAACGTATTATATATATATATATATATATATATATATATATATATATATATATATATATATATATATATATATATATATGGTTTAAGTGGTATAGGATCTTAACTAAATTTAAAATTCTAGCCCATTAACTATCGATTAAGTCAATGGTCTACAATTACCCTTCAATTAATTAACTCTAGTTAAATGAATATTTAAAATTTCTAAAATGACCTTCCGGGTCATTACATTATCCACCAGTAAAAACCATGTTCGTGCTTGATCATAAAGAAAAGAAATTCAAATAATAGGGATACCAAGAGCCTAAGGTATGGCTTTCAGAGTCGTGTTTCTCTTTCCGAGTAAACTCATACTTTGGACCATTACATCAAGATTGACTATCAAGAACTGAAAATTCGAACCAAATTTTAGAAAATCTTTTAATTAGGAGTGATTACCAAGTCATAGACTAACCCATGAACACCATCTGAATCGAAACTCACTAGACCATAACACACCCATCAAGATTACTCTTATCTCACGTAACCAAGATAACCTTCTGAATCAAAACTAGCTACAACCATGAGTGAGCCTGAATCAACCACGAGATACGCATAATGCAGAAATGATCGCTTTTATTTTCAAGATTCCCTTCTCACAATACAATCTTTCGTGAACTTAAGTCATAAAAAATGTATTTCTAGACGTCGAGTACTCATTAAGGGAGAATCAAACTTATCAAACCCAAAGAAGAAAGTTATCGTGTAAACACCTAGCAAATGATACTCCCATGCATATAGAACCTCTAACAACACTCTCAAATAACTGTAACTATTCACGGAAGCTCTTCTATAAGTTATCATAATAAAGGTTTTGTCTGTATACATATTGAGATTCTTTAACTATTTCAACAACGCCAAATTATCATAAATGAAATGACCAATTCTGTCAAAGGCTCCTATTCTATCAAGAGGAAATAATAGGATCGGTACATCCGATCCACCACTAGAAATTCACCCATAGATGTAAAAAATATTGGCATATGCAATGAATCATACTCCAAATCATGTCTTAAACGAAGTAGATGGTCAACTTAAGAATATACGATATCAAGGTAGAATAACACTAGATAATTTCTCCTTAATTTCCATATCAATATTTTCATCCCAAATCATGTCTTAAACGAAGTAGATGGTCAACTTAAGAATATACGATATCAAGGTAGAATAACACTAGATAATTTCTCCTTAATTTCCATATCAATATTTTCATTCATCTGACTACATCCCTCAATTTTATTTTATTTTTATTTAGTTTTTTTCCACTCAAAATCAACCAGTCTGATCTCCATTATAATATTAGACATGCTGGATTTGCCAAACACCGCATACTTCTCACAGTACTCCATCAAAGCCAACACTCCTAATATTAACAAATATCATAACCACACAAACAATTTACCTTACTTTCACACCGTCAGTAGTATCACATTCCTCTTAGCAAACACATTGTAGTCTCCAAGACTTTGAACTATGGTTTCTTATCTTTCCATTTAAGCGTCCCATGATAGATATAAGTCACACCCAAGACCGATAACACTAATTTCAAATCTATATTTCTCCTTTAGGGTAAAAAAATTAAGTCACACTTAATGTCAACCTCACCTGAACTTTCACATACCATTTTCAATCACTAATGGTACCATCATTTACCTCATGCAATAACTCAAAGAAACCCTTGATCACTCCAATATTTATGTATACTATAATCTCATAACCTCTACTCACCATAAAATTACTATGTAACACATTATAACAATCTATTTTGTCTTTTCAATAAAATTCTTTTAATTCCCTCCAATCCTTATTAACCATGTAAAACTTTAGGTCCTCACTATTTAACATCCATTTGTTACTTAATAACATTCTGAAAAAGCTTGCTCGACATAACCATGTACAATCTTCCATACGTCATTTATTGTAACCCAATCAAAACTTAATATTTAGAAAAGTTAATAATAAACCCATAGTAAGTAAGTGCCGAACTAGTTCACATCTCATAGTCATATCTAAACTCAAAGGCGAAATCACTACAACCATTACCTCCGAATCCGATGTTTGTACGAGAGGCCTTATTGTTCCTTTGCCTTTCTTAAAATCATTCAACGACGGAAATTTCAAATAACTTCAACTCTTCAGTACACCATAACTTTCTCCATTTGGCTAACTCACTTACAAGTCTTATACTTTTTTGGCTAACAATATGGGAAACCTTAGGTATAACAATCAAAAGTAACCAAATGTACTACTCAAATTTTATGTCCTTCTAAATGCTTCATACTCAATTCGATTGATCATTTCTTACCTTACCAATTCATACCTTGACAAGATACACTATCACAAATCTAAACTCACCATGTAAACTTGAAATTTTGATCCCAACCATGTAACACAATCCCATTATCTTACAACATTAGCTCATACCTAAAAAAAAATTACTTAACGTATTTTAGCTTATCATTGATAGCCTCTTCATTGACCCTACCATATCTTTTTCTAAAAATGTTATCATACTCCTTACCAACTCAAAACCACAAAAGAACTAATCATCGTACTCGAGTTGAACGTCCGTACACTCCTTTCTCAAGTTTTTATCCAATAGTTTTTTTTAATCAATCTATTGATCTTGTGACACTATATTATATCATAATATGGAAGAAACAGGTAAAATCACTTGTCTCTGAACCCAATTCTCCAAATTCCTCTGAACATACATCCTTAACCTTTGAGAATAAAGTAAAATAGCCTTGTTTTATCCTCGCTCTTAAAATTAAACTATATACCACTAATTATTTTCATTATGGCTCTAGCTCCTTTCAATTTTATTCGATGACATCCCAACTCCTTATAAAAATTACCATAAACCACACTACTTATGATATAGAAACAACCATAACCTTAGATACTCAAAATTCATCATTACAAAAAAAAAATGTTTTAACCAACACCCGTATCATGTAGTTGCATTTCAATCATAATGCATCATAAAATCTCATAATAATCATGCTTAGTTCGTCATTTCCCTCACTACGAATTTACCCTCGCCATTAACATGATAATCCAAACCTAGCTATGCAAACCATCCAAGGTGTTTACTCAATTTATATGCACTTCCTTACTAAAATTCTCAATTACATTCATACAAGTATACTTTTTGGGACTTCCTTTACTTATAAGTTTATCATCCATATGTCCACCTCCATGGAGTTTATGATGAAATCAACACTCATTTACAATCCACAAAAGACATTTACCACCTGGACATATCAATATCATACCAAAGATCCACCACTAAAAGCTTCCATATAAATAATGCTTCACACATCCACTCGTACTAACAAGGTAGTTGGTATCTCGAATATGAATTCAACACCAAATCTTATCATATGAGCATGTAATACAATAGATAACTCCATAAGTAGTTAGTATTTGCACTTAACAATCAACATGTCCGTTTTAATGTACCACTAGTAACACATGGTGAAAATTCGTTACATCCACCACTAGAACATATCATATC